>OX459034.1:29800993-30400993 GCA_949775005.1 Orthosia gothica | reverse complement strand
AAGATGACATCTGAAGTGTTGTTATTGTTTGATGCGTTTCGATAGCTTTTGACACCAAACATCTGGAGTGTTATTTTTCAGGCGAAAATATTCCAGTCTAAACATTGTAGAATAAGACAAAGGCGTATTTAACACGAGAATGCTTTCTCAAAGCCAAATTTAGATCTTAAGATCTAGATTAGCGAAAATACGATACGCAGTGTTAAACTGCTGCGACATACAAGATGGCCAAACAGATAACTGAGTCATCATTGCAACTTGATCGTCCTTATATTTGAGCGTATAAATTCACAAGATGCGTCATTTCACCACGTTTGTCCGCCATTTGTAATTTGAACAACCATCTAAGTAATAATTTACCCTTGTGTAATTTGCTGCTTTAGATATACCGCCACGGGCTCTTCCGCGTACTACGCCACCCGCGCGGCCATTTCTAAATCCACCACCGGCACCAGATCCTCCACGGCCACCCCCAGGTTTTCTGGTTGCATTGAATTTTCTTCCAGCGCCTCCTCCACCTCTGGGTGTTTTCTTGTTTGCTTTTATGATATCATCTAAAGCCATTTCAATTTGGTCAACCATCTTGCACAAACTATTTATTTAAAAACGAATTTCGAGAACTGTATTTTCAGTTTCTGTAGACGCGCGTCGATCGTCGATCACACAGCAATCAAAAAGAAGAAGACAAAACATAGACAACTGACAAATTGACAATGACAACACGAAAAGGAAGCTTAAACATAGACTATAGAATTTGTAGGGTTGCAACGACATAATTTACAAAAATCGGTTATTCAGAGGAAAACACCGTATTTTAATTTTATATATTAGATGTGTTTCCTTATAATTTGAATTTGATTAGCTAAATAATTGTTCAACATAATTGAATGTCTTATAATTTCGGCTCTTATCGTCATTTCTACATTCTGATATTAGTTTCTATTACAGAATCTTTTTTGTAAAAGTCGCCAAAGTAATTGTTTTGTAGCTAATCAACTGCGTCAGAAGGCGCCACGACACGCCACGCCACGTAAATGTGGTTCCGTCTTAACAGTCACCATCTATTCTATTATATATTTTAATATGGCAAGCAAAGCCGATGTCGACTATTCTTTCTAGAGATAAATGGATGAGCAAAAATGTATAATTTAATATTCTAAGGTTATAGAAAACCGGAACTGTAGACAAAAACTAAACTCTTGTCATTGAGTGCTTGTTCTGCATGAAGTTAAGGCAAAAACACATTAGTGTGGCGTGGCGTGGCGTGTCGCGCCAGATGCATATCGGTTTCATACATTTAGTATGGTTAGAGACACATATGAGTGTCGTGGCGCAGCGAGGCGCGACCTGGCGTGGCGCGGACAGCCCGCGACCGCCATTGAGAGAAGTGAACTGGTAGCGGACGCTTGTATGCTGCGTGTTGAAAATGACCGACGAGCTTATTGAACTTGTACGTCAACCTACAGTTTTGTATGACACAAAGTCTAGGAAGTATAAGGATCTTTTGATATGTATCCTAATTGTGTAAGTTGAGAGAATAGCGCAAGGATGAAGATTTTATTGATTCTTTCCTTGCAATAATTGCTTCTTATTTTGAAAAATTCGTCTACTCGACTGTTGGCGACGAAACCCCGTCTATATACAACAAGTTGTTTAGGTAAAACCTACTCATGCAAGAACCCTAATTATAAAATGTTAGTTAAGTAGGCACATCTAAAATGATTTCAACTAGTAAGTAAGTTAACTAAACAGATTGAAAGCAAATGACGAAGTGCTTAATAAGTGCTAATTATTTCTTGTTAGATATTAATTAGGGTGTTGTATTTGTTTTATTTTATGTCCAACTAGCATGTACAATCAGAATCCTAATTAGATTATTAAAAGTTGATTTATATAGATTTTAAAGAATTGATAAGACAACATACATTATTACGCGAACAACCTGAAAACGTGATTTTTTGTTTGTGGAGATTTTTTGATGAGGTTAGTGTCAAATGAAAGGTCTTGATCGAAAACCATTTTATCTGTTTGAATTATGTAAATCGGTCCACACGTTTCCGAGATAATCTCATATTATTATAATCAAAATGTATGTACGAGCAAACCCGTACATATCAAATAGTATCATTTTTATGCTGACATCGACACGCAGCGAATGAATAAAATCACACATTAGAGTAAAAAGTAGTAGTTGCATAGCATCGTTGTTGGGTTGACTCATTCGCCGCGGGTCGATCATATATCAGTTTTTCGGGTGTTTAAATCAATATATAATTTGCAATCAAATCAGTTTATCATTTAAATGTAACTTACCCGTACAATGTAAACAAACCGAAATTTTTATGTTTATGTTCTAAATACTTTTAAATTCGAAATTGCCTTGCATCTTTTTTTTGATTTTCCTCTAAAGTAGTTTAATAATTGCTAGGAGAAATTTATTTATTTATTAACTTTTCATCCAACATAGAGGTACATGGGCAGACTTTAAGCCTAAGGTATTCTCTACCAGTCAACCAAGGTGGTGGAGATATAACATGGCAGGTGCATAGAAATAAATTGAAGGTCTTCATCGAAATCATGATCATCCGAAGCCGAAGTTAATATTATGTACGTCTACACGTTGCAAAGGTTCGATGTATACTAATTCAGAAATAGCGCCAGGGCGCGCCACGACACGCCAGCTTAGTGTGCACACTCAGCACCACGCCAGTATGCGCCACGCCACGCCACGCCGCCTGAAGTGTGGTCTCCTCTTATACCTTCATGTTGTTCTGCGGTTCTGTGACTGTCAAAGAGTGACACTGACAGTGTTACTTGTCCTATCAAACAAATGTCAACAATGTCAAACACAGTGTGCTGAAGAAAACACGTTGTTTTGTTGCGATCTGCGTTGTTATTGATTGATGCTATACTAAAAGCCGAAAAAGGATATAGTTAAATCACAAAATAATTTGAGGATAGCTGATTTAGAGACGAGTCAGGATTTTAGAATACCTAAAATAATATATTTATTGTGATTGATTCAAACCTACCCAAAAGTAATGGCGCTAAATAAATATATGCACTCCCGTAATATTTACAAAACACCACCAGATTTCGGAAACCTTTCAAAGATATATTCAGAGTTTGCTGCCATTTCGAAAGTGGTAAGTTCATATTACTAAAATTATTGTAGAACTATTTTTAGAGCATCGTCGTTATGCAAATCTGTCACAAAAACCCCTCTAGTAATAATAGTTTTAAAAAAATTACCAAAGTTAAGATACCAAATTTTAATGAGCTCCTTTTAGTCAGATAATACTGGGGCAGAACTTATTGGTACATGCCATTCAATATGGGAATGCTGTGAATGAGAATGAGAATGTGTTTTTCTGCCCACAGTACTCCATTAAAAACTATATTTGAGTTAGTTAATTACTTTATACTGTGTAAATAATTATTTCTTAATCTTGTAGTACATAATACATCACCATTTTGTAATTGACTAGACTTTATAATTGTTTCTTTCTGAAATTCTTTTTGGGTGGTTTTTGCCCTGCAATGTAGATTACTAACTCTTGTGTTTCAACCTAAAAATAGTTTCACTGAATTAAATTGTTTTGACTTTGAATTACCTTTTCATTTGATTTTTCAGGATGTCACAGGCAAGATTACTATAGATTTTAAAGATCCACATTCATTGAGGGTTCTAACTAAATGTCTTCTTAAATCTGATTTCAATCTTCATGTTGACATTCCTAAAGACAGATTAGTACCAACACTTCCTCTAAGGCTTAATTACATATTGTGGCTAGAAGATTTAATGGATGCAGTACAAAGAAAAGATAAAATATGGGGATTAGATATTGGTAAGTATTTCAAACGTAAAACCTGTACCCTAATTTGCACCTTCAAAGAATAGCACATGCATGCTTTGCTTGGATTCATATATTATGATAAAAAAATCTGTCTACTCGAAAGTTACGTTGTCAGTAAGAAAGGGAGTGTGCATGAAATTGTTAAAAACTAGTTTTAACATGGCAGCAGAGCGTGGTTAAGGGAAAAAAGAAAATAATAAAATCAGAGTCTGTAACTGACCTATTGTTCTAAGCGTTCCGGCAAGGAAAATTTCATAATGCAATCGCCAAGTTGTAAAATTGATATTGGCCACCTGGAAGGCACGAAAAACTGGTCTACATGGAAATTTAAGGCTACGCTACTACTTAGAGGTATGCCCGGCGGATTAGATGCAGTTACTGGTACACTAGTGAAACCTGTGAAACCTATTACTATCGATCCTCAAGAAATTTCGCAATACCAAACAGCTCTTGATAAATACAACCAAATAGATAGTTCCGCATTACTATTACTTACTGCGAATATGTCAGACGAAACTCTTAAAAAAATTATGTGCTTCAACTCGTCTAAAGATGTTTGGGATGAATTGCATCGTTTATTCGAAGGCACATCTGAAGAAAAAAGTTACGCCCTTTGTATGGAGTTTTTCGGCTATCGTAAAGATCCGTCACACGACATTACGACTCATGTCTCAAAAATCAAAACCTTTTGGTCAGATTTGAAAGCTGAACTAATGAAAATAGAGAAATACGACTTACCAGATGTCCTCTTAATCTGTAAGATTCTCGATACTCTACCTGAAACCTACTTCTCTTTCAAATCGAGCTGGATGTTAATGTCAAGGACAGACAAAACAATAGAAAATCTGACGACGCAACTCTGTGCCTATGAGCGCTCTATCTCGTTGAGACACGAAGGTCCTGCAGAAGCTCTAAATGTACAATACAGTAATAAGTCAAAAAAGAAATGTGGATACTGTGGAAAAGTCGGTCATAAGGTCAGACAATGCCATAAATGGAAAGCTGACGGGAAACCATCCAAGCCAGAAAACAAACAGCCGAGCAATCTCAACTTAATGCTCTTGCCAGTCACCATCACCTCCGACGTAAATTCAATGCATACAAACAGCGATACTACAAGTTGGTTTGTCGACAATGGAGCAACGAGTCATGTCACTTGTCGAAACGACTATTTTGCTAGTTTTCAGCCTTTTAATGATACTCGGACAGTGACTACAGCTAATGGAGCTGCTGTTAAAGCTGTTGGCAAAGGTACTGTTGAGTTAAACACTGTTATCAATGGTAGAGAATCCAGATTAACACTCTGTGATGTATGGTACGTACCTGATATAGAGCGAAACCTATTTTCAGTACTGGCCGCTCAAGACAGACTAGACAATAGTGTTTTCATGTCTGAAAGGAATCACTGCTTGCTGAAAGTTGCTGAACAGTTAATACTGACTGGCAAAAGAGTCAAGAATGGAGGCTTGTATAAGCTTGATGTAGAGACTATTACAAAGCCAATACCAGATTTGAACGTCTTGTCAACAGATAATTTGTTACAACTTTACCACATACGATTAGTCCATCAGAACAAGAAACACGTTAAAGAAGTTATTGAAAAGGAACTTGGTATCAAAGTTCGTCTAGATTCAGAATTATGTACTGGATGTATTTATGGTAAAACACACAGACATGTATTTGGAACAAGAGAACGTGCTAAAGTACCTGCGGAAATTATACACGCTGATGTATGCGGTCCATTTCCCCCTTCTTTCAACAAATTTCGCTACTTCGTTCTATTCAAAGACGATTACAGCAAATACCGACACGTTTATTTCATGCGACAGAAATCGGAAGTCCACCTAAAGCTCCGACAAATGTTACAAGAATGTAAAGTGGCTGGACATACTGTTAAAGAATTTCTTAGCGACAATGGAGGCGAATTTAATAATGAGAACGTCAAGTGCATTTTACAAGAAGCTGGAATAAGACAAAGGCTCACGATGCCATACACGCCACAACAAAATGGGCTCAGTGAACGTGAAAACCGAACCTTAGTCGAAGCAGCTCGCACATTGATGCATGCTCATGAAGAGTTACCCCTTGCTACGTGGGCAGAATTGATTAACACCGCTGCATACGTCTTAAACAGAACTGGTCCAACTTTAGAAAATGGTAGATCGCCATTTGAGTTGTGGTATAACAAGAAGCCAACAATCAGTCACCTTAAAATAATTGGATGTGAATGTTATGCTCATGTTCCTCAACAAAAGAGAACAAAGCTATCCAAAAAGGCCGAGAAATGTATTCTCATCGGATATGACGGTGACGAAGGCTATCGCTTACTGAATAACAATGGTAAACTCATAAGATCAAGACATGTTACATTTAATGAGTCAGTACTGACGCCTATTGGCCTTACCGAGGATTCAGAAGAAAAACCCTCGGTAAAAATCTATTTTCCACTTTCAACACCACCAATGTGTAATGCAAGGGAGGATGATCGTACCGAAAGCAGCTCAGATCGCACTGCAAGTAGCCCAGATGAGCCTAGCTCGACTATGCCTTCCACATCGTCGGATCCAGTTGTTAGTCAGGAAGTAGAAAGCAGCCAAGATAACCTTACTGAACCATTTCAACGATCACTAGAAGCATCACTGCCAGGATCACCTCCTTATGAAGATGCCCTAGATGATGTTATTGATGATGAGGCACCAGAACACTCAGATAATATAGCTGAGATAACTAATAGAATGACTCTACGAGATAGAAGTCAGATACGACCGCCTACTCGATTTGAAGATTATGTCATGTTAGCTGATGTTTTTAAAGGGATCAATGAACCCAACACCTACAAAGAAGCAATTACTAGTTCGCATAAAGATCAGTGGGTCAAAGCAATGGATAGTGAGGTGAAGTCTTTAAAGGAAAACAAAACCTGGATACTGGTTGATCTTCCAAGAGACAGAAAGCCTATATCATGTAAATGGATATATAAAATTAAAACCAATGCAGATGGCTCACTAGACAAATTCAAGGCAAGGCTAGTTGCTAGAGGATATACACAGAAAAAGGGCATTGACTACGATGAGACTTTCAGTCCAGTTGCTAAGATGACAACGATAAGATCTGTCCTAAGCGTTGCTGCAAATGAAGGCTTAAAACTCACACAGTTTGATGTATCAACCGCATTCCTGTATGGTTCATTAAATGAAGAAATCTATATGAATCAGCCTGATGGCTATTGCGATGGATCGAATAAGGTGTGTAGACTCAAGAGAAGTCTATATGGTCTAAAACAATCACCCCGGTGTTGGAATAAATGTATGGTGGATTATTTAAAAACAATTGGATTTAACCAATGTGATACAGACCCCTGCCTATTTATCCGAAACCGTAGCAATAACAAAATCATTATTGCGCTCTACGTAGATGACGGCCTTGTAGCTGCAACAAATCAAGATGATTCAGAAAAGTTCATTAGAGAGTTAAAAAGGAGATTCAAAATAACTATAAAAGATGCAACATATTTTCTTGGTTTAGAAATAAAGGAGCAGAATGGCAATATAAAAGTATCACAGAAGAACTACGCTCAAAAAGTGTTAGACCGCTTTGGTATGAGTGATTGCAAACCCGTCACCACTCCTATACAGAAAGATGGACTGCCAGAACTGGATAAAGAGTTGGTAGAACCTACTTCATTTCCGTATAGAGAAGCTGTGGGTGCACTTGCATACCTGACTGTTGGAACAAGACCTGATTTAGCATACGCTGTAAGCGTTATATCCCGAACTTTAGAGGAGCCTTCCAAAGAAGATATTCAAAAGCTTAAACGTATCCTAAGGTATATCAAAGGAACTTTGGATCTTGGAATAGTTTTTAAGAAGAGTTGGAAAACTGGAATTCTGGAATGTTACAGCGATTCTGATCACGGTGGAGATAAAACTACTGGACGATCAACATCAGGTATATTATGCTTATACTCTGGAGGAGCTATATCTTGGACAAGTCGACGACAAACATGTGTAGCAATATCTAGTACCGAAGCCGAATTGGTTGCTGCTAGTGAAGCTGCCCGAGAGATTGTCTGGATCAAAAGACTCTTTGGTGAAATATCAAACTTGAAGGAGATACCCAAATTGAAAGTCGACAATGATGCAGCCATAAAGATATCACATAATCCAGAGCTACACAGAAGAACCAAGCATATTGCGATAAGACATTTTTATGTTAGAGAACTTGTAGCTGATGAAGAAATATGTGTGGAATATGTTCCTAGCGAATTTCAACTAGCGGATCTGCTGACCAAAGCGTTGCACAAGCCACGAATTGTATCAATTACAATGCAGATTGGTTTGATAGCGTAAGGGTTAAAAAAAAGGGAGGATGTTAAGAAGAGTAGAATGAAACCTTGTTTATAAATACCTCTTTATATTTTTATAAACCTTTACTTTGTCATCTCAATACTTAGCAACCGTTGTTACATGTCAATTATATTTTTCCTGTCACTACAATCTACGTTCCTTATTTTATTAGTTAAAAACTAGTTTTAACAGAAATGAGCTGTCAAAACAGTTAAGGCAATTAGGGTGCTGGAGTCTACTTCAAGCCTTCTTCATTTTGGGTTTATTGACTACTGAGTAAAATTTTGTCCAATCAGTTTTGGCTACTTCAAATAATGTAGATTATATTGATGTACAACACAACTTTTTTTAGGAACGGGAGCCTGTGCCATTTACCCATTGTTAGCAGCAGTAAAAAATAAATGGAACATGGTTGGAACAGAAACTGATCCAGAAAGTTTTACTATGGCTGAAGAAAACATACAAAAAAACAGTTTACAAGAACTTATTAAATGTGAGAAGATATTATATACTGAATTAAGTTATTGCTACACGTACAAATTTGTTACACTTCTTTTTTGCCTTTATTAAATTTCATGGTTTTAATTTCAGTGAAAAAGAACTCGACAAAATCAATAATTTCACATGTATTTACACAAGACAATAAGCAAGATTTTGATTTCTGCATGTGTAACCCACCTTTCTACAGCACCTTAGAGGAATTGTATGAATCAAGAAGCCCAGCCAGGTAAATATTCACAAATACTTGATATTAATTATGTCTGGTACTTAATATTAATTATGTCAATTATTTTTACTGACACTAAAATATTGTTTTGTAAATTTTTTATCATCATTTTATTAATAGTGAAATCAGGCATTATTATAATAATTATCATTGTAAATATGATACAGGCATATGGTATAGTTTTATGAATAGATAGTGCAGATAATGTTATATTACTTTACAGATTACCACCAAAGAATGGGTTCACAGGGTCTCCACAAGAGTTGATCACTGAAGGTGGTGAACTGGAATTTTGTAGACAACTCATTACAGAGAGTAAAGAGTACAAAGATAATGTGCTGTAAGTGCTTGTTTTCCAATAATAGTATAGTTTTACCAAAACACTTATATAGTATAACTAGCTTACCCCCGCGGCTTCCCACCCGTCAACTGGCTTATCTATCTACCTACCCAACCTACCCTACCGACCCTACAAACAAACTCTTCAGCTTTATAATATTATAAGTATAGATGTTGATAAAACTCCTTTGCAAATAAACAAATTTGATTACCAAAAAAAACGGTTACAGTGATTCAATCTTAAAATATAGACATATGCTGTCGCGGACTTTTTTTTTGTACTTTTTAAGAGGAACAATTCTATCATACATGATATTTGTGTAACTTAAACCGTTTACGCAGCGCACGCAACGGAAGCTCTTAAAAAGGAATAATTTTGCCCGTTTTTGCAACATTTATCATTTATGCTCCGCTCCTATTGGTCGTAGCGTGATGTTATATAGCCTATAACCTTCCTCGATAAATGGACTATTTAACACAAATTTTTTTTTCAATTCCAACCAGTAGTGCCTGAGATTAGCGCGTTCAAACAAACAAACTCTTCAGCTTTATAATATTAGTATAGATTAATTAATTTGTTTTAATTTTTCAGGATTTTTACCACAATGGTAGGACATAAGTATAACTTAAATGTCTTGATACAAGTGTTAAAATCAGAGCAAATTAAACACACTCACACTGAGTTTTGTCAAGGCCGTGTAACGAGGTGGGGGCTGGCATGGACTTATAAAGATTATAATTTATATAATCTAGGTATGTTTGTATTGCTATTTTTTTAAACCATTTATTCATTACGTCTAATTTTTTTACCCGACTGCCGAAGGAGGATTATGTTTTTGAGTCTATGTATTTATGTCTATTTCTTTGTCTCGCTCTACAGCCCAAACGGTTTGACGGATTATGACATATAAGGTGTCGTTGGATTCGTCTCAATTTTGGGATCGGCATAGGCTATATAATTTTTTAAATATGGCGCCCCTCCTTCCAAAGAAAGGAGATATTAAATTTTTTTTGGCAGGCATCAAACAAAAATTATAGAAAATCTACCAAAACTTTGTTTGTCACCACTGGCAGCACCTTATAATATTTAATGCCTTTTTTAATATGTTTCATTTTTTCCTTAAATAAATATGTCACAAAACAATATAATTATTATTGTGCATTCTAGATTACTTCACAGAATTTAATAGTAATAATTGAATAATTAATTTCTTTATTTTCTCTTATGCACAAACAGTACAATGTCAAATTATACCTGGCAGTTGTTTTTCTCTTTTCAGTTAATTATGTTTTTCCAGTCGGTTTTTTTGTTTTTATAATAATTAGTTAGTCTAATTGTTGTAAGATTTGAATAACTATTCAGCATTGGTCCCTTGCCCTTATCCCAACAACAAGGGTTGGTGCAACATCTTGTTTGTTGTTTATTTCTCTATTAGTTATTGTCTCACTCAATAATCACCCTTTTACCCGACTGCCGAAGGAGGGTAATGCGTTTATCAGTCTATGTATGTATGTATGTTTGTTCCTATATGGCGTTCAAGAGACCAAACGCGTTGGCCGATTTTGATGATTCTTACGGCAATCGATTCGTCTTAACCCTGCAAGTGTCACTGGCTACATTAAAATTGCAAAATAGAAAAATGGCGGATTTTGGGCGCCATATTGTGGGGGCCCTAATTTTTTTTTTTGCAATCCCATCGTGTGGGGTATCAAAATAAAGGGTTTTAAGAGGTGATTACAAAAAAATATAATACTTATTTGTTTAAATGTACCTAATTCTAAAAAAAATAACTAAAAAGTTGTAAATAAAAAAAATATAACAAAAAACCCGATTGCTTAATAAGCGAACTAAAAAGACGTAAACAAGAAGAAAATCATGCTGAAAGAGTTGCAGTTGGAGGATACATCTGGTTTTGGTCAGCCAGCTCGCGCATATGTATCCTCCGACTGCACAGCATGATTTTCTTCTTGTTTACGTCTTTTTAGTTCGCTTTTTAAGCAGTCGGGTTTTTTGTTATTATTACATTATTTTTTTAGTACGTATATTAATTATAATTATTAACTAAAATTCAAGTAATAATAATAATATTCATTACAGTGCCTCCAAGAGACAAATTAAGAAAAAAGCATACACCAACAGTCTACCTATTACCTGAATTAGCAAATTGTGATAGTACAACAGAAGTAGCACTTAACAAAATAAAAGAGATGCTTGATAAATTAAGTATCACCCATAAACTACTTGATAAGCGAGGTAACAATGTGACACTTGATATAGTTGCAAATACGAATACTTGGTCTAATCAAAGACGTAAGAGGAGACTGCAGAAAAGAATTGAAGTTCATGCCAAAGTTCCTAAATTAGATCCAGACCAAGAAATCACTGTGAAAAATTTAGTCAATGGTGATCAAGTAGATGGTGTATCAAGAGAGTATCAAGATGTACCAGTGTCACCAAAAGTTGACGACAGTTTTAGCAATCAAGAAGAATTATTTGAAAATAATGAAGATGCGTTTTTAGATGGATCTGCACATACCAGTAAAAACCAACCACTAGTACATGCCTTTTTTAAATTATTTAAAAAAGATAACAACATTCTTCTTGAAATAGAATATCTTGATGGAATTGCAGGAAAAGAAGGAGTGCATCAAATAGTTCAATATATTAAAAATAATTGGAAGTAAAAGGAGCTGTTGTTCATTGTCTAGGTACATAGTTCATATTACCCTAAAAACCTCCAATAACAAGAATGATTAAGGCTTAGCACGCACTGCGATTTTTTTCGCGCGATTTTTTTTTCCACCCTTTCTGCGACCTATGGAATTTTATGAATCTGCAAGCAGTTGTGTGCTATTGGGTAGGCAGAAACTACAGAACGCCACCTGCTACGATCCTTACATACTTCTTTTGCTTCACACACATTCATACATCTAGTCATACACACACGCCGGTTATGGGTAATGCGCACTTGGCCTTTCTGAAGAACATCACCTATAAGGTCTATGTATGTCTTTCTAGGGCGTCCCCTCCCGGCGTTTCCATTCACGTCTGCCTTGTAGCCTTGTAACCTTTCGTTAGTCGCCTTTCATTCATCCTCTCAACATAGCCAAACCATCTTAACATACTCTTTTCAATTTTAGTCACTACATCTTCTTTTAAACCACAACGTTGTTTTATTACTTCATTCCTCAATCTATCAGTTAAAGTTACACCACACATACTCCGCAAGGAGTGCATTTCTAATGCATTAATCCTACTTTCATGTCTTTTTTGCCATACCCAACCTTCACTTCCATAAATAAGTGTAGGCACCAGCACGCTGTTGTGAACGGCGAGTCGAGCTTCCGGAGACATCGACTTGCTGGTCACAACTGTATGTATAGCACCATTCACTTTATTCCCTGCATTCACTCTCCTTTCCACATCCTCTTCAATCTTTCCATCCCTTGTGAACATACTTCCCAGATATACAAACTCGTTCACTTGCTCCAAACTCTTATCATTTATTTTCACTTCACACTTCGATACATCGTCTTTTCTTTCAAACACCATTACCTTAGTCTTGTTCACATTTATACTCATCCCTTTTAACTTAAAAGCTTCATTCATCACAGTCACCATGTCTTGCAACTGTTCTGCTGACGATGCAAGTAGAACTTGATCATCTGCATAGAGAAGGCATTTGACAGGCAACTCATTAATCCTCAATCCGCACTCATGCTCCTTCAAACCTATCAGACAACTATCCATGTACAAGTTGAACAGCCACGGTGACGCTACACAGCCCTGTCTAACACCCCTTGAAATGGAAAACCAGTTCGTATACGCCCCATTAATCCTAACACAAGCACTGGAATCCCTATATAGAGATTTCAGTGCCCGTACCAAGTGCCAGTCCACACCGTACCCGGATAGCGTCGACCACAGTTCATCCCTCCACACACTGTCATAGGCCTTCTCCAAGTCCACGAAAGCACAGTAGACTTTTTTGGGCTTAACCAGATGTTTTTCAGCTATGCTCCTCAAAGAGAAGATCTGATCCATACAGCCCATTCACTCTCTAAATCCTGCTTGCACGTCCCATAACCACCTATCACCATCACCATCGTTCATCCGTCACTTTTACCACTCTATTTATTAAAACTTTCGCATATAATTTGCCGACAACACTCAAAAGACTAATGCCGCGGTAGTTTTTACACTCCTGCTGTGAGCCTTTTCCCTTATATAGTGGTACGATTACAGCCTTGCACCAGTCATCCGGCACGCGGCCATATCTCCAACACATATTAAAGATCCGGCACAACAGGCTTGCTACCACCCCGTCACCGCCCTTCAGCATTTCAACAGATACTCGGTCATACCCTGCAGCTTTACCAATCTTCATCCCACTCAGTGCTTTTATAATCTCATCCATTCCTATTTCATTCTCATGCTTTTGCTCTTCGTCCGAGTTTGGGTCTTGACAACTTGCCTCTGCCCAGTTACCCACTCCTTGCACACTATCCTGACAACTAAATAAACTTTCAAAATATCCCTGAAGAAATAATTTACACAAAGTAAAGCGCCTGCCTGGGCTCGAACCCACGACTTAAAACTTGTAAGTCGCGGCCGATACCACAGGGCCACCACTGCTACTGAACATAGACTACTTTTGGATCTACTGAACTTTAAAGATTAGATAGCTTGATCCAAAGATTACTATTTGCTTTGCTTGATCTCTGTCATCTCTGCGACTTAGGTCATAGAGATGTTTAGGATATTGTAGTATTAATAGCCTGTCAAGTGCTATTGTTACTGTGTTGATACCAAAGACCTTATACGTATTTCTTACTACTAGACTGTGTACCAAAAAATTTTGTATAGCTAAAATGAAATCTATAATCATACATCTAGGTTAGCTATTCCCTTATAAGCGGTAGCTACATGCTATGGTAACTTAGAACAAAATTTCAATTCCGTTTTTTGATTTAAAACAGCACCATCTATGAACCGGTACCGGAACCAAAATTGCGGTGTTGCCATAGTTAAATATATTACGCCGATGCTGGGAGTTTTGTCAGATATAAAAAAAACCTAAATCAAAAAATAAAATTATAATCACATGTTATTCTTGAAGTAAATATAGAAAATAACAGACAAAAATTATTACAATATAATGAGGTTTTTATTATCAGCACAATAATGCAGAAGATATATTTTGGTTAAAATAAAATGCAAACCTTTTGTTTATATGGGCACACCTAAATTACAAATGGCCGCTGCACGAGAGTATAACTAACCGCGCGTATTTTTTTTCTTTTTGCAATAAAGTTCTCATTATTTCGCAAGTGCCATTTATATAAATAATATAAATATTTTATCATAATCCACACTATGCCACAAAATTATTGCTGTGTACCTGGATGTACTGTGATTGGTAAAGACGGTAAGTTAATTTTGTTTGTCTTTCTGCATTGCAGAAAAATATCTGCATTGAGACTGTTCTTGATCATTTTCTATCATTTATTTATATTTTCCTGCCCTTTATGTTACTTGTGGTCGGCGCTACAAGTTTTCTTCTTCCATACCGACCTGTCCCCCGTCACGCTATCACGGACTCCCTTTTCTTTCATATCACTCCTCACACAGTCTATCCCTCTTTTCTTTGGCTGACCCCTTTTAGTAACATGCGTTTCATCCCTCCTCATCACACGACGTACGAACATTACCAGGTCAGACGGTTTCCTTTAAGATTTTCTATCACTGGTGCAATTTGTGCAAAAACTTATTTCTCACTTTATCCATTTTTATATTAAATATAAATTGTCTGCTGTCGCAGTCTCCCAAATAGATTGAATTGTAACAAGTTAAACCACAGCACTTCCAGGTGTGTATCTGGGTGTGCTGTAGTTTAACTTGGCTTAATGATTGTAGGTAGGTTGACATAATTGTAGGTAATAGGTAGGTACTGTAGGTAGGGTTGACGGGAGCAAAGCCTCAGGCACAACTAGTATTATATAAATCTAACTCATTCTACTTGGCTTGGGAAAAAGTGTACCAAGTGTAGCAATCTTACTATATTTTCTTTTATACAAAACTATCTTATGAAAAAATCAAAACTTCGGAAATAAGTGTTGCAATTAGATTAGCTTAACACAATTTCTTTTTGTCAGAAATTATTTTTATGAATCTTTAGAAAAGTTTTATTTATTTGGAAACTCAACAGCTTATTACTAAATTACATGAGTTATATTGTTCATTGCACTGTCAATGAACAGCCCTGTGCACTTGCGTCAAAGTTACTAGCATCTTATTGTGCGCTTACACTGCACAGTGACAGCGAGATGATGAGAATTATCTTATAAGCCAATAACAGAGTTTCACAGCATTGATAAAGCTAGGTTAGGTTAAATTAGTTAGCTACCCACAAGTGCAACTATTAGTGATCATGTGGATTGAAGACTCATTGATCACATTAAATCAGAGTTAAAAGTACCTATGTAAATATGGCTGTATTAATTAGTCAAAGGGAAAAACAAAACAAAATATTTTGAAAACTAACGTCATGAATATCATGCTTAGTCAAAATATAGTATATATAATCCTTAATCCGAAGAGATTATTATGTTCTTTGTCTCAAGCTCTTGCTGAATAAGGTATATTTCCTCGTTCCTCCAGTGACTGATTTAAGTTATACACCTAATTGTTTTGTTTTTCAGATGTGCCGCTACACCTGTTTCTGAATCCAGAGACAAGTGAAGAGAAATTTAAAAGTTGGGGTTTTAGATATTGGTGGTGAATTAGTTTTATTGGATCATCATTGTATCTATGACAACAAACATGTCTTTCATAGACATTTTGAAGAGATTCATAAGTATCCGACTGGTGGACTGTCTAAATTGGAATTGAACACTACATATCCAAGGTAATACTAGTAATTGTTAACTTTATATATATTCATCAATGCACTTATTAATCAACTTCAAAAAAAGGTAGGCGGTTCTCAAGTCGGAATCTTTTTTACCCGACTGCCGAAGGAGGGTAACGTGTTTATCAGTCTATGTATGTATGTTTGTTCCTATGTGGCGTTCCAGACACTAAACGCGTTGACCGATTTTGATGATTCTTACGTCAATCAATTTGTCTTAACCTTGCGAGTGTCACTGGCTACATTTAAATTGGAAAACATCTGGTTTTGGTCAGCCAACTCGCGAATATGTATCCTCCGACTGCACAGCATTATTTTCTTCTTGTTTACGTCTTTTTAGTTCACTTTAAGCAGTTGGGTTTTTGAGTTTTTTAATTATTATTTATGTTGCCCGATTTCTCAAACGACTGGATCGATTTGGTAAACTCTTCCTTTGTTTGATACTTCCTGGTAGTTCCATGGTCATCAGATCAGGATCTGATGATGGGATCTCATGGAAATTGAGGGAACACCTCCAATATCATAGGCATACATATAGCGATTGATACATATATAGATGAAATAGATCTGAAGCCGGAAGGTAGGCACTGGAACTCCGAAATAAAAAAATGTATTCTAGTCGTGTTTGGGCTTATTGGAATCGTCATGAGATTAACTTTGCATATAAATAGTTTTTATGGTAATTTGTGGTACCAAAACCAAAAATGAATTTTTTTAAAAAAACCGTTGAAAAACGGAAAACGATATGTATCAAAAACACCGAATTTGGAAAAGAAAGTTATTTTTCGCTTTGCAGTGTTTTTTTTGAAAGTCAGTTTATTTTTTTTTGTTAAAATGTTTTTTGTGTCGCAAATAATAAATATCGACAATATTTTAATATTATTCTTGATCTGTAAGCACAATCACTTGATCTTCAACTAAATATAGATATTTTAATTTTATTTCAGGAAAAGAACTCAACATTGAAGCTATAATAAGCAAGCCGACCCTAGCTTCCACATCAAATGATCGACTCACCTAATAAAAGGGATTACAAATAATCTGATCACTAAAGACGTTAAATTTACTATTAACGGCCAAGAATGCATTGCGAAATGGGACCACAATGTGAAGAAGTACAAAAAGTGTCCAAGTTATAAAGGTTTAAGGCTAGTGGTTAAGCTAATCTCACCACGTGTTGCCGGAATTAATCCCGAAAATAAGGGTTAACATTGTAATCAAGTATTCAGTCAATTAGTTAGAGTAACCCTTGACCTTATGTCAGGTAAGCAGTTTACTATTATTCATTAATCATTGTTTGAAAGTTAGTTTATCATTTGTTATCTGTCTTTAATATCAGTTTCAATCGTGACAATATCAGTCAGGTATACTCTACACTTGGCAGGCATATTACTGATTGCAGTATATATTTTTAGCACAAACAAAGATGCTGTTGTCTATCTTCTTTTCACGATCCGTAAATGCCGAATTTCAGTTGTGTTAATATATTTTTTCTCATTTGCAGTATGTGGAGTCCTTGAAGAAGAAAGTACCGCCGCCGCAACAGATCTACTCATGTCCTTCGATGATTTATTTGACAGCATAACTGGCAGTTTCAGCGCGATAAAATTAGAAAAGAATTACAGGACTGTGTGACCCCAACCTCACTTCACCACAATTTATGGAATAGTACCATTCCCAGGTAGGCACTGGAACTCCATATTAAAAACATGTATTCTAGTCGTGTTTGGTCTTATTGGAATCGTCATGAGATTTACTTGGCCTGTAAATATATTTTATGGTAATTTGAGGTACCAAAACCAAAAAGTGAAATATAAAAAGATTTCAAACCGTCTTCCAAAAAAAATACGTTGAAAAGCGAAAAAACAATAGTTTCTAAATACTAAAGAATTCGGAAAAGAAAGTAATTTTTCACTTTGTAATGATGTTTTATTTTGGAAGTCAGTTTGATTTTTTCGTTAAATATTTTTTTTTGTCGGAACAAATAATAAATATTGACAATATTTTAATATTATTCTTGCGCTGCAAGCACAATCACTTGGTCTTCAACTAAATATAGATATTTAATTATGTTTCAGGAAAAGAACTCAACAATGAAGCTATAATAAGCTAGCCATTGTAATCAAGTAATCAGTTGGAGTAACCCTTGGACTTATGGCAGGTAAGCAGTTTACTATTATTCATTAATCATTGTTTGAAAGTTACAGTTTTTTGTTTGCTATCTGTCTTTAATATCAGTTTCAATCGTAACAATATCAGTCAGGTATACTCTACACTTGGTAGGCATATTACTGATTGCAGTATGTTCTTAGCACAAACAAAGATGCTGTTGTCTATCTACTTTACACGCACCGTAAATGCCGAATTTCAGTTGTGTTAATATATTTTTCTCATTTGCAGGATGTGGAGTCCTTGAAAAAGAAAGCGAAACGCCGCAGCAGATCTACTCATGTCCTTCGATGACTTATTTGACAGCATAACTGGCAGTTTCAGGGCTATAATTGGAAAAAAAATAACAGGACTGTGTGACCCCAACCTCACCTCACCAAAATATATGGAATAGTTCCATTCCCAGGTAGGCACTGGAACTCCAAAATAAAACTATGTATTCTAGTCTTGTTTGGGCTTATTGGAATCGTCATGAGATTTACTTTGCCTCTAAATATTTTTTTATGGTAATTTGAATATTACTGATTGCAGTATGTTCTTAGCACAACCAAAGATGCTTGTCTTCTTTACACGATCCGTAAATACCGAATTTCAGTTGTGTTAATATATTTTTCTCATTTGCAGGATGTGGAGTCCTTGAAGAAGAAAGTACCGCCGCAACAGATCTACTCATGTCCTTCGATGATTTATTTGACAGGATAACTGGCAGTTTCAGTGCGATAAAAGGAGAAAAAAAATACAGGACTGTGTGACCCCAACCTCACTTTACCACAATTTATGGAATAGTACCATTCCCAGGTAGGCACTGGAACTCCATAAAACTCCATAATAAAAACATGTATTCTAGTCGTGTTTGGGCTTATTGGAATCGTCATGAGATTTACTTTGCCTGTAAATATTTTTTATGGCAATTTGAGGTACTAAAACCAAAAAGTTAAATATAAAAAAAAATTCAAACCGTCTTCCAAAAAAAAAAACGTTGAAAAGCGAAAAACAATAGTTTCTAAAGACTAAATAATTCGGAAAAGAAAGTTATTTTTCACTTTGTAATGATGTTTTATTTTGGAAGACAGTTTGATTTTTCCGTTAAATAGTTTATTTTGGTCGGAACAAATAATAAATATTGACAATATTGTAATATTATTCTTGAGCTGCAAGCACAATCACTTGGTCTTCAACTAAATATAGATATTTAATTATGTTTCAGGAAAAGAACTCAACAAGGAAGCTATAATAAGCTAGCCATTGTAATCAAGTAATCAGTTGGAGTAACCCTTGGACTTATGGCAGGTAAGCAGTTTACTATTATTCATTAATCATTGTTTGAAAGTTACAGTTTTTCGTTTGCTATCTGTCTTTAATATCAGTTTCAATCGTGACAATATCAGTCAGTTTGTATACTCTACACTTGGTAGGCATATTACTGATTGCAGTATGTTCTTAGCACAAACAAAGATGCTGTTGTCTATCTTCTTTACACGATCTGTAAATGCCGAATTTCAGTTGTGTTAATATATTTTTTCACATTTGCAGAATGTGGAGTCCTTGAAAAAGAAAGTAACGCCGCAGCAGATCTACTCATGTCCTTCGATGATTTATTTGACAGCATGACTGACAGTTTCTGCGCGATAATAGAAGATAAAATTTACAGGACTGTGTGATCTCAACCTCACCTAACCACAATTTATGGAACTATAATCTGCCTATACTGAAAACGACGAAATTTTGTGACACCATTAACCCAGGAGTATTGCCTTCGTTGCCATTTACTTCGTTGTCTATAATATTAGTAACATTCATTTCAATAATGTTATATCAAAAACCCTGATTCCTACAGATTTTATATACAACATCCAGAACCTGTAAAGTTACTGTGAACTACGCATAGGTACTCTTTAGAGCTTGGATCTTTTTAAAATGCATCTTGATTGAAATAGCGCAGCAGTTAAGAATTAAAACATATGGTATGAGATGCGAAGGCAAAAATCTACAGGAATCAGTTTTTTTGATAAAACACTATTTAAATGCATAATTGATAAAAATGTTATACATTGCTGCCGGGTCTATTAGTAAGTCTTTGTTTAAAATACAAAAAAAAACATACAATTTAATTAAATAAAGGTACTTGCGACTAACTTTCGAAAGACATCCCGGTAGTACAGTAAAAATTATATACATTAATATATAAATTTTACCAATTATTCATTTAAATAAAGTTTTATAAAAAGCCCTGATTCCTGCAGATTTTTATTACGCCTAGAGACTGTTAAGAGTTTGGATGTTTCCACTGCATCTTGATTAAAGTTGTAAAGAGTTAATACATATGGTATGAGATCCCAAGTGAAAAATCTGCAGGAATTAGGGTTTTTGATGAAACGTTATTAAAATAAATAATAGATAAAAAAATTATACATTGCTGCTGGGTTCTATAGTAGGGTCTTTGTTTACAATACAAAAATAAATCATTACAATTTGATTAATTAAAGGTACAAGGCGACTAACTTTCGAAAGACAACCCGGCAGTACCCAATGTATTAAGTTTTTATCCATAATTCATTAAAATAATGTTCTATATCAAAAACCCTGATTCCTGTAAAAACATAATAACATCATCCAAAACTTTTACATATAGAGACTAGAGTTTAGACCTGTTTCCAATGAATCTATTGAAATTGTAAAGAATTAATACATATAGTATGAGATCCCAATGGAAAAATCTGCAGAAATCTGGGTTTTTGATAAAACGTTATTTAAATGAATAATTGATAAAAATGTGCTTCCTAAAAAAATAAACAAAAAGTTCTGCATTTTTGTAAACCAAAATTTTACTTTTCTTCTTTATTGTGCTGATACTGATACTAAAAACCTCATTATGCTCGAATTTATTTATTCTGTACTTTTTTTTAAATAAATAAAAATTGTATTTGTTTTTTTATTGTTTTATTTCCAATAAAATTTACCAACCAAAACAACACAAACATACACATAGACATTCGTATACACACATGCATAGACATACATATACACACGCAATACATCCATACGTACACTCACACATGCATATGTAGTCCCGGTACCGGTTCATAGATGGCGCTACACATGCGCTGCATTTGAACCCCAAAAAAAAGGCTGAGTTGCCCATCTATACCCTGTATATAATAGTAATCTTTGGGTAGCTAACCAAAAGCGGTCCTGAGCGAGAGGGTGCCCGCTGGTAGTGTGTCCTTGTCTGACATCTTGCCAGCTCAACTAATCATTGGGTTTGGTAGAAATGGTAGAAAATTTTATATTTTCCTTTTTATGTAATACCAAAACGAACGAATAAAAAATATATTTAAATACGTTTCAAAGTCTATGAAACTTTGAAGCGCATTTAAATATTTTTACAGTTCCTTTAATTAATCAATTCATTGTATTTAAAAAAAAAACATTAATTCTGAGTAAGAGTAGTACTTTTAAATGTTTGGGCCTGGTAATACTAAATGTAAGACCACCAGGTTGGAGTTTTTGGCGGGTTTTTTTCGAGTGAAGTTCAGCGGCTGTTAATATTATTTGCAAATTGATTCCTAGTGGATATTGTGATATAAAATGGTTGTAGTTTTGTGTCTCAGCTGTCTACACAACTCTTAGAGCATTTAACCTATGGAGACGGCAAGCCGCGAATCACCGAACAACTTTTTCTGCCACTTTCTGCGGGAGGCGAGGAAAACACATACAGCACACTACAAAAAAATGACAATCACTCACAGAGACATGCATCCTATTGCTACAAACGCACACGAAAAAATAATAATCACACAATCAAAAAACACACATTCATTGACATATTTGTGTGTATCTATGCAATAATCCTATGACAACAAATACAAAGTGCTAGTGATGTGATACAAATAATGACTGGAAATTCATTTTAATGCATGAATGAATGAGCAAAATGTTAATTCGTTTTATTTTTGTTATACTAAATAATAATAAACCTAAGTGTTTACTTTCACAAATAAAAAAAAATACGCAATATGATTTGTGGTCTGCTAAACTACGTAGGAAGGTAAGGAAAGTAGGAAAGAATTTAAGATACACATAAAAAAGAACGATTGTATTTATTTTTTGTCAATAATATTTTATAACTAAACAATATATATTGTTGGACCGGTGTCTTTCCTATAAGAATGACGTTACAAATAAATGTAATATCCAAATACCCCATGCATGGTGGACGAACTGGGGATAGTGCCTAATAAAATGGTGGCATACGTCTTGGAACAATGTTAATCATAAACTATAGTACCTACAGGTTTCAGCATAGAAGAGTATGAAACTGTCACTGACATTTTGTTTTATTTAGGTTCGGGCATTCGGGATTCATACTTGAGCCCCGCTCTTTAATACGGACCTTATGTATATGTGTTAAATAGTAAGAAAGCGTAAATAATAAATAATACAATCAACCGGATAGACTTTTATTTAACACTTTTATATGTAACACTTTATCACGTCAGTTTTTCGTTTTTTTAACTATTTGAGTACGGTGTTTCCTAGCTAAGCCAGTTTGATATCTTAGATAGGAAAACATACGTGTATGATGTCTACGACACATTCGCTGTTCATTCTTAAACTTTCATTCTTCGATGTACTTCATTAATTTTCACTCGTTCTCTATCATTCATACAACTCTGTACGTTGCTCGTTTTAAAAATTATAAAAAAAGATTGTAAGGTCTTTATTAAACCTACTGATTTCTACAAATTTATTTGTTTAATTTATCATAAACATATGGTTTCATAGCCATAATCTAGTTCATATACATGTCTCAATGATCACGACTAGAGGAAATCACTGATTTTTGAAATGTACCAGTTTATGTACATGTCGAACACATTTCTGTGGATCAACTTTTTTGGTTAAAAAGGATATACGAACATTTGAGTCTTTTTAACATTCGCAATTGTATATGGCTTCGAATTGATGTGCGGTGGGGTTGTCATTGTAACCACCATGGCTGCGATAGAGTCTCCTCTCGATAAAAAATCTAAACAAAACAAAAATCTAAATCGCTTCATCTGTTTAGGAGCTATGATTCCACAGACAGACACACAGATACACAGCAATACACGTCAAATTGACAACACCCCTCTTTTTCTGTCGGGGGTTAAAACATGATTGAAAACTCACTAACGAAACGAACAAACTTACTTTTTATTAGCCTAAAACTTTAAAAGAAAATAATTTAAATCTATTCTCATAGACATTTATAAATAATATATTTTTTTTAGTTCAACCTGTCTTGTCCAGATACAAACACAAACAAAATTATTTTAAAACTGAACATACTGATTCAAAAAATCATTTAATTTATCAATCATTCATTCACGTTGTCCCAGCACTATGCACATCGCTACCCTGTCAGCCCCTGTACCGCGTTTGTGCTACCAACGTACCACTGAATTTTTCTATCGTAAAGGCATTAACCATTATTTCGACATTGTACTTAAATAAAATTATGTTGATGTATAATTTATACTTATATGTGGTAGGAAACACCATGGCTTCGCAAATTGAAAGTGGCAGCTCGCTTTTTGCAAGAGGAAACCGCACAATTAACCATTTTTTCGGAGAACTTACTTGCGACACAATCACAGAACATTTTTACTCTTATACGATACACAATGGCGGCGGTCGGCGAATGAACTAGTTTTATATAACGCGTATGGTCATATGGCCAAGCTACTTTGGCAGAGGGGTACGCTCAGCTATGCCATCTCCATAGGTTTTTGGGGGTAGGTGCTCTAAGACACAACTGGACAATATGTGAAATCATTGACAGAAGCGATCTCAGGATAGTGGAGCGGAGAATTTTATTGTAGTATTGACTACCTCCACAGATTACTGATATGTAGCTAGCTAACTACCTCCGCAAAGCTTACTGGGAAGACTGACTCGATACAATTTGCTGCCAAATACTCCAAAAACCATTAGAATCTGTTACACCCGTATTCTAATGCATACTAAAGAATGTTAAAATTGCACTGAAGACGAGGCGGTATGGTCCAAGACCTTAGCCTGACCGAAAAGAGCGAACAAAAAAAAAAAAAGAAAAAAAAAAAAAATGATTCCTAGTGGAATAAAATTGGTGTAGTTTTGTTTCTCAACTGTCTACTCAACTGGACAATATGTGAAATCATTGAGATCCTTTGCATCGTCTGAAGACTGCAGGATCATCTAACGCCTCTCCTTCATGAGCTTGAGAGTAAGATCAGAGAGTTTTTTTTCCTATCTATACGATGGGTCTTGAAGAATATGACTTATGCAGACTTGGGATTTGAGGATTATCGAGTCCTCCCCGAATACACCATCGTAAACTGCTCAATTCCTCTTCGAGTTTGGTCATCTTATCGTCGGTCCGGAGTCCGGAGTGTGCGCGTGTTGTACGTTGCCAGGTCCTGTCGTCGGTATTTGTTGGGGTAGCCGGATCTCGTCCGGGATTCTTTGCACCCCTTGCCATACCGTAACCTAGACCGCTACCGTAGTCGAGGTTAGGCAGGCTGCCGGGCACTAGGGGCTATGTTTTATTTGTGCTATTCATGTGGAGTGCTTTGCAGGCGGGTTGGCGATCCCAGTATGGTTGTTACAAATGCAAAGAGAACGCTGCTGATCATTCTCTGGTTTGTCCCTTAGTCGCCTCTTACGACACCAATGGAAAAACATGGGATGTCGAAATTCTGTACGCTCGACACCGACTCGGTAAGTGACGTAGATTCCAAAAATATACACTCATTATTTTTTTTTGAGTAAATTTGGTAGGTTTAGGTAGCTTAGTTAGGTAGCATAAATACATATATTGGGATACTTACTATTGTTTTTACAATCAATTTGTCCCGTGTTATGTTTGGTCATGGTCACCTCTTTAGAAAGAGACACTACCAACGGGAGCCCTCTCGCTCGGACCGGTTTTTGCGCCATAGTGCAAAGTCTAGTAGTAAGAAGTATAAGGTATAAGGTCTTTGGTTGATACTGACATCTGTCGCAGAGATAGCTATCTTTTAGGAAGTATAGCTACCACGCAAAATTCGTAGCCCCACCGACCCCCGAATATTTACGGGGTGGGGAAAAAGCGTTGAAGACCACACTTACGTGTCGTGATGGTTGCCGCGCTACGCCACGACACGTAAGTATTTTTTTCCTTCTTCAACTCTGTTTCGTTTGATGCACGATTTTTTTTTTTTGTTTCCATTTTTTTTCTGTCTGTACAAACAAATATTGACAAAGGGAAGTGAAACTGACTGGCGTGGCGCGTCGGATTTTTATTCAGGATTGGCAACACTGCCTCTAGGATGTCACTGTCAAGTCAATCAACAATGGTGTCAAAAAATGTTTGCCTGTTTGTTCTGATGCCGATTCTATGAGATTGTTCGATAGAAAGTGGATAATTACGTAAAAAAGGGGTACATAGTTGTGCAAATTTTGGTTAAATTTACGGTGGTTTTGGTTGTGTCTGCCAGTGACCATGGCATCTGAACCGCCACCAATTGAAACTACAACAGATTCGTCGTCTGCCCAGAACGAAGACGAACCAAACAAAGAATCAAATTCTAGTGCTAATGCTGTGGTACCAGTCACAGCGACTGCCGGAGAATTAGCTGCTCCGCCAGTTCCTGCACTGATAAAGGACACACAGAAGTCTAACTCCAAAAAACCTAAAAAAAGGAAACCCAGAGTTCCTCGCGATGTAACAGCACCTCGGCAACCTTTGACGGGTAATACTAATTTAACCATGATTAACCAAGAGTACTAATCCCCTAAATCGATTAAGATAAATTCTAAGTCTTTATGACCTAAATCCTTACAGACATATATTTATAGAAAGGATATAATCAAATTGCTGTTATCTCTTCTTTCTTTTAAAATTGTAGTTTTTTTTGTTATATTTTTCTCTAACGTAATTTTACTGTTTAAAAAAAAAGTCTCAACATAATTACAATTATACCAACATATACTCATAGTGTATCTAAAAATAGACACTATTGGGAGTAGCGACACATCCCCAACACAAGTATATTTTATAACTTCCAGGAGTTACCTATTCTATGTAATGTAGTTTAATGTATGAGAAACAATATATTTTTTTTTATTTGATTCACATTAACACATCCACTGCCGTACTTACTGAAACAATAGAATGGGTTAAATTATAATTTAAACAATTTTGTAGGATATGTCAGATATTTAAATGAGCGGCGGGATCAATTGCGTGCTGAACAACCAGACTTAGGATTTGCTGAGTTGACACGCCAGTTAGCTAGTGAGTGGAGTAAGCTGGGACATGGTGAAAAGAAACAATACTTGGATGCTGCAGAACAAGATAAAGAAAGGTATAAAAACCACAAGCTTTACGTAATAGCATAATTTAAAATTGTCTTATGGTTGTTTGTAATGCTATAAAGTTGTTATCTTTCATTTAATTAGATACCTCAGAGAATGGGGTGAATACAAAAAGACAGATGCATATAAAGAATTCAGAAAACAACAGGTGGATCAAAAAGATGCAATTGTGTCAAAGAAAGTGAAGCATAATCCACCAGAAAATTCTGTACCTACAGGTAATTTTACGATTAATAACCTTAAACCTATAATAAATTTTACATTAAAATTCTTATCCAATAAGCTTTGTGCCTGTCAAGTCATAATCATGGCATAATAGTGTGCTTTTCAATTCTTTGAAAAGCACACTACTATGCTATGCTTTGCAAGTGGAGCAATAATTCGGAGTTGGACAATGGAACCACCTACTGGCCAGTCTTAAGGAGAAGGAGGGCCTTGTTATGATGAACTCCTTCTTCAGAAAGCGCGAACACAGGAAGTAGACCTGCCAGAGCCCTGATGGTGCAACAAAAAATGAGATCAACTTCATCATGTCAACCAAGAAACAAATGTTCAATGATGTCTCTGTGATCAATTCGGTGAAAACCGGGCGCGATTACAGCGCGCGCGATGGGTTCGTGGAAGCTTCTTAGTTAAAGATCAAAGTTTTCAAGACCCATTGCACAAATAGAAATAAAAAGCTCTCTGATCCTACTCTGAAGCTTATGAAGGAAAGGCGTGAGATGATCCTGCAGTCTTCAGATGAGGCGTGTAAATACTGGAGCTCAATAGACAGATCTCTAAATCCTTGAAGAGAGACCTTTGCCGCTTTAATACTGAACGTATTAAAGACGTGATTGAGCGAAATAAAGGCTCCAAGGTGTTTTCCATGGATCTGGCTATTGGGCAGAGTCAGCTCACGAAACTGAAGACCGACAATGGCATGATTGTATCCGCCAAACCGGAGCTTCTGAGGGAGATCAAGACATTCTATGGACTGTTGTAGGTACACATCAGTCAGTAAGCCCGTTGCGAGTCTAGCAAACGACACAAGAGCTAGATTGACCCCACACTATACAAAGATATCCCGGATGTCAGCCTGTACGACATTAGGATGGCTCTGAAACAGCTTAAAAACAACAAGGTGCCAGGTGATGACGGAATCACGGCCGAACTCCTGAAGGCGGTTGGGAAACCGGTATCAAGGCCCTTCAGAAGCGGTCCCGTTATACTCGAGGGTAAAACCCACGGGCATGGTACAGGGGTGTTGTTGTACTCTTCTTTAAGAAAGGCGACAATGCCTGGCTGAAGAACTATAGACCCATCTCACTTCTTAGCCATGTCTACAAGTTGTTTTCAAGAGTCATCACGAATCGTCTCACGCGCAGGTTTGACTTTTTCCAGCCGCCAAAACAAGCCGGCTTCCGAAAAGGCTTTAGCACCGTAGACCACATACATACGCTGCGGCAGGTTATACAGAAGACCAAAGAGTATAACCTGCCTCTCTGTTTAGCGTTTGTGGACTACGAGAAAGCCTTCGATTCGATCGAGACTTGGGCTGTACTGCAGTCTCTCCAACGGTGCCAGATCGACTAGCGGTACATTGAGGTTTGTGTGAGGTGTAGAAATGACTTCGCCGAAACTGCGCTGGAGAATATCTTCAAGTTTCTGGACTGGAGGGGGCAAGGCATCAACGTTAATGGCGAGTACATCACTCACTTCTTCCCATTTAAAGCACTAGGAAGTGGTAATGGGTGGGCATTTTGAGGGATTGTCTTTATGTAGAACTTTGTTATTCTAAAAGTGCTGGCTCCTAACTTGATTATAACTTTTGAAACAAAATTTTATACTTTAGCAGGCACTGCACAAGTTAATGCAGATCAAAATACTACAGCAAATACAAATAGTACTGTGGCTCCTCCAGCTGTGAATGTGCCACGACAGCCTACCCCACCGCGTCCTAGACCTTGCATAACACCAGCATCAGTAAGTATATTCATTTGATAGTGAAAGTAAGTTTTTTTTCTTCTATATAATTATTTATATCTGCAAGCCAATGAGCTTTAATCAGATTGGTTGTTAAGTATTAAGTACTTTTTGTGGTACATTGTTTCTGATCTGATAATTATATTTATTTGTTAATAGGGCGAAGAGTTGACAGCTGGAGACACAGATATACCAATATTTACTGACCAGTTTCTTCAACATAATAAACTAAGAGAATCTGAACTACGGCAGCTGCGGAAAGCAAATTCAGATTATGAGCAGCAGGTTTGCAAATTTCATTTATTACACATATGATTTGTAGGAAATGTGAAGAAGGAAGTTCCATTTAATTATATTGTCATTTTATGAAATTTCCATGGATGTGAACAAAATTTTAATAGAATCACTAAAATTGTATTTTCTCAGGAGCTCGTGGCTAAATAATAACAGCCGCACGGGTCGATCATCAAGGTTAAGCAACGCTTGACGAGGTCGGACCGTGGATGGGTGACCATTTCAACATACCGAGTTTCCTCCGTGCCTCGGAAAGCACGTTAAGCCGTTGGTCCCGGCAGTCATTTGAAGATCTTTGACAGTCGTTACGAGTAGTCAGAAGCTTGAGATCTGACACCAGTCTAGCCAAGGGGTACTGTGTTACTTAGTTACTGGGTTGTGGAGGTCAGATATGCAGTCGCTCCATGTAAAACAGTGGTACTTAGCTGAATCCGGTTAGACTGGAAGCCGACACCAACATAGTTGGAAAAAAGATAGGCAGATGATGACTAAAATTATATTTTTCAGAATGCAATATTGCAAAGACATGCTGAAGAAGTCAGTGGCGCTACAATGAAACTTCGAGCTGAAACTGCGGCTGCCGCTGAAAGAACCGCTGCTCTTTTAACGCATCGTCGCACACTTGTTGCAGCACTAGTGCAAGCATTGCAGTTACTAGCTATTCCAGGTATTATACCCCTTTATAAACATTTTTTTCTGATACTAGCTAGCTTTGCATCTACACTTACAACAACCATCTTGTTTTCCAAAATGATGCTATGATCTGATGTAGTTCAGTCGCATGAAACCTTTATTAGGATAATTATACAGGGAGTCACATGAACGAATTTTATTTGGAGTAATTACCTCATTTTTTTTGCCTTCAAAGATGATATATTAATGATTATTTTGTCTTAGGTGGGCCAACTGGAGCCACAGAGCAGAACATAGAAGAATACATGGAGAAACTACAAGGTCTAGCAGCTGAGGGCAAAAACAGTGCAGTGGTAAAACAAGCTAGAGACATTCTCAATAAGATTGAATTGCCAATCAACTAATTTTACCAGCAAAAATGATCAAAGTGATGCAAAATTTTACTGTATAAATACTACATGTGTCATCTGCCAAACAGTGTGTATTCAGGAGTGCATATGATTTTTTGAAATAAATCAACCATAGTCATTATAACCAGTTCTTTTATTTATCTTAAAATTAGTGTTGATCTCAACATATTTCAGAAATGATGTTATTTACTTTAAGTAATTGTGGTTAAGGACAACATACTCTGTCATTAGAGTATGAGAAATACAAATACACTGTATTTAAAAATAAAACTTACAGATAGTTACAATAAACTTTTAAATGATGACAGACAGATGAGAAAAATAACATAAAAAGAAATTGGTTCTTGTTCGGTCGGAGCAAAAAGCGCACGCCACATTTGTGCAGTAGAAAAAGGTTGGCATGCACATCTGTGAAGCACTATCAAAGTGATAAATATATACACGTGGATTACTTCTGTATAACATAATAAAACTGCGCAAACGTTCACTGGACGCGACGCTTAGCTCAGAGCGGCCAAGAAGCTTCCATCTATAGTCTTCCTGCATTTCGTACAGAAAAATACATAGGTAATTTAACAAATAAAATAAGACAAAGTCTATGGATATATCGGTCGACATTCCACACACCATATAACCATTTGGTGTTTGGAATGTTGACTATCCTTACAGCGGAAAAGCAAGGAGCCAAGATCAGTCAATTCAACCTAATTCATGACTAACCCTCAGTTCCCAGCTTAGAATTATCGTAGAATTAATGTGACAAATTGTCAAACACGCGTTATCTGCTGTGATTGGTTGAATGCATTTTTAACAGCCAATCACAGCAGATAACGCGTGCTTGACAATTTGTCACATTAATTCTCCGATAATTTTGAGCTGGGAAACTGAGGGTTACTATACTATGATGATTTAAAATTACAAAAGCGCTTTCGTAGTCTCATAACACTGCTTGTATAAACCTCTCCTATTACTAACATACCATAATATTCTATCTAAAATCATCTAACATCAATTGTCTTATCGATTGGAATCCAAAGAATCTAATCATTAGATTTACACTTACAGCTACTTTTATACTAAAGTAAATGTTTATACTAGTCATAATTTCTTCCCTTTACATATAGTTTAGTCCAGTTATGTGTCGCTATCTTCTGCTTCTTCATTATCATCATCACCATCAGAAGTGGCACCTGTGTCATACTCGTGTAGTTTTTTCCTCCACAGTTTAATAAGAGTATCCCATGACCTTCTGCTGTATTTGGAAAACTTATCAGGTGTTCTTGGGTTATCTTTAGTGCGTTCATCACTGTAAAAGGCAACAAGAATAATGAGCTGTCAAAAAATTAAACACTTGCAATCATTGATGTATTAAAAAGAGGTAGATACGGGACTGCTCACAGCGCTTGGTCCTACTAATCTAAGTGAATGCCCGCAGCGGGTACTCAGTCGCGCACGGCATATGGTTGATCCCACAGCTCAATAATTTCAGTGTTTTTATATTTTTTTGCAATAAATACGCATCAAAATGACTTCTTGTTTGGCTAAACAGTGTTTAAATAATACCAGAAAGAAAAATATGTCACACGGGATCACTTACTACTCGTAAGTATAGTCAAAAATGTAATTTGTTGAAAATTACAATAATATTTAATGTTTGTACGCCATATTTGTAAGAGCGAGATCGATATTACAAAAATGCGTGAGAGACACGATACGCACATATTGCAATGTCATTTCATTCATTTAGCATTCGGACAACATTCGGCGGCCAACACGATTTCGTTTGCACTACAGCGCCGTCTCCTATCTCTGTCCTTGTCTATCGGTAATTGTAGGTTTGGGACTGGTGATACAACTAAACACGGATGTGTGAGTTTCGATGCATGTAGTCGTGCGCCGAGACCAGGTTTTCTGATCGCAAAGTTAGCGCGTAACGTATCTTCCTCTTTTTATAATATCAATGCTTGCAATGAAGAAAAGAAAAACAAAATATACATACATCTTCACATGCGAAATATAGTTGTGATATCCAACTGTGTTTTTTCCATAATCAATCTGTTTTTGTCGTCTCTGTAGCACGGAAGGGTCTGTCTCTAATTCCAATTTTTTTGGTGGGCTAGAAAGAAACATAGGTAATAATATATTTATACATATTATGTAACAAGTTTATGGCTTCAAAAACATTACAAATTGCTCAGTAATAATATGGTTAGGGCAGGTTTAACATATCAGCAGAAGTGAGCACAGGTCTTAGTCGGGTGTACTAGCTTTGTGTAGTATTTTGTAAATTGCATCTCTGTATTGGGTTGCATGCATGTTAATAGAAATATAATTTGCAACACTGTATTTCTGAATTATAATGTAGTAGTAAGTAGAGTAGTGTAGTAATGTCGTAGAGTAAGAGCCCCCGACGATCTGGCGTTCGTTATTTTATAAAAGCTGGAAGTTTATCTGTGTATGTAGGTACCCAATAAAGGAAAGAACGGTCCCTGAAATAGAAGTTTGGATCATGGTGGCTTTGGGAGATAATAGGTACCAAAGGTGCATAAAATTGCACCTCACTTTCGTTACAGTTAACCACACAGTTAACTCTCTTACTATAATAAACACGGAATAAAGTTATACCAGGAATAACAAACGAATAACCATACATTTTCATAGGTTTATACTTTGTTTGTTTATTAGTAAGAGGGTAAATAAAGGTCTTATTAAATAATTATATTTTATTAACATTAGAAATCACGTCGCCCATTAGTACGGTAGTACCTAAACTGTGTGGGTACCAAAGACCTTATATTTGTAGTAAAGGTCTTTGGTGGGTATAGACTGTGATGGTTGCTTAGTTAATGTGTCAGAATTGAAATAAATAAATTGTTTATTGGAACTAAATTTGTACAATCAAACATTTATGAACAACATGACGCATAAATAACAAATTAACATCAACGAGCAACAATGTATGTCAGTAGTATTTGTAAATGAATTCTGGCACCCAAAGAAAGATTTAACTTGTGTTATGGGTACCAGGATCCTCACACTTGTGTTGTATATCAAACATCAGAGGGTCAGAAGTTAAAGAAGTGACAAGACAAAATAAACCATAGCCTTTTCATGTGTGTAAGTGTGTTGAATGTGGAGTTGTGATTCTGCGAGTTTGTGTAAATGGGAGAATTCGTGAATAGGTTGTGTATTATAGGAATGAAAGGAGCTGTGGCTACAAAAAAAAAGAAAGCTATCAACGCGCAAGCACCGTGTCGAAGTCATCAGCTCAACCTCGCTGTCTCTCGCAATTGCAAAGTTACACTTACAAGTGTGAAAAACTCACTTATAAACTATTGAAGAAGTAGTATCGTTCTATAAAGCGTCTAGGAAACGGTTAGCAACATTTATTTATTAAGACTTCATGCACAAAAAGGTACAAAGGCGGACTTAATGCCTTAGGCATTCTCTACCAGTCAACCAAGGGTACATAACATTGAAGAATACCTAAGCACTCGCTGAAGGCACATTGTCGAGATGGATTGAGGGACAAGATGTTGTTATTCAATTCGCAGCTGCTCTCGGAAAAGTTTGCAAAGTTCTTAAAGAAATACAGTGTTGGAGGAATAAAACAACGACTGCCAAAGCCAATATTCTCTTTCGAGCTTTCTCTAATTGCGAGTTTAATATTACGCTGTGTACAGTAATAACATAACATATCCAGTCAGCAAAATCTCACAAGACCCGGCCTAGTTTGGACGTCGCGATGGCAAAAGCAAAATTATATTTGACGGTCAAGGTATACGACGGCATGAACCACTTTTCTCGTATTGTTGAAGAGGCGAAGGCAGTTATGGAAGAGTTAGATGTGGAGATGAGTGTTCCTCGTCTTAGACAAAGACACAGGGAAAACTGCGATCATAATGATGACACTAAGACCTATATAAAATAACTATTTTTATTCCAACACTGGACCATGGCTACGACTGACATGAGAGAACGTTTTGATGAAGAAAATATTTATCATTTTAAATTCAACATACTTTTGCCCTCGCAACTACTGATACATGACGGTGATGATCTGGCACATAAATTGAATCAGTGCATAAGAACTACCGGTCTTTGGAGAACAATCACCTTTTGTGATTAAAGAAACTAATGGGAGAGATTCTTCAATACAAGCAAACGAGCAGAAACTCCCATAATGATCGTGATTCTGTTATAATACTCACAACGGATCTATGTCTCTAAATTGGCTGCAAGACTGCGCAGTGGCTATTTTTTTACCCGACTGCCGAAGGAGGGTAATGTGTTTATTTTGTGTCAATGTTGAACGTGAAGATAGCATTGTATAACTGTCTCTTTCACTCGCTTACGTTTTTCGCATCGTCCTATCTCGCTTACTCTATGCAGTATACTCGACTTAGATAAAGTACCTATAGATTTCGCCATAAAATGAGCTTGATTGATAGAGCGAGATCGCTAATTAGCAGCCCCATGTAAATAATAAGGACAAAAGATATTTTTTTGTCTTTGTCACCATGGCCGGCTTTTCTTGTTTGTAAAAGGTTAATATCATGGCAGGTTTGCCAAACTAACTCGGTCGTGTTTGATTTTTTTGTGATTTCGCGGGATTAAGTGTTTATTGAGACAAGGAATTGGGTTATTTATGGATAATAAGTGTCAGTGCGATGGTGGGTTGAAGTGTTCTAGGCTGTAAAAGCCAAAGTGTTATTGTTGTTTCATGTGCGGCCACGCCATGGCTCCATCTATAGGTACTTTATCTAAGATACTCGATGACAAACTGTTTCTTGCGCAATGGTTGGTAGAGCTAACTACAGAGACACAAAGATCCGCTGTGACTATTATATGCAATCATTGTCTGTTTGTCCTAGATCTGACTATCCTACTTTGCACACGCTGTACAAATATTTGCTTGTCTACCTGTATACATTGCTACAGTAGAAATAAGTTATCAACATTGCGGCGTACAAAGACATGGCTGACATGGCAGTCGACAATGATGGAGGATTGACCTAATAGCTCACCCTGACATTGATTGTCCTATTGACATGCTATTGACGATGTAACTAACCGATTTACCAGGATGAATAGGCGCATAGAATTCATCATTTAAGGTTATACTAGTCGATAATTCTTCCATCCAAACGTAGTCTAGAGATTACTGCACTGTTTGACGATGTACGTTCAAAATAAAAAATGATATCAATTTGTCTCATTATCTAGCCCTACGTATGGAAACAAAAAAGTAAAAAACCCGACTGCTTCAAAAGCGAACTAAAAAGACGTAAACAAGGAGAAAATCATGCTGTGCAGTCGGAGGATACATATTTTTCGAATTACGTAGATTTAAACATATGAGTATTATATATTTTTGAAATCACCTCTTAAAACTCTTTATTTTGATACACCACACGATGGGTTTCGAAGAAAAAAAAACTTTGGATCCCACGATATGGCGCCCAAAATCCGCCATGTTTCTATTATCCAATTTTAATGTAGCCAGTGACACTCGCAGGGTTATGACGCATCGATTGACGTACGAATCATCGAAATCGGCCAAAGTGTTTGGTCTATGGAACGCCATATAGGAACAAACATACATACATAGACTGATAAACACATTACCCTCCTTCGGCAGTCGGGTAAAAAGCATATTTGAAAAACAAAAATCAAAATATACATGATAATATCCCGAAACAAATATTAATTCATATTTGAAAGTTATGAGCGTCGAAAGTTCCATATTTCAACACTAATTTTATCGCACCTTTGGACGGAAATAAATACCATAAGAAAAAGGAAAATTGCAAAACGGCCACCATACAGGGATAGATTAGTAATTCAACAATGCAAATAATTTTATGTTGAAAATATACATTTAGTCGTTTTATCATGATATCTAGACTTCCAAAGGTCTGTTTATAAAATTTCGCGCGCTCGTTTTCGTCCTAAATCATAATCCATTTTGCTACAAACTTGCCAAAGTGCTAATTCGTACACAAACTAGCTTCTTACTGCTCTTCATAAGATCTATCTCTTTCGCACTTGTTGTCGGATGAGAGAGCATGCATTTTAACCCCGCGCACAAAATAGTTCGTGCCGTCGACTAGGGGAACCTTCAGGAAGACAACCACAATCGTAACTTTTTTAAGACATAAGATGACATTGTCTTGTAAACGTGTATAAACAGTTTAATTAAAACTTTCTTAAACTTTGCATAAGACTTGATTATTTTTTATTACGATAAAATTAAAGGTAGCTCAAGATATTTTTATCTCCTTGAGTTTTTCTGTATCCGCGACTGATGTGGGAGTACCCATATAAGTTTTGCTTGAGCATAAAAACGTAATTTAACTAGCCTAAATTACCTTACATACAGATTTAGTTAATAACATTATTATTTTGGCTTATATCTCGAAAACTAATGATTATTAGAAAATCTTATTATGTAAAACTTTTTGTGCACAATTGTCAGGTTGAAGTACTTAACTGGGACGTTTCTCACAACAAATATCTTAATTTTTTGCTACTATGCGTATGGCAGAATTTTAATGTGTGACGAGACATAATAATATGAACCATCCAAACAGTCTCGACTACTGCGAAAACATCTTTTGATAGTTCTCCGAGTAACTTATATCAAATTCAGATTTTGTACTTTGACAAAAGTTTCAACTCAATTTATCATATTTTAATGGTGTCCGACGAGGTGCAGAGGCAGGCAACAAAAGAGGTGGGAGGACGATCTCCCACAGCGGTGGAGGAGATTGGCAAGTACCGTAATAAGTGGCATGACCTGGAGGAGGCCTATGTCAAAGGACAACCTGACTAAAAACAGTCAAGTTAGTTAAGGATAAATTTAAAATGAACTGTTAAAGTCTGTGAATAATGGCTATTTTTATTTTATTTATTTAATGGTGCCCGACACGAGGTTGCCACCGTACTAATGGTCTGACAATAGACAATATGATTTCTAATTTTATCCTAAATAAAAAATTATAAAATCTGACTTTATGGAAAGTGAGGTGCAATTTTATTCACCTTTTGCACCTGATATCTCTCAAGGCCATCACAATCTAAACTTCATATTCAGGTATCTTTTTTACCTGTATTGGGTACATAGACTGAATTCTAAAGACTTCCAGATTTGATACAATAAATAAGGTCAGATCATCACAGGACTTGCAGGCTCTTGGGATATCTGTTTTCATGAAGTATAATACTCACAACGGATCTTTGTGTCTCTGAATTGGCGCAGTAGCAATTTTTGTGCCAATATTGAAAGTGAAGATAGTATTACATAACTGTCTCTTTCACTCGCTTACATTTGTCCCATCATCCTATCTCGCTTACTCTATGCATTTAAACTGTTTCTTGTGCAATTGTTGACAGAGCCAACTTCAGAGACACAAAGATCCGATAACAATCCTCCCACAATCACAAAAAAGTAAAAAAAAAAATATACCATGGTTTAGTATCTTCATTCTTATTGCTTGGTTTTGACTTTTTCCTGCTATTTGAACTCTCCCTGCTGCCACTTGTTTTTCCTTTTGTGGATTTACCATCTGAAACAACATCATAATAAACAAGTGATATTTTCTTCATTTAATACTGTAAAATCAATCAATTTAACTATTAATACTATTTTCCTAAAACTACAGAATAAACCAAAATGTTCTAGATATTGTAAAGTGAAAAGAAAAAAAAATATCTTCATTGAATATGGTTAAATCAATCGATTTAACTATTAAGACAATCTTCCTAAAACTACAAAATTAACCAAAATGTCTTAGCATTCTAAAGTTAAAAAATAATAACAAATTATTTATACTCACTGTCTCGGGCTTCGTCCATGTCACCAGACCAACTTCTTTTAGAGGTTATTGTATTCATATTCAGTTACACCGAAACGATAAATTAACTGGAATAAAAAGAATTCATTTTATAAACCAAACAGATTATATTGGGAGTCCATTCGCAATTACAAGGTGTGCTGTAAATGCTGTAATAAATCTACGCCTGGCATTATGCAGCACAGATACAAACTTACAAAGCGTCTACAACAACAGCTTGAGCTAAGCATTCCTATAAATTAAAAGCTTCGCCAAGCCATAGCAGAATGGGAATCGAATCATTTAGTCTGACAATAGGTAATTAAATACGTGTTCAAAATACTTACAACTAAATACTTAACATGGAAAAGTCACAGAAACCAAAAAAAAATTAAAACATTGCAAAATAAACAGCCGATTTTTGACTAAAATACTAAATGAACAGGACGCGTGACAAGAAACGAAAACGCGCGAAAACTTATATACACAAGTGACACTGACGTAGTGTCATTGACAATGACAACAGTCACCATAGACTCACAGACAAAGACAAACATTAATTTTGGGAATTTGTTGACATGGCGACTGAGGCTTTTAGGCTTAGCACGCACTGCGATTTTTATTCGCGCGAATTTTGTTTTTCAGCCTTTCCGTCACCTATGGAATTGTATGAAGCTGAACGAATTGCGGAAAAAAAAAGTGCCCGGAAATAGTACTAAAAAATTCGCGCTAATGCCTTTAAGTATATTCATTCAACACGTCCTGGTACCTGCCTCCACATATATTTATATACATACTACTAGCTTCCCGCTCCGGCTTCGCGTTAATATAGATTTTGTCATTTTCTACTTCATGATTTTGAGTTCCTGGTAGTTCGAGAGTACCCCACATCATTCCAGCACTGGTTTTGTTTACTTCAGGATTCTGATCTCCTGGTCAGTTGGGTAAAATCTCAGGGGATTAATTTTGATCCTTTCATAAATGTCAGTTACAGTAAATCAATATATAATACTTTCAAAATTTCAAACTTCTATCATATATGTACTTCATATAAGATAGCTTGATCTCTGCGACATTTATCAAACTGACGTATACGTTATTGTTAGTCTGTCAAGCGCTATTGTTACTGTATTGATCACGTATTGATACTGACAGCTGTCGCAGAGATCAAGCTATCTTTTTTATGAAGTATAGTGGTTAAGTTAAGGGCTTGGCGCAGTGAACGGAAATTGTCGTTGATATGTCAGTCTGGGCATTGCCATTTTTAAAATAATTATATAGATTTTGTCACCTCCTGAAAGATAACGTTGCCGACTTCAAATGCAGAAAAGCGATCAACCGCGGGACTTTTTAAAATAAAAGAAGCATGAAAATCAAGAGAATTTAGAATGCAAGTAATTGAAAATAACCTTTTCTTGGATAGGTAAAAACTCTGAACTGAAGTCGGCATTGAATTAAGCTCGCCTTTGTACATGTACTGTATCACATGTATGTAATGTTGTTTTATTTGGTGTACAATAAAGAATTAAGAATTAAAATGTACCTATAGAGAGAACTAAGAATACCCCCCTGAATTAGTGAATAGGCCAGGTGGATCTCCTCAAAATATTCTGCTCCTCACCAGTCGCCAAGTACGCGGTATTTGTTTCTCGATTACTTCCTCGTGGCAATATAAAAACAATTATAATCCTTACTTCACACTAATGTTATAAAGAGGTAAAGTTTGTTTGTAGGCGGTAATCTTTGGAAGTAGGTACTGACCCGATTTTGAAAATTCTTTCACTAGTAGAAAGCTATACCATCGCCGAGTGTCAGACTATCCACCAGTTTCCCAGCTCAAAATTATCGGAGAATTAATGTGAGAAATTGTCAAGCACGCGTTATCTGCTGTGATTGGTTGTTGAAAATTAATTCAACCAATCACAGCAGATATTCTCCGATAATTTTGAGCTGGGTAACTGGGGGTATACTTTTATCCCAAAAAAATTGTCAGATCTTGTGGGGAGCGAAGTCGCGTGTAAAAGACTATTATAAATGCGAAAGTAACTCTATCTGTCTGTTACCTTTTCACACTTTAACCGCTAAACCGATTGACATGCAATTTGGTATTACTATGGATATAGTTTGAGACTGGGAAGGACATAATATAGTTTTTATCCCGGTAGTGTGTTCCCTTGGGATGATAAACACTTCTTTTAACAAGAAAGAAAGAAAGAAAACTTGTTTATTTGGCACACACAGATACACACAATGTACAAATATAAGGAAAAAGAATTTAATAAAAACAATTACATACATAGTGTGCCCGCGGCTGCGCCAAAAAGGTCCAGTTCAGCAAAATGCCAGACAACTGGGAGTTGCCTGACGCTGGTTTTCAACTGAACCTTACGTTGAAGTGCACGGATATGAATCAGTTTTGATTTTGAGGTTACAATACAGGTAAATAGATATGTGTTTGTGTTCAATACAGGTAAATAGATATATGTTAGTGTTTTTATAAGATATACAGGTATGTATAATAATTTGGTAAGTAAGCGAAATAGATGGATTGCAAGTAACGTTTAATATTAAAAAGATTTTTTTATACTCGGGTAGTTTGAGAAATATTGCGATCAGTATGTACGTCACATTTAAAATTTGTCAGAGAGGTGAAACAAAGTGAAATAAGGATACTGGCAGCAGGATACAAGGTAAGTGTGTTCCATCAATAATATTAACCGTTTAGAATTTAAAATATTTAGCAACATATTCCATTTAACCCATAGGCCTCCCAACCCCAACCGAAAGCAGGTATCAAGGATGGATGACACACCAGCCCGCGGCCGAGGGTACGAGCCAGCGGTTTATACGGAACGTTAAACACCCGCATATTTTAGTTATTTATAAACTCTTTTATAATTTTTGCAACTTATACTGCCGCACTGACACACGCACACTAGAAAATCGAGTACTATCAACTGCGAATAGGATCGACATCATATCAGTGAAAGGTTCAAGTGTATTAAGTCTAGTTTCCTTTGCGCGTCCGTTAAATACTGCCGCAAATGTCTTCTAAATGTACCTATTGTGTTTATTGCTCTAATAGGCGGCGTAACAGAAGCTAGAGGTATCTGAATATATAAACGAGAGTCGGTAGGTAAGCGTTTGCTAATGAGCCTCGACAATCGGGAACATTACGCAAAACTGATCGCGGAGATAGCGCCACGTATATAAAGTGATAATAGAACATATTTAAAAATCCAATAACTGGGTGCAGTTCCAGATTACAGGCTGCTGCAAATTTTTGTTTTTATTTAGTTTCGGCGGTTCTTTCAATAGATATATCTGTATAAATGTAAATATAAGATAAAACAAAAGGTTTAAAACATGAGTAGTAAAAAAACAGTATCCTCACCATAGACGGGACGGGATAGTAGCCTTTTCTTCTTCTTGATTCAGTGAGACACTAAGCTGGCGAAGTTGGCACTTTGGCAGTAAGTTTTCCTATTCAGACTATGGCTGCGACAGCCAGAACTTATGCTCAGCGTGTGCGGGCACGAATACTACTTGGCTCTTTACTTGTCGAAACTCAATTTGCAATGACTGAAGAACGATTGCATTACCAAAGAACAAGATTATTAGCTTAATGACGTCTACTTAACAAATTAGCTAATTAGCTTATATCATAGACATAGTTTCATAAATAAATGACTTAAGTGTTATCCATTTATTGCACTAACTAGTAAACAGGATAGTTTGCGATGACTAACTGCCTCGTTGATCTAATGGTAGCAAACGCCACTACTCAGTATGAGGATCTAATTTTGATGCCCGGATCTGGCTAAGTATTATTGGGTTTTGTCCATCCGTAATTTCTCAATAACAATACTCCATTTGAAATTACATTAGAAATTTTGACAACCCCTTTTTACAGCCCGATTAACCGATTTTCAGTTCTATCCCGTAAAGTAAACATATGGATGGCATAAAAAGCATAAACCTGTTACCAAAACTAACTGTTTAATTCAGCTGCCATTTGTCTTAACACAAACGCAAAATAAGTCAAAATGGTTGAATCAAAAGAAGTCAAAATCGGTTGAATCAGCTGCAAAACACCTAACTGGCGAAATGTGGACGTTTAGGTACGACTACCCTTACCCTACTATTAGGTGGACCTCTGTCCAACACTAATTCTGGAAATACAGGCGTGATGATATGTTGTGTTGAAGTTTGTGAAGATGAATGGTTGGATATTTATACGAGCGTAACTCATTCACGCAAAAACTACTCAACGGATGAAAATTTTACGAATTGGATGGTCGTTGAAAACGATTACTTTTAAATGTTTTTAATTTTTAGGAAATACACAGTTTATTGTTTCTTAAATAATATTTATGTTCACAATCAAACCAATCTATGAGAATTTTTTTTTTACTTAGGAATAACAATAAACATGCAAAGGCGACAACCAAACTACGCGATTGCGAAAAACTATATAGTGTGATTCTGTTCCAAAACGGGCTAGTTGACATCTGCTTTATTTATTTAGAAAGTAGAATCTAGATGTTTGGTCCGAAATTCTATGCCGACCTATAACAATGGAGAATAAAATACGGGGCCTTTTTTATTTTTTATGTGTGATGGGTTGCTCTTGACTCTAGTCTAGGTCAGAGGTGACAGAGACAGAGTCGACGATGGAGTCAGCTAACCCAGAAGAAGCCTGTTCACTCTAATAATAGTGCTAACACACGTTCGGATTGGGTCCGGCCGGACTAACTCTGCCCACAAATCATTTCTCGCTTACTCACGCTTGTGTGGACTGAGACAGACTCAATTAATAATAATAATGTCCGGCGGACCACTCTACACACGCTCGGATATGGTCCGGGCCGGACTAACTCCACCCACAAATCCGTGGTCCAGTCGGACCAAATCCTAACGTGTGTAAGCACTATAACTTTGAAGAGATTCGGGTTGAATGCGATCGGAAACACAGATGCAGATAGTGTGTTCCATTCATCAATTTTAGGTCTCATAAACACCGGTTATCAATTTTAGGTCTCATAAACACCGTTTAATTTTGGTCGATTAAGTCCCGTTATAGATCGATCCGGTACAAGAAAGAGTATCGATTTGTAATATAAAACTAATATAATAAAAAAAAACACCGTCTTCCAAAGCAAAACACTATATCATAGTATCTCTAAGTAGTATGTGACTATAACTGTATTTTTATTATCGCAAATTTTATTTGCGTGATTTTTTTAATATTATTTCCGCGTGATTTTTTTACCGCAATGCGTGCAGCTTCACTGCTTCATACAATTCCACAGGTCAAAGTAAGGGCGGAAAAAAATCGTGCGAACAAAAATCGCAGTGCGTGCTAAGCCTAGCTACAGCCCGACCAACTTATCTGTGAAACGGACATTTTTGGAACTTACATTTTGAATGGGACATAAGATCGGTTTTTGTTTATTTTTTTTGAAATGGTGACGAACAGCGCCACTCATAATTGCGCAGTTAAGTTGGTCGGGCTGTAGCTAGTGTCCTGCCTAATACACAGACTAGAAAATGCGAACTCAATTTCTTGACGCACTATAGCGATCAAGCGATTTTGACGTGATTCGGAACGTTGCCGAACTCATGTCATTCATGCCGAAAAGAAATGTCAAAAAAACGAAAGAGTGGTTATCGTAAATGTCATAAGTTTGATATTTTTTGTCCTAAAATCTTTAGGAATTACATTTAGCGAAAGATATTGTAATAAATTTATATTATTTGTACTAGGTATCATCCATTCATACCTGATAGATAATGCTATACGAATTTTTTACATATAAAGGTTATTTCTGAAATATTATGTAAAAAAACCTAATTATTTACAAAATGATGGTGAGTTACCCATTCAAAATATATAAATAATGATCAACTGTTGTAACAACCTTATCTGTATGACTTATTCTAATTGAGTGTTTAATTTTCAGGCTGATAATGAGATAGATGAGGCCTTAGCCTCATTAGATGTACTTATGTCTGAGTTCTTTGCACCAGCAACTAGTAACTTCAGAAAAAGAGAGATTGAGAGTATGCTTGAGAATTTCTCTAATCGAAGTGACTCCTGGAAACATTGTTTGTTGTTCTTACAAAAATCACAAAATCAGTATGTTTTGATGTTCACTTTAACTACTTTAGAGGTAATGTTATGTTCATATTTATTGATTATTACATTGTAGCAGAAATGTTATTATCCTCAATATCTAATTATTTGTAAATTATTTAGCTTCCTGAAATTATTATAATTACATGTCACATAACTTTAACAACTTTGAGTGTACATTGAGCATTGAGGAATACAATTAATTTTTCATACAAATTGTTAAGTAACTCAGTTTAATTTATGTCAATGGTTTTTGGTCTTGCAGAATATTATCAACCGGCAGTGGATCAGTCTATCAGATAATGTAAAAACAGAAATTCGGCTGACCTTATGGAATGAGTTGTTGGCCAAACATGAAGTTATGGTGTATTTTATTAGAAACAAGCTAGCAGCACTAATGGTGTCCATTGCTCGATATGATTGGCCACATTTGTATGATGATTTCTTCAGTAATATTGTGGAGGTAAATATTAAAATAGGCATAGACATAATAAGTAAGTGATGAGGCAAATTATCCTTTAGGCCTAATTCTGTTTTCACAAACTAATCTCAGCATTGACTTGGTACCTTGATAGGGAAGTGCACGAGAGCAGTGATGGCCCAGTGGTAACGTCCGCAACTTAAAAGTAGGTTGTGGGTTCGAACCCAGGCAGGCGCTTTACTTTGTGTAAATTATTTCATAACCACTGCTCTCAAAACGTTGAAGGGAAACATTGTGAGAAAACCAAAAATTCGGAGACATGTGACATCCACCAACCCGCACTGGGGCCGCATGGTGGATTACGGCCCATTCCCTCTCACAGAGAGGAGGCCTGCACGCACAATGGACCAAATGCGAGTCTAAGTGCGGAAAAGGGGTCCATCTATCCTATCCTATCCTGTGAAAGTGACTTGTTTGATTGTTATGCCTTGTCACATTGATTGATGATTTTTGGTACAGAGATATAAGGGACGGGCAATAGGCTACTTATTTTTTAACTTAAAACTGTATAGAATAGTAAAAAGACGACTTAATAAGATGTTGCATACAAACCATTTTGGTTTGTATGCAACATCTTATTAAGTCGTCTTTTTCCCTTACTTATAAAGTATCAGGAAACCAGAATCATGAAGTAAAAACAAAGTTTGGGGCTTTTATCATGACAAGTAAAGACTCTCAAACTACCAGTAGACCAGAATCATGTGTGGTAAAGACTCACAAACTACCAGGCGATCAGAATCATGTGTGGTAAAGACTCATAAACTACCAGTAGACCAGAATCATCTGTGGTAAAGACTCACACACTACCAGTAGACCAGAATCTCGTGTGGTAAAGACTCACAAACTACCAGTAGACCAGAATCATGTGTGGTAAAGACTCATAGACTACCAGGAGAACACAAGTATAAAGAACAGAAGTGTTGCCAGGGCAGGAATTATGTGTGGTAAAGACTCACAAACTACCAGGAGACCAGAATCATGTGTGGTAAAGACTCATAAACTACCAGGAGAACACAAGTATAAAGAACAGAAGTGTTGCCAGGGCAGGAATCATGTGTGGTAAATACTCATAAACTACCAGTAGACCAGAATCATGTGTCGTAAAGACTCATAAACTACCAGGAGAACACAAGTATAAAGAACAGAAGTGTTGCCAGGGCAGGTATCATGTGTGGTCAAGACTCACAAACTACCAGGAGACCAGAATCACAAATAGTCTTTTTCTTTTTATCAATAACCAGATTTGATTGTCAAAATCTGTATTAACGCAAGTGAAGCCATTGGCAAAAGCTGGTAAAAAGAAAACTTGAAAAGTTTGCAGGGTGAATTCAATTCAATTCAATTCAATTTTATTTATTTACAATATACATTGTGTTCGAAATTTTAACATCATAAAACATAACAATAAAATTAAAAGTAAACAAAACAAAACAGCCTTACTTAAGGTCATCATCATCATGTCAATTAATAGTATACATGGGATTTAAAAAAGTTTTATTTAGGCTGCACCCTTTAAAACAAATTTGAATGTGTCACTTAAATGTCTTATCGCAATCATTTGACATAGTTACGGTTACCATACCCTAAAGAAATTTTAACTTTGGTGGCCAATCTCGACCGAGATTATATGACTACCCAGGAGATATTTAAGTGCACAAATGTATATAAATAGTCTGTGGGGTCTGATGTGACAAGCACACATACATATAAACCCCGGCACGTAAGTTGGCAAGAGTTGTTAGATGAGCAGAAGTAATTTTTTAGGTCTGCGGTTAAGCGGGGCGTGTCGAACATTCTGAGCGCGCGATTGGTTGGTCAGATGACACAAGGATCGACTGACCAATCGCGTCGCGTCGACGTTCCGTTCGCTCTATGTGGTGATCTACATTACGCCAAAACCTTGCCAACTTACATGCCGGGATTATAACATTTTTGGACTTTGCAGTTGATCAGAAGTGATGGGTCACGGTGTCTGTTGGGCCTGGTCCTTGCGCAGGCCGCGAGTGAAGAGCTCGGGGCGGCGCGAGACACTGGCGTCCTACTGCCTTCTGCGCGAAGGAACCAGCTCGAACGTCTCATGCTTAAAGGGATGCCGCAGCTGTTAATTGCTCTTAGTGGTAAGATGACTAATTTAGACCTAGAAGTAATCTTGCCACTTAAAGTAATATTATAGATCCTGCGCTGATTGCGACTGGTTGAGGCCGCATTTTGCATGAGATCTCTTTAATCTTAATTTTCATAGTACAGGTTTTTAGTATTGTGCCAATATATTTCTTTCAGATATTTTGGAAAAGAATGCCCAGAAGGAAGGACAGTCCAATCCACCACCATCACCAACAAATGGTGTTCCACAAACATCTGCATTGCCAGATCTTTTGGCGAATGCCCATGATGTCAGTAATGCAGATAAGTAAGTAAACTTATTAAAAACTGAATTTTAAATTATAGGTTATTAGATTAGTTCAACTAAATTCAGTTTATGCAAATACAGCGCTTTGATTGGTTGAGAACGCTGACAGACTACCAATCGGACCGCTGTATTTGCATAAACTGAATTTAGTTTAACTATTCACGATTAGTTTCACTGATGAAATAGGCTTTTAGAAAAACTGCACTTAGCTGCTCAATCAATTTATGTGCTTCATGTAACTATTGTAAAAAACCAAAATATATTTTCGAACAACAGGGTATAGCATCCAGTCATAGCAATTTAAACCTTATGCCAATGCTGCAAAAGTCACACGATCTTGATTTGCAACAAGACAAACGTATTTATAAATACAAATAACTATGTACTACTTGTTCCAGAGCCCTGAATATGGAGATAGTGGTAAAGTGTCTAATGACTCTTCAGCATCTATTCTCGTGGTTACCACTGTCTTCTCACGTGCCGCCGTCATTAGTTACCACAGTGTTCTATTGGGGCAGTATAGCAACACAATCACAGGTATGACATATTGCAGTTCTAAACTTTATTTGTGACAAGTTATGAGCTAAATTCGTTTGTATAGTTGTACACTCCGGGCCGACATCCTTTTGAGCTAAATAATGATAGAGCTACGGTGCCGCAGTGATCACATGCTGCCGTGCACAGCGAGGTTCAGAGTAGACGCTGCTTCAGTCTCCCCAGGGATGTGCTCTTACTTACGTTGCACAAAAGGGGTTCTGGGGTGGTTTTTAGGGTTCCGTAGCCAAATGGCAAAAAACTGAACCATTATAGATTCGTCATGTCTGTCCGTCTGTGTGTCACAGCCACTTTTTTCCGAAACTATAAGAACTATGCTGTTGAAACTTGGTAAGTAGATGTATTCTGTGAACCGCATTAAGATTTTCACACAAAAGTAAAAAAAAACAATAAATTTTGGGGTTCCCCATCATCATCATCATCATATCAGCCGAAAGACGTCGACTGCTGGACATTGGCCTCCCCCAAGTGTCGCCACATTGACCGGTCCCGTGCGTCCCGCATCCAGCGAATCCCCGCAACCTTCACCAGGTCATCGGTCCACCTGGTGGGAGACCTTCCAACGCATCGTCTTCCGGTTCGCGGTCGCCACTCCAGAACTTTTCTGCCCCATCGGCCATCTGTTCTGCGAGCAATGTGCCCTGCCCACTGCCACTTAAGTTTGGCAATTCTTCCAAACAACGTTTGGAAGAATACGTTAATACGTTAATTAATACGTTGTTCAAATCTCTATTCATGACAATTTACGAGCTAAATTCGCTTGTGAAGTTTTCTGTCACGTGCCGACGCCCCTGTGAGCTAGCTGAGCTAGGTAACGATGCAGCTGTGTGCCGCAGAGCGTGGAGGCGGCGCTGTGCGGGCTGGGCTGCGTGTGCGAGCTGCTGTACCGGCGGTACGCGCCGCCGTCGTCGGCCGCCACCGCGCTGCGCCTGCAGCACTGCGCGCTCCGGCTGCTGCGACACCTCACGCACACGCCGCACGCCATCATGCACGCCCACCACGAGTTAGTATCCACTCATTACCTCTTCTGTTTTTTCTGATTGTTACTTATATATACAGGGTGGATTTAAATATATAGAATTTTCTCAGTTTATTGAACTTAAAAAAGCCCGCGAAGCACATTGAGACAGAAGCGAAGCTACGCGTCAGTCTAAAAATGAATTGAAAAATGAGTCTGTCTGAGTGTGCTTTCACCCTTGAGCAACAAACGAATTACTTGAACTCCACACTAAGATTTCCTGTGGCATAGAGTTTTTTTTATTCCCAGATATGAGACCGCGCCGTATAACACACTTAGTGGTAGGTATTTTGTGTGTGATTCTTGAAACCTGAGTGAAAGTAAATTGAAACACAAAGGTCAGCATTTATTGCTTTAGCCACAGTATAAATATGGACAAACAGTATGGAAACTACCGACAAACGCTCGAAACACGGTCTGGTCGATGCGCATGTTTGTGTGAATGTGCCGTTTCGAGCGTTTGTAGGTAGTTTCCGTACTGTTTGTCCATATTTATACTGTGCTTTAGCTTTGAGAACACAGTACTAACGTTATTTGTGTCACTAATCGCCATTATAAGTTCTCATTAGTGATCATTGAACATTGTGTCCATTTCAGTTACCTTAACAAGTTAGCCGAGTTCCTAAAACTGTTTGTATCATTGCATTTCAAGAGGTTGGAGGCGGAGCCAGAATTTGATGCCATCGAATTTTTGTCATATCTATTCCAATATACATTCCAGGTATGTTTTGTACTCTCGAGACTTTTGAAAATGTTTAGTAAATGCGTGACACAATGTAATTCTATTTAAAAAAATGTTTTCAGGTGCCAACGTGTGCTATTTTTGTAAACTGTTTAGATATATGGATACAATTTATCGATATTTTGAAGCCTGAAGACACACCAAAGTATGTATTTTTTTATATTTATTAATCCATACTAATATTATAAATGTGAAAGTAACTCTGTCTGTCTGTCTGTTACCTTTTCACGCTTAAACCGCTGCACCGATTTAGATGAAAGTCGGTATGAAGATAGTTTGAGACCTGGGAATATATAGCCTATGTCCTTTCATAGGACATAGGCCATATAGGTAGGGTAGGGTAGGTTAGGGTGGGAGGGGCGTGAAGGCCCCGCTGTAAAGGCGGGCGGTCGTCGGCGGAGGACTGGACGTAAAGGCTGTGCCAGTTTCCCAGTCCTCCTCCAAACAGACGACGCGGGAGTGCCGCTGGGTTATTTTAGTGGGTATACCGGAACTTTCCGGGGAGTCCCACATAGCCCGTCCCCATTCCCCCAATGGGCGGGTATGCGTAATGCATTTTTTCCAAGCGTGATCAAAAAAAAAAAAAAAAAAGGGTAGGTTAGGGTAGGGTATGGTAGTGTAGGGTAGAGTATTGTAGGGTAGTGTAGGGTCGGGTAGGTTAGAGTAGGGTAGGGTAGGGTAGTGTAGGGTAGGGTAGGTTAGGGTATGGTCGGGTAGTGTAGGGTAGGGTAGATAAATGTTTGGTCTTTTTATGGCAAAACAAAGTTTGCCGGGTCAGCTAGTATATAATAAATTTAATATTTTGGGCGCACGGTTGGCGCAGTGGTTGAGCGATTGACTGCTGCGCTGCGTGTCGCGGGTTCGATCCCCGCACGGAACAAATATTTGTATGACCTACAGATAGTTGTTTTGTTGATTCCGGCTCTGGGTGTTGTGTATGTAAGTTTATATGTTTGTCACCCACGATATAGGAAGAAATTCCTAGTGTGGGGGGCAACGTATTTAAAAAAAAAGGCTCGCGCTTGACCACCATCTCACCTTATGGTAAGCGATGATGTGGTCTACGGTGAAGCTAGCTTGCCTAGAAGTAACCTATTCACTCTTGACTTAAAGACCCCTATCGGGAAACACAGACTACGTCAGGGAATTCCACTCCTTAGCTGTACGCATAATGAAAGTATTGCCAAAACGTTTAGTGCGTATGGGTGGGATGTCCACCATGTAAATATGTATGTTTCGATGTGGCATTGAGAGTAGCCATATCAACATTATGTAACATTGTGTTGTATTATTTCAGATATTGGGAAGCGTTACAGGCGCTCGTGAATGGTGTGTTGAACAAAATACAGTTCCAACACAATAAAGCGCAGTTACAACACATTGACAACGACGCTCGTGATGATGACGTGAGTAATAGTAGTTTATGCAATGGTCATATAATAGGGGTTATTAAAACACGAGTGTTTATACCTAATTATATGCCGTTGCATACACTATTTTATCTTCACTCATACTATTGAAATAAAATAAAAGTGGAAACGGAAAAAATATGCAGTATGGCGGGCAATTTGGATTCTCAATGCACCATGACTGTCAATGTCAATGAGCCCTTAAGCGCCAATAAATTAAAAAGTAAAAGTGCTATAAAAAATATAAAGTTATTTTATGATGCCGTTGTTTGAAAATTGAAGGAAAATGTTGCACTGAATGGTATTTTTTTTTAATTTTACCTATCCACGAATATAAAGTACGTGTTTATACAATATTTTTTGAATTCATATTTAGAACATTACGTTATGAGTGTAGAAAAATATTTTTTATAGCCACCTATGGTTTTCGAATATAATCCTACATAATAATAAGTGCTGCCAAAATAACTGTTGGCTTGACAGAATTATAAGTTAAACCATCGAATAAATATGTATATATAAGTACTACGCACCAGATTTGGCGATCCAAACACTCAGTCTGTTCGACTGAACTGTACTGCAATCCGTACACCTTACTTTACACTATGATGAACGAAATGCTTAAGCGCCATGACTTTCTTGGCGCTTACGACGTATTGATCGCGACTAAACTAAATTCTATAAGCGATCTAGCGCTGCATGTTTTAATAGTTAGATTAGACAACATAAATATTTTAGCGCTGCAGCGAACTTTACTTCTAACTCACCAGCATTTGAGCAATTTTTTTTCATGAATATTGTTGTCTATCGGTAGAATGTATGTATGTAACGTTTTGAATGTATTTCAGGGCCAGACCGAATGGCACACATTCCTGAAACATTGCATAGAATGCATAGCTCGCGTCGCGGAACTAGCGCCGCTTGACGTTTTTACTGCAGTGGTAAGTCAAAGTGAAATCGTTTATTTTCATGAGGGCTACCGTTTCTGTGCTAACCTGTTGGCGCCACTGGCGGGTCCTTAAATATAACTGGTAAACGTTGTTATTAGGCGCACGGAAACAAATTTTGTATTAAAATTATTTCTAATGCCATAGAAGTGCGATTAAATATAACATCGTATATGCCGCAGTTTTGCGCAGCTTCCTTTAAAAAAAAAAACGGCCAAGTGCGAGTCGTACTCGCGCTCCGAGGGTTCCGTACAAACCTCAGCTTAAAGGTATTATAGACCTGAGTATTTCATATGAATTTCAATTTAATACCTCTACGCGTTCATGAGGGGTAGTAAGTTTAAAATTATTAAAAATATTTTTATTGTATGATGTAACTAAAAATTTTCGGTTTTCGAAATTATTCCTTTATCTTTGCTATAAGACGTTGCTTCGTACCAAATTTCAAGATTCTGAGTTCACGGGAAGTACCCTGTAGATTTTGATTCCCTTGCGAGTGTCGAATTTGCGTAATTTGCGGCACAAACGGCTGTATCTTTTGATTGGGTTGGCTTAGAACTTTGATTTTTTCACAGCTTTAAGGGACAGTAGACCTGAATATTTGATATAAATTTCAGCTTGACACCTCCACGCGTTCCTGAGAAAAAGGGTCTTGACAGACAGACAGACGGACGGACAAGAAAGCGATCCTATAAGGGTTCCGTTTTTTTTCTTTCGAGGTAGAGAAACCTAAAAAAAAGATTTTTGTTTAAAATTTGGTATTTCCTCAAGTTGCCCGTATGATATCGCACTGTCGAATAGTGAAGTAATACAGCGTGTATTTTTTTTTAGGGTTCCGTACCCAAAGGGTAAAAACGGGACCCTATTACTGAGACTCCGCGGTCCGTCTGTCTGTCTGTCTGTCTGTCACCAGGCTGTATCTCATGAACCGTGATATCTAGAGAGTTGAAATTTTCACAGATGATGTATTTCCGTTGCCGCTATAACAACAAATACTAAAAACAATATTTATTAATATTTATTTGAATAAAATAAATATTTAAGTGGGTCTTCCATACAACAAACATGTTTTTTCTGCCGTTTTTTTCCGTTTATGGTACGGAACCCTTCGTGTGAGAGTCCGACTCACACTTGGCCGGTTTTTTCAAAATCAATTGGTCGATTTCTGGCTTGGAATATTCATTTTTCAAAAATCTAATTATACTTTTGCATCAAAATATGCCTCGTGACTCATTTGAGTTTTTTTATACCAACCTAAGTAAACAATAAAGATGGAGTGCCTTGTCCGTTCTTCTGAATAACAAGCTACTTTTCCGAACGACGGTAGAATCAATTAATTATTATTAATTTTTTATTTATATTTTTGATGTTCAAAAGTGCCACTTAATGGCCTAGTTTAAATAAAGATTTTTTGAAATGAATGAATCTTTCAATTAATGATAGGCAAAAAGAGTAGTACCCAAGTCTAAAATAAATATAGCTTGGTTGTTGACAACGACGATTTAATTCACGTCAATGTCGCTTCATCATCATCATCATCAGCCTATAGCAGTCCACTGCTGGACATAGGCCTCTCCAATTGCACGCAATTTGGTTCGATTTTCAGCAACTGTCATCCAGCTGCTACCAGCCACCCAATGCTTAATATTAATAAATATACTCTTTCCAAAGAGTATATTTTACATTTCGTGCTGAAATAACTAGGTAAGGGAAATACTAATATGATATTGCATTTTTACTTCCTTGAAATTTAATAATATTATCTATTAAACACATTATTAAAAGTTATCCAGACATAACCTATAAAAGTTCATGACTGTATAACTATTATTCTCGAACACAATTTTTTGCATAAACTAATTTAGAATATGACCCTGAGTTAATCCAGATATTTTTCATTCAAATACGTAGGAATTTAATCTCAGCTAAAACAATGTATGGGTTTCTGTCATTGTCACCGAAGACCGAAGAAATAGATAGATAACCTGCCCTTGTGCTACGCGTTTACGAGAAAGCCTTCGATTCGATCGAGGTTTGGGCTGTACTGCAGTCTCTTCAATGGTGCCAAATCAACTACCGGTAGATCGAGGTATTTAAGTATCTGTACAAAACGCTACCATGTTGGTCCGACTTCAGGATCAGACTTCGGAACCTATTCTTCTGCAGCGAGGTGTAAGACAGGGAGTCGTCCTATCTCCGAAACTGTTCACTGCTGCTCTGGAGGTTGTTTGCCAGGTTCTGGGCTGGAAAGGGCTAGGCATCAACTTCAATGGCGAGTACATCACTCACCTTCGATTTGCCGACGATATAGTGGTCATAGCTGAAACTGTGGCGGACCTCAGTGCAAAGCTCGATGATCTCAGTAGAGCTTCCGAATGAGTGGGTCTTAAAATGAACATGGATAAAACGAAGGTCATGTTTAATGCCCATGTTACACCCACTCCTATCAAGATCGGAGACTCCGCACCCTAAAATGTAGATGATTATGTCTACCTGGGTCAAACGGTCCAGTTTGGAAAGTCAAACTTCGAGAAAGAAATAAGTCAATCGTCGAATCTGACACGGCTGGGCAGCGTTTGGAAAGTTGGGTGGTATCTTCTCGTCCAATGTAACACAGTGTCTCAAGACAAAAGTCTATAACCAGTGTGTGTTGCCAGTGATGCCATATGGTATTGAGAAGTGGTCGCTCACAATGGGCTTTATCAGAAGGCTTATAGAATTACCCAAAAGGGTAATGTGACCCAAGAGGGCTTTGCTCGGAGTTACCTTGCGTGGTTGAATCGGAAATGAAGGCATCCGCAAGAGAACCAGGGTTACCGACATAGCCCGAAGAATTGCCAAACTTAAGTAGCAGTGGGCAGGGCACATTGCTCGCGGATCGGATAGTTGATGGAGCCGAAATGTTCTGGAGTGGCTACCGCGTACCGGAGACGCAGCGTTGGAAGGCCTCCCTCTACGTGGAGCGACGACCTTGTCAGGTCTGCGGGAATCTGCAGGATGCGAGTAGCACAGGACCGATCGAGGTGGCGACACTTGGGGGAGGCCTATATCCAGCAGTGGACTTCCTTCGGCTGAAATCGTGATGGTGATGAATGATCATCTGTTCCCTTATAACTTCTAAACTATTTATCATAATTTGATAAGTGTGGTATCGTTAGGACCGTATTGATCGTCCGCTGGATACGCTATGTGACGTCACACTAAAATCAATGTGACGCCCTCAACAAGTTATAATGTTATGAATAAAAATTGTAAAGGTATCAAAGGAAAGGGCTTATTTAGCACAATTAAAAATATTATAAGTTAAATATAACTATACTGCGTTTTTAATTTTGTAGATTAAAGCGACAGCTGCCAATGACCTTATTTTTTAAAATTTTGCAAGCGCGAAGCATAGTGTTGTAGGTAAGGCTCAATCATAAGTGATTCATCGAATAGATGTGGCATGACTCCTCAATTGAATTTTACTAATTAGTGTAAATAAATGTTTTATGAATATAAACGTAATATATTTAAATATAAGAGTACTCATACACGTAGTACATAAACTTTTATTGAGTTAAATATAAAAACAACAATAAAGAAAAAGCGATCGTTTAAATGATGTCTGACGAGTATAATGAGTAGTATAATGAGTAGAAACTAAATAAGCGCCACTAGTTACTTAACAAATGTATTTTTTGCCGAGATATAGTTAAATTTTCGATCTACTTCGATTTTCGATTAACTTTCGATTACTCAGGATAGTCAGGATACGATACTATTTTTTTGTAACGATAAAGTAACAACCTCTCAAATGTCAGTTTACAAAAAAAAAAAAAAAAAAACGCCCACTCTGACCCACTGCTGGGCAAAGGCCTCCCCCACATCTTTCCTGGCTACTTTGTCTCCTGTCTTCTCCGGCCAATCCGGTAGGAACGAGTCCAGATCGTCACGCCAGCCTCGGCCTGCCTCGGTTACGACGTCTGTCTCCAGGTACCCACTGCGTGGCGATCCTAGCCCATCTGTCCCGCTGCATCCTGAAAATGTGACTCACCCAATCCCACTTCAGCCTCGCAGACTTGTCTCCAACATCTGCGATGCCTGTCTTGGAGCGTATAATTGCGGATCCGGTCAGTCAGTTTAATTTGCAGGATGCTACGATCCATCGCTCTTTAGCATACCCTAAGTTTTGACTTCTGAGCCTTAGTCAAAGACCGAGTGCCATAGGTTAGGATAGGCAGGATACACATGTCGACGAGCCTACGCTTTAACGAATTTGGAAGGTCGCTCTTCATGAGCCCCTTCATGAACGCCTTCATGGACCAGTAGCTCCTCCAGGCATTTTCGACTCGACGGTCGATTTCTTTGTCTTGCCTATTGTGGAAGGAAACCAGCTGGCCCAGGTAAATATATTCGTTGACATATTGTATCTCCTGTCCATCCAGCTCGACTCTATATTTGACGGCATTGCTCATGACCTTGGCCAAATGTTAGTTTAGGCTACGAAATTAATAATCAGAGTATAGCTTAATTGCTAGCTGCTTTGCTTGCTTTTACTTAATAATTGCGTTTAATTTTTACTCGACTATGGTGAAATTCAAAAACTGCTCTTATAAAAAAACCCCAAAATAATATAAATTAAAATAAGTTGAATAACTAAAACTCAACTACGGCAAAATCGAGCTCTGAAAATATAATATTCTTAGAGGATAGCCGTGGTTGTATGCCAATTGCAGTTGTTAACACAACAATACATTTAACAGTAGATAGTAAGCAAACTTTATGGCCAGGGCGAGGGGGTAAGCACATTAACAGATCACTTTTGAACTAAGAATAATAGTTAGTTTATTTACAAAAAGTAATGATATCCCATCAAATCATAAATGTGAAAATAGAACAATGTTCAATACTAAGAATATGGTTAGGTTAAGACGGGCTGGTGTCCGCAACTCCACGTCTAAGCGCGTATTTTGCGTACGGATACTAAGAATATGCGTGGTGTTTAACTTCGCCTACAAAAAAATTGAGATATAAATGGGTGCCAAGTTCTGTAGATTTTATTATTTTTTTCTAAGAACCACTGGATTTGAATTGAATTTTGTCTTTCGAAAACATATGGCCACCTTTTTCGGGTTCCGTACCCAAAGGGTGAAAACGGGACCCTATTACTAATACCCCGCGGTCCATCTGTCTGTCTTACTGTTACCAGGCTGTATCTCATAAACCGTGATAGCAGATAGTTGAAATTTTCACAGATGATGTATTTCTGTTGCCGCTATAACAAATACAGAAACAGTATAAAATAAATATTGAAGTGGGGCTCCCATACAACAAACATGTTTTTATGCCGTTTTTTGCGATAATGGTACGGGACCCTTCGTGCGCGAGTCCGACTCGTACATGGCCGGTTTTTTTGTTCAATAAAACGGGGCTGCGCAGCACTGACTGCGGCATACACAATATCAAATCGCACTTTTATGGTATCAAAAATAATTTTGATTCAAACTTTGGTTTCTTGCGCGTTATAACAATTTTTAATAGGAACCTTATTCGCCAGTAGCGTAGTCGACTGCTTTGTACGAAATGATAAAAAGCATAAAATAATTGAAAAACTACTTTTGATCTATCTAATCAGTAAGATATGTTTAATATTTTAGGGATCAATGGGCTATTTTACATTTCATTTAGACTTACAGTCATTAACAAAAATCACAGCATACAATATTTCAACTCTTTAATTTTCAGCATACGGATCAAATATTACATTTCCAAAACAGCTTAACAAAAATCAGATGTATACAAATAATCAAAAGTATTGAGAAAATATTATTGCAATTTTTTTTAACTAACAGGCATTTGGACAAATCGTCGGTGATGCTTCATTAACTTAGTTTGTTTCTGAAATTCTACCGTATCTCCAAAAAGGTTACCAAGCTGCTATAATCCACATAAAGCGTTCATTCTTATGTGTATCATATATGGCTTGTACATTGTTGCCCCAAACTAGTCTATCTCCAATATCATCCTCAGACGTACTTAGTTTGAGTCCTTGTCCATATTTATAATTTACTATAGAGAACACCATAGTACCATCATTAATCAAAGGTGCCAAATAATATAGATGCCTGTCTTCGTCAGAATTAATCGAGCCCCAAACTTTTCTATCTCCGATTTCGTCCACATTTGCGTCCAATTTTAAGTACATATTGCAATGAATATTGTACAGTTTAAATTTGACGCTTTCACTGTCCCACACGGGGAGGATCTTCCAGCTCACTCTCTCACCAGTTATTACGGCCTTGTTATTTTCACCCCAAGCAAGTCTGTCATTGTCAGAGTCAGTGTCCACACCTAGTTTCAAAGGCTGTTGGTATTGCTTATTGACTATTGTCACAGCGTCTTCGTTGAAGATGTGTTGGAACGGCTTTGGGAATTGATTGCGAACAATATCTTTAGAGCCACTGCAGCGACCCTCCACTGTGTTACGCCACAATTTATACGCTAAAGACATGACGTTTCGTGGAGCATCGCTGATAAGTCTAGTTACAAGTTTGCTGATGGGTTCAGCGCCACTGGCCGCTGCTAAGCATTGCATCATATTCACTGCAGTGTCATATTTACCCGAAACGACATTATTGTACAATTCATCCGCAAGGTTGCGATGGTTAAGAAAAACCACGTGACTATCATAGTATGTCAATCCTTGAAGTTCGGAAGTCAAGGTGGTATTCGGAGTAGAGATCAGGCCTTTTTCCCTCAATTCGACCGTGAGGTCTAAGATCTCTTGGGAGTCGTGCTGCACACCGTACACGACCACCTTGCCGTGATCATTGTTGACGATGCGCGCGATGTCTTTCGCACAACTTTTGATGCGTTCGCCCGCGACGGTCACGGTGAGGACGGAGTTGTCTTTGACATAGTTGCTGGTGTCGCAGTCGTCGTCACTGCGGACAGGTATCCTGTTCGGTATCTTCCTGTTTAGGTCCGTGCCGCTGCTGACCACTTGGTACTGATGATTGACATTGTAGCAGTTCGAGAAGCCGCGCACGCCTTTTTCGGATACAACTTTACCTTCACCCCAGTAGTCAACATGTTGAATCAGCTCGTTGAGGAAAGCAGGAATCTTCACCAAGTCGTACTCTCCTAGATAAGGAACCTCGGAGTAAGGAAACCGCATGTCGATGTTGGTGTAGTAGTTTGGTCGATACGCAAGCTTCCAGGCAGTCATGGAGTCCAGTGTGTAGTTAGATCTATAAATAATATAAGAATAATAATAGATAAGTCTACATTCGTGCACCTAAAATCGTGTTACGCAAGATAAGGCTTGCGACCTTTGCCAGAAGTTTAACGCAACAGTTAATATTAAACCTGGGCCCAATTTAATTTAACTGACAATTCGAAATATTTCTCAAAAAAAATATAATTGGCACATTTTCGTGACCGATGCTGTTTATTATAGCAGAAAGCTTACGAAAGAAATTGTCAGAGAGTCAGATTGACAGCTAGCTGTCAATCTGACTCTCCGACAATGACAGCTGTCATCTGTAGGTTGTATTATATACCAGCAGGGGGGATTTTTTTTAAAGAGGAGCTTGTGGCTAAATAATAACAGCCGCACGGGTCGATCTTCAAGGTTAAGCTTGACATCACTTGACGAGGTCGGTCCGTGGATGGCTGACCATTTCAACATACCGAGTTTCCTCCGTGCCTCGGAAAGCACGTTAAGCCGTTGGTCCCGGCTGTCATTTGAAGATCTTTGACAATCGTTACGAGTAGTCAGAAGCTTGAGATCTGTCACCAGTCTATCCAAGGGGTACCGTTGTTACCCAGTTACTGGGTTGTGGAGGTCAGAATGGCAGTGGCTACATGTAAAACATTGGTACTTAGCTGAATCTGGTTAGTGTTAGGAAGCCGACCCCAACATATTTGGGAAAAGGCTAGGCAGATGATGAGGGGGTATTTTTTTATTGGGACAATCCCACCGCACTATTCCCAAACCACTGCAACTCCTGAAAGCCAGAATCTAAAGTGGCGACCACCAGAAAAGCGCCGAGGCAATGAAGCTCGACGAAGCTCTAACTGTCTTGGATCCCGCAACGAAATTAATAAGAAAAGAATAACGGTGTAGGAAAAAATACAAATTTCCACTTCCCTCCATATCAAGCAGGAGACAGAACAAACAAGGCCAATAGGCACAAAGGGTCGTTTACTACTGGGATAAGCCCAGTTGCCTAGCACCACGAATAAAAATTTGCATTAATATTAATGGGTCCTAACATTACGAGCTGTTATATTTGATTCCAATAATAGGTATGGCAATAAAACATTTACAAGTAAAATTTCAAAATTTAAAAACCCCCGACACATTTATCTTGCGAAAACACCCCGATTCAAACAGTAAAACGCCCATAACTTTTGAACGGCTTAACCGATTTTATTAAAACATAGCTAAGAACACTCTCGACAAAATTACCTTTCAAACAACTAAATCGAAATCGGTTCATCCGTTTAGGCGCTATGGTGCCACAGACAGACACACAGATTGCTGTGTAGCAACACAAGTGAAACTTATAACACCCCTCTTTTTCTGGCGGGGGTTAAAAACGCTTGAACGCACGGCAATCTGTTCTATTTTAGTTTCGACAAGGTTCGTATAGTAAACAACTCCTGATGCCTGTACGCCTGCCTATAAGCCTGTACATTATTTAACACAATATTGCGTTAATTCTGCCGAAGAATAAAAAAAATGCGTATGACAACAACAAATTAAAATGTGATTAAATATTATAAGCAGAAAATTAATTTTAAAATTACTCACGCATGCTCTCCACTAGGAAACCTGGATATGCGATCCGACCATATTTTTTGTGTTACGACGTGTGCACTAAATGTACTGAGTACAGTAAACACAACACACAACATAAGTAAGACCTTCATGTTACGTGTTCACTTGTGCTCAGTCGTCAGATGAATGACTTGTGCTGTCTTGTACGAGAGTACCATACCTTTTATACTGATATAGTATCTCCTAGTAATACAAATCTATAGTGACCGACCGAAGGTTGGGTTTCGGCCAGTTTCGGCTTTAGTTTCGGTTTCGGCCGAAACTTTAAGGACGCTATTACATTTTTTAGGGTTCCGTACCCAAAGGGTAAAAACGGGACCCTATTACTGAGACTCCGCGGTCCGTCTGTCTGTCTGTCACCAGGCTGTATCTCATGAACCGTGATAGTTGAAATTTTCACAGATGATGTATTTCTGTTGCCGCTATAACAACAAATACTAAAAACAGAATAAAATAAATAATTAAGTGGGGCTCCCATACAACAAACGTGATTTTTGTGGCGTTTTTTTTGCGATAATGGTACGGAACCCTTCGTGCGCGAGTACGACTCGCACTTGGCCGGTTTTCTACAAATAACAGTACTTTTCAGGTACCATTTTAATGTACATACAATCACCAATGTGAAGATGTTATGATAATATATTCAGCTCCAGATTGGCATCAGAAAAATTGTATGACATCATACAAAATTTTCGCACAAATACGTTTTGCCCATCACAATAATCGCAAGAAAATTAAAAAAGTAGGGACAGAATAGGGGACCTATTCTGACCCTACTTTTAGTTTAGGTAAATTTACAGCATATTTTATCTTCAAAATTATAAGAAATTGTGGTATATATGTCCTTTACAGGTTCAGCTAATTATTTTTTACCTAAATCATTATATTTTTTTATTATTAGCTAAAATAAAAACATTTGCCGACTTCTTCATACATTTTGCACTCGAGGCTCATCATTCCGCGCTCAGAAGCGCTCGTGGAAGGACGGGCGTATCGCTTTCTCGCAAAAAAATTATTACGTAGTAATAAAAAGATTGTAGTGTGAGTACCGTCCTCGTCGTTTGTCGTGATCGAAAGGAATTGATATTTTTTATCGGATGGAAATTAAAGTATGTTTGAGTTTCCTATTATTTTAAAATGTGATGTAGAAATTATGTTTGGGTAAGATCGGGATTTGGATAGTTGATGTTAAGCAGTTGTTGACAAGGTTGAGAAATGGATGGGTGGGTTTAAGCAGCTCTTAGTGAGGTTAGGATTTGGATGGGTTAAGCTGGTGGTGAAGTTTAGAAGTGGATGGGTGGGAGATTTATGATTTTAACCGGTTTGTATGTATGTATGTATGACGAATACGGGGCCAAAACCAAAAACCAAGATGGCGCCGACAAAAATTAGACAAATTTTCGTCATGGATGTCATTTTCATGGTTTTTGGGGTCGCTTATATCGAATACGGGGTCAAAACAAAGTACAAGATGGCGCCGACAAAAATTTGACATCTTTTCGTCATGGGTGTCATTTTCATGGTTTTTGGGGTCGCTTACATCGAATATGGGGCCAAACCAAAATACAAGATGGCGCCGACGAAAATTTGGCCACTTTTCGACATGGATGTCATTTTCATGGTTTTTGGGGTCGCATAAATTGAATATGAGGTCAAAACCAAAATACAAGATGGCGCCGACAAACATTTGACATTTTTTCGTCATGGATGTCATTTTCATGGATTTTGGGGTCGCTTATATCGAATACGGGGTCAAAACAAAATACAAGATGGCGCCGACGAAAATTTTTATTGAACAGTATTTCCCAACATTATCCCTCTCTTCGGACTGAAGTCCGAGTTCGGAGTTCGGGTTCATCTTTTCTTCGGTCCGGAGTGTTCGCGAGTTATATGTTGCCAGGTCCAGTCGTCGGTGTGCTTATTGGGGTAGCCGGGTCCACTCCGGGGATTCTTCGCACCCCTTGCCACGTCATCGCCTCGACCGTTATCGTAGTCGAGGGTAGACGGGCTGCCGGGCACTCGGGCCGTGTTTCAGTTGTGCTATTCATTTTCGTTTAGGGGGTTTGCCGTAATCGCCACGCTTGGCAGGTGGGTTGGCGATCGCAGTTTTTTGTTAAAGTGCACAGAAAACGCTTCTGCCCATTCTATAGTCATTCCCTTAGTCGTCTCTTACGACACCTACGGGAAGATATGATATGATGAAATTCTTTACGTCTGTCACCATACGGTACGGCGAGGGGTGTTGCCTTGACTGAATACTGGGCCAAACAAAACATTAGGAAATTGTATTTGCCATCGACACGCTAAGAAGAAGAAGACTAGATTTCAGTAAACAATAGAATTTTTTCAATATTCTTAAGTAAGTTTCGGTTTCGGCCGAAACTGAGACCAATGCCGAAAGTTTGGTTTCGGCTGAAAAACCAATTTCGGTCGGACACTAGTAATCTACATGAAGACGGGAGCGTCGCCGTAGTTATGACGGGGTCATCTTCATCGTTTTTTTAGCACATGTACGTAGGTAAACTCGGGATAAACCAATAAAACTTAGGTTGAAGCCCAAATTACAGTCACGTTTATTCGGTGATATACAATAATAATCAAAGGACAAAGGCTCGCACGATGAACTTGATAATTTCGATCTTATGATCACGTACACGAATCACACTGGCTATCAATTGGGTAATCCGGACACCAGGCTGGCACTAAGTAATTTCGATGGTAAAACCCAATTGAACTTTAATTCTCAGAAAGAATTACATTCACTTAAATGAAAAAAAACATATTTATAATTAGAATACATTTGGCGAAGCGACGGTTACACACTAGAACTAGAAAATAGGTTAAATTATTATACAGTACCCGAAGAAAGCTTAAAACTATAAATCCGCTAAAATGCGCATCTCGTTTTTTTTAAAGCGTTCGTGCAGTTTTCATCTTTTAAATTCCGAGACAATTTGTTGCAAAGCTGTGCTCTTTCATACAGAATCGTATTCCTGCCGTAGTTTGTTCTAGGCGCCCGCAACGTTTTTATTACACTATGCCCGACAAATCTTCTAATAAAATAAATCTTGAACTTGTGTCCTAATCAGGAAATCCGGACACCGGGCTACTAGTGCTGCTGACAAATGCCAGATGGAAAAACCCATCCCAATTCAATAATTCGATCCTTCCGACTGCTATGACTTCATGCTCAACAGTAGCGCTTGTAACTAGACTGAACTTATATAATTTATATCTATAAATAATAATTTTTTTTTATATCCCTTAACTCAAGAGTATGAATGAGACCATAACAAAGAATGAACTGGCATAAGATTTATTTTACAATATGATTTTTCCTTTTTCATACAAAATGATGATTATTCCTAACGTTTCTGTCTTTATATCAGCAATAGAGGACTAAAAAAATATTTTTGCCATTATTGTTTGTTTGCCACGGAAAATGTTTGTACGCGGTTGACGTTAAAAACAGCAGCACGAAATTAGACGAGGTTTTCACAGTTGTATTGTTGCTGGTCTAACCATTGAGGTAATAATGTACTACGCACTAGAGAAGTCACCACTCATCACTACTGTGTTCTGTTCAATTGCGGTCTTCTAGCCGCAATTCACTTATTTGCTTGCTAGATCTTGCTAGATTTTATGTTTTTAAACGAAAAAACGTTCAAACGCATTCAATATGCCGGTCGTGTGTTTTAAGATTTTGCACTAATAATTCAACCAATACGGCGAAGAGCAAAGGAATAACTTTTCATAGGTGGCTAACTAGATAAAAAAAAAAAAAAAAAAACAAAATATTTGCTGGACGCCATGTTGTGTCAATTTTCATATAGACTAAAAATTCAGATGTGACAATTTGTATAACAAGTGTAGGTAAAATAGCTGATGTTTCTTTTTAAAGCGGAAAATAATAATAACATATATTTAGAAAAGAACTGACTGTGGTTATTCAATGAAAAAAGATAAAAGATGAAAAATAATTATTACATAATGTAAGACATAATTTGTTATTATAAGGTTTCCACGTTTGGGCCGTAAAGATAGGGAAAAATGGATAAAATTTATCCGAATTAACCACAGTGAAGATACCAGCAGCCTAATTGTGTAAGTGAATTCGGCAAAGGAAACAATCTGTTTCTTTCCCAAAAACGACTTTTCGTATTGCAAAAAGTAGTTTTTGGGAAAGAAACAGATTGTTTCCTTTGCCGAATTTACTTAAACAATTAGGCTGCTGGTTACCATCCAATCATACTTATGTATGTTCGTTGCATTTTCGCGAAGAGGATAAATATACCACAAAAGCGGGCAGGCGTTTTCTGAATCAGTCTCTCTACTTAATATCATTTCAGTTATGTTACTGTTAATACTTTGGAATATTTTATTCACAAGGAAAAATTTACATATTTGCTTCAATATTCTTTTGATCAACCAAGCACTTTAAATCACCTAACACATTTGTTACGGGCCATCATAAACAAATACACAAGAATTCGCTTGAAGTACGAAGCTAAAATTAATCAGACTAATAATTATTTATCGAAGCGTCAAAAGTTAACTAAACTTATATTGTTTAGGGGTAACTAAATTAACATAATTAATATTAAAAATATACAAAAGATTCGTGTTTCAAGCGAATTGTAAAATTCCCTATTCCAATTTGATATGTTTTTACCCAACTGCCGAAGGAGGGTAATGTGTTTATCAGTCTATGTATGTATGTATATAAGTAAGTATGTATGTTTGTTCCTATATGGCGTTCTAGAGACCAAACGCGTTGGCCGATTTTGATGATTCATACGTCAATCGATGCGTCTTAACCCTGCAAGTGTCATAGACTACATTAAAATTGGATAATAGAAAAATGGCGGATTTTGGGTGCCATAATGTGGGGGCCCAAATTTTTTTTTTCTTCCAAACCCATCGTGTGGGGTATCAAAATAAAGGGTTTTAAGAGGTGGTTTCAAAAATATACAACACTTATATGTTTAAATGTATCTAATTCGAAAAAAACTAACTAAAAAGTTATAAATAAAAAAACTTAATTCAAAAAATCAAAAAACCCGACTGCTCCAAAAGCGAACTAAAAAGTCGTAAACAAGGGAAAAATCATGCTGTGCAGGCGGAGGATACACCAGATTTTGGTCAGCCAGCCCTCGAATATGTATCCTCCGACTGCACAGCATGATTTTTCCCTTGTTTACGACTTTTTAGTTCGCTTTTGGAGCAGTCGGGTTTTTTGATTTTTTGAATTATTAACTAATTGTAAGCGCATTTGATTATATATTAAATAAAGAAATACAAAAGTATCATATACATTAACAGTCGGTTATTTCAACTTATAATAAATTTTGAAAAAGTGTGAATTCTAATGAAGCTTGTTAGGTATAATGTTATGTCACTTCTGTAGTCAGTCAGCAATTTAGTCTATATGAATGACAAGGTTGAACGAAACGCGTAAGCGCCATGAAAATCACGGCACATCCGTCTTTTTGGTCGCGAGAAAACTACACCTTAGAAGCGCTCTAGCGCTGCATGTTTATATTGTTTTGTTAGACGACTAATTATTTGTTTCAGCGCTGCACGAGGCAGCCAATTTGATTATGTAACAGTTGCTCAGATTATAAGACGTAGGTATCTCTACAATCGAATCTTATGTTTGGGAAAGGACTAGACAGATGGACGCTATAATCATTATCTGCCTAGCCTTTCCCTAACTATGATGAGTTTATCTTCCAGTCAAACCAGTTCCAGGTGAATATTAGTATTTTACACTAGTTATGGGTAAGAACTGGGTAACGCGGTAGTCGGTTTCATCATCAGACTTCTCACTCCTCCCTAGAGAGAACAACTCTCGAATGACAGCCCGGTTCTAACGGCTTCACTTGCTTTCCGAAATAAGGACGGTCCTCGCTATGTAAATATGGTTACCCAACCATACGTAGACCTGCTGTAAATATGCAAATGCTTCTGCATCCGTGAGTACGGTAGTTAGTTCAACGATTTTGAAAAAATAGGGCAAAGAAAAATGAGAGGGATAAGATTTAGCTCCAAAGAGAAGGAAGCAAAAACATATTATGGTGACTGTATCTTAACTCTTCTACTTTACCAGATAAGTACATTTTAGTTCGGCAAGCCTAGCCAACGGGGCACCTAAAATCCTATCTTAGAGTAACAATTGAGAAATTCTTTACGGGAAAAGAAATCTCAAAACCATCCAATTTAAAAGGTATAGGTGCGCCGTGCGCCGCTGCAGGCTACGTATACTTTAGGTTGGAGCGTATTTTTGGATTTGTTGTCTAATTTTTTTATAGACTTTGTACATGAATAAAATCAACAGTTGGTGGATCAGGTGAGCGAAGCCGTGGGCAGAGCTATTCTATAGTGTAAAATATTCACAACAAAAAAGGAGTAAATAAACCCGCGCAAAAAGACATAAAACTGTGAAATTTTATATTTTGAAGGCGCTCTACACCAGCGCTCCTAGCGGAAAATTCAAACGCGATCATTAGGCCATAAAGCGGCAGTATTGAAAGTCTAAAATTTCAACTTAAAAAATAATAATTCTTAGTAGTCTTAATAGTGTACGTACACTGCAGTGAGGGGTCTAAAACAATACGCTTATTGTCGTACGTATTTTATATTCGGGTCCTCATTGAAATGTGTGCCTATTTGAGTAGCACACAAGTTCTGTAGAACAAGGTTCCACTTGTCTAAGTTCCAGAAACTTCCCACATTTAAAGAGGTTGTAATGTATAATTTTTCGCAGCTAGAGCGCTGGCAGTGCCTGGCGGGGGTGCACGCGCGCGCAGCCACGCGGGGTGGAGAGGGGGAGCGCCTGCTGGCCGCGCTGCTCGACCTCGCTACACTGACGCGCGTGCTGGGACGCCTCGCGCCTGCCTTACTGGCCGGTAAGCACCTTACTGTTTATACAAAGACTAGGCAGATAGGTTTTTTTTTGTTTATTGCTTATTGAGGGTAGTAGGAAAATAACAAGTTATCATATTTAAAACAAGGTTTTTTTATTACAAACTATTAAAAATTGCATTGTCACGAGAAACAAACGTGTGTGCAAAGTTTCAGCTCAATCTAACACCTAGGGGTTGGCCAAAAACTTGCAAGATTTGATTATAGACACCGGAACAGGTGAAAGTAAATTATAGCTTGTAATAAAAATGTGTTTTAATTGACTTCATGTAATTTACTATTGTTCAGAGACGGAGAGCAGTCGGCGAGCGACAGGCTGGGCGTTGGGCGCGACGCTAGTAGAGCGCATGGCGGGTGCGCTTGCCGGCGCCGCGCTCACCCGGCCGCACCGCGCCGCGCCTCTAGCGCATCTCGCTCACGCTCACGTGCAGGTGTAAGTACTCACGTGCACAGTGCACTTGCAGTGGCATCTATGCCGCCACATACGAACAAATGACCTGACCTCGCACAATATCCTGCATCGCGCAATCAGAGTTTTCGGCGCGATCCGGCTCGAAGGACCATGTAGAAAGTAGTGCTTGGTGCAATGGTGACCTAACACACCTTTCTTGTAATGATAGGATATGGTAAAAGTTAAAGTCTTGGATTATAAGGAAACCAACTATATTGAATCACTATATAACACTTAGATACACGTAATGGTAAATTATGGTAAACTATAAACTATGTGACTAAACTAATGGTAAAAGGTATGGTAAAATGGTTATGGTTTGTTTACGAGTACGTGGTGTCTCTGACGAGATCTAAACGTGAATCGGCCCACATTTTGGTAACCGAGCGAATGTGCATATTTGCGTTTGATGCAATTATGCATTTTCCCTGCGTGTTCGATTTAAACTCGAACAAACACATACAACAATCTGACAACTACCGTCGGGCAGCAGACCAGACACAACACCCGGTCGGAGGATCCTCCCTGTCCAATAGGGGTTGGCGCTGTTCCTCATGCCTCCAAACACTACAGTACGTGTCAAGAAAGCTCATTGGCGGACTAACCGGAGTCAACGCCCTCCTATTCCTCACCACGCAGCTACCCCAGGAACCGTCTCAGTTAAACAGATGTTAGTTCTCACGTGTATCATGTCCCACAGACACGCGGAGATGTTCGCGTGTATGGGCGCGTGGTGCTGCTACGCCAACGAGTGCGGCGTCCCGGTCCAGACGATGGAGGGGCTGTTCTCTTCCGCGATACCCTTCTTACTACCACACGAGATACCGGTCAGTATCAAGTTATCACTCTTTGTTCATTCGGATCCACAATTTTATTTTATAGCTGAAAAGGTTTGATCTATGGTTATAATTATTATTGTTGTGGTTATAATTATATGTAACGTGTTTTTTTTTTTTCTAGGAACCGCCCTTATTATGCCACGCCGCGGCACACCTACTGTTGAGTCTTGCGAAAAACGTGAAATTTAATTGCGACCCTGTAGTGCTCTCCGGGGACTTGTATGAACATGCACAAAGATCCTTGCAGTACCTCCCATCTAAGGTAGGATTTTCTCGTAAATTATCTCTCCCCGTACAACTTTCGGCCGATTTTTCAACAGGGTATTTTCATAAAACTATGCTGTTGAATGTATTTGATTTTTGCATCGTAAATTGACGTCGCTGATAAAGTGCACGAAATTGATCATGCGCACATGAGGACTCTCAAAAATCTGCTGCTTCCTTCGGCAGATTTTGCTCGAACACATTTGTGCGGTTGCCGCTGTCTGCGCTGACCCTTATCCTGCTGAAGACCGTAATCTTTTTTCGTCCCTACTAACGAGGTGTCTATACAACTCGATGTCTACCGGCTTTCCTTCTATAGTTCTATTATAATATTCACAGCGGATCATTGTGTCTCTGAAATTGGCTCTGTCAACTATTGCGCAAGAAACATTTTAACTGCATGTAATAAGCGAGATAGAATGATGCGACAAACGTAAGCGAGTGAAAGAGACAGTTATACATTGCTATCTTCACTTTCAATATTGACACAAAAATAGCTACTGCGCAGGATCTTGCAGCCAATTCAGAGACACAAAGATCTTTTGTGAATATTATATGTTTGCTTTGACAGACGGCGATCGTAGTCCGCGAGGCGCTAATATCGCTGGCGCTGCGCGGCGGCGCGGGCGGCACGGGGCAGGCCGGCGGCGCCACGCGCGCGCTGCTGGCGGCGTGGGGCGGCGCGCTGGGCGAGCGCGGCCCCGTGCTGGCCCTGCCGCCGCTCACGGCACTGCTGCACGCCTTCTCCGACGCGCCCACACAAGCTAAGAAGGTATGTGTTACTATAGCCTGTACCTTTTTTCCTTAAGAAAACTTTACATTATACAAACAGTCTTAAAAAAGCACTAAACCCTGCCTTATGACTCACAGACAAGAAAAGAAGAGCTAACATTGTTGCACAAATCCCACAGACTAAAACGATATTTGCCACCAGGCAATTTAATAAACGATCTGCTAAACTATATAATAAAATAAATAAAATAATAGACTTATACAGTAAAACAAGTTTTGAATGTAAAAAAATCTTAACCAGTTGGATTAAGACAATTACTTATGACGACACGGAGGCACTTCTAGAGCACATAAATTTGCAAATGCACTATCACATACACTTTCACACTCACACTTTCACACACCCCCACAGTTTAACTACGCACAGATTTCCACACTCGAGAAATACTCTTAACATCATCTTAAGTAATTATTTGTTATTTTTATCTAACTACTTGTACTCAGTGTGTTATTAATTATTGCTATATTATGGAAGAGCGGAGTCTCCTAACACAGGCATTATTTGCTGTTAAGGAGTGTGTTAAGGTGTGTTAAGGAGGCTCCAAACACAACCCTTATGCACAAGCATCAATAAACTTTATTTATTTAATATTATTTATAGCCAAACCACAGAATACAGAGACAGAGACATGCTTTGGCGGCCGCTGTTAACACTTTTCATATAAACCAAGCGTGTTACTGTTAACTCGCACGACGTATCGAACAGTAACGAACCTAATCCAATCACATCTTTTGAAGTTTTGAGACACAGACAGGGAATAATTGATGCGGCAAATGAAATAAGAAGAAGTGGATAAAGCCACAGAGTGAGAATATGTGTACGAAACAGAGGCGGATACGTGGAACATGAATTGTAATCGTAGACTTTCAATAAAAACTGAAATGAAAATAATTTTGTACTTTGTACGTTACATCAGTTTTCTGACCCCAGTGATAAATTTGACGCTTAAGTTCCGTTATTTTTTACTACTACCTGGGAGCCATTCATGAAAGTTTCTGTCTAAGATTTCTGATAATACCCTAGCTTGTTATACCTTGTTGGATAACTAATGAAACGTAGATATTTTAAGCACATCTGCAGCATAACTGTCATAGACTTTTTTATATTTTGGAAAGAACTGCAATTTTAGTGTTGAGAATAATAAAGCAACTTACCTACTACACAAGAATCGCAAACCTAAATAATTTAGAGGCAAGAAAACCAAAAAAATGGGCCAATAGAAAAACTTCAATATCCAATATCTTGAGAACGGTTAAGTTTGGGGTACGGTGTTTCATAATCACATTAGTCAGGAATGATGGAAACTACAACCCTGTATAATAAATATAAGCTAAACCTTGAATTGCTCCACCTCCTTCACCAGGCGATAGCAGAAGGTATCCAGAGCTCTGCAGAGACCGCTCTACGAATGCTATGCGAGCCTTCGTTCGCGTCAGCTGAGGCGGAGATCACGGACTTCTTCCTCGCACTGTTCACCGCACTGCTGCCACAGCTCGGCAACTTTGCCTACAATGCCATTGACGTCTTCTTAGAGGTTGCGCAAAGGTAATATACTCTCATTATTGAATGGATATCCTTTTGGTATGACATAAAACTTTACAAGCGAATTTAGACCATACATTGATGAAAAGTTTGCAACGGCATTTGCCGGGGTGACTTAACGACAAAGTCTATTTTTTTATAGGTACGAGGGCGGCACTGAAAATTTCGGGAATCAAGGAAGTGACACAACATTACTATTTAAAAATGTATTTATTGCTTTTCGAAGTATTCTCCGCGAAATTTGACACATTTTTCCATACGATGGAACCAATCATTGAAGCAACCATTTCATTCGGCAGTTGGGGTCTCCAAAATGGCCGTTTTGTAGGCGTCCACAGCTTCTTCAGGTGATGAAAATCTCTGACCACGCAATTTATTCTTTATTTTAGAGAAAGTATAGAAATCATTAGGGCTGACTGAGAACTGACACCAGTTTAGCCAAGAGGTATCGTGTTACCCAGTTACTGGTTTGTGGAGGTCAGATAGGCAGTCGCTCCATGTAAAACACTGGTACTTAGCTGAATCGGGTTATACTGGAAGCCGACCCCAATGAAGTTGGGAAAAGGCTAGGCAGATTGATAGAAATCATTAGGGCTTAGGTCGGGGCTTTACGGCGGATGGTCTAATAATTCTATGTTTTCTTGCTCTAAAAACTCTTTTGTTCTGTGCGCGGTGTGAGAACTCGCATTGTCGTGATGGAGGATGATGCGGCGGTTGCAGTTCTCTTTACGGAGTTCAGAAACGACCTGTGGCAAACAAATGCTAGCATACCATTCTGCATTAACCGTTATTTGTCTCTCAAGAGGAATAGTCGCAACATGGCCGGTTTTGGAGACAAACGTGGCCAACATTTTTTTGCAACACTCCGTGAACGAACAATTTTTGTTGGCTTTAACTCATTTTCGAACACCCAAACTCGTGACTGGTTTTTTGTTTCGGGTTCGTACGCGTATATCCAGGATTCGTCACCTGATACGATGATGTATACAGCATTTGAGGATCCTGCGTGGAATTTTTCGAGAGTTCTGACGCACCAAGTAACGCGAGCCGCTTTTTGCTCTTCACAGAGCGAATGCGGTATCCATCGGGAAAACAACTTTTTTACACCTAATTGTTCATGCAAGATTATTTGTATTTGACTCATGCCAATGTCTAAAGTTGCCTGAATTTCGCGGTATGTCACATGTCGATCTTCCTCAATCAGCTTACGTACAGCATCAACATTTTCTTGGGTGACTGCAGTTTTTGGACGACCTTGACGGGGATCATCACTGAGCTTGACACCTCCACGTTGAAATTCAGCAAACCAGCGATAAATTGTGGTTTTGGATGGCGCTTCATCACCAAATGCAGAAATCATCCGGTCAACACACTGTTTTTGTGTTAAACCACTTCGAAAGTCATAATAAATCATCGCTCTTGAATTTTCTCGAGTCAATTCCATTTTCTCAACGACTAAACAAGTTTGACAAAACCTTGTGACAAGACCGAGAATCTTTTTTTAAATAAATAAATGATATTCGATTTTTAAAACCGAGGCGTTTTCATTTAAAAAGATTTTAATATGACAGAAACAGTGGAAATATTTCATTCCCGATACTTTTAGTGCAGCCCTCGTATAATATGATACTCGTATGATGTTGTATTTATAGCCTATGTAGTTTTAGAAAACCGTTTTGCGATTTGTGTCCTCAGATGAAATAAAAAGTCAAGATGGAACGTTGCAAACACTAAGCCTTAACTTACTATCTAGATGACAAGCTAAGGCGTAGTTTCGTTGTACATGTGTGCGTGTGATTGTGTATGTATACGGCAAGGCGTAGTTTTAACCGGCGTCACCTTGTTGTTTGCAACGGTCCATCTTGACATTTTATTTGATCTGAGTTTATGGGCATTTGTAGTATTCTAACCTTAATTGATCCGTAATCCTTTTTGGTCCTCATTAGAAACAAAGATTGTTTTGTGTATATTGTCCATTGTCTTACTGACATTGCAGGCATTTCAAATATGTGAATACAGTAAATAATTACTCAAAATGTTAAGGACAGTCTCTTAATAAAATTTCCTGCCGCTACAATGGTTAAGGTTCTACCCTTATTGCTTCATCTCGAAATCCAACATGTATCTATTTATAATACAATAAGAAGTAGTAACGACCCGCCCTTTATTTTGAGGGGTTATCTTTTGACATTCAAGCTTAATTTGCTCGCCCAGTATTACATGGAACTTTAACATAATTAGCGAAATGTGGGTAGTACTACAGTTGTACCTCTGCTTTACCTGCCTTCGGGAAATACAGTCGTGAAGTTATGTATGTATATGTGACTTGAATTTTAACGATTCAGGGGCGGCGGTGAGAGCGGCTTGGAGCGGCTCGTGGAATGCGTTCGTCTCGGCATCGAGGCGGGCGGCGGCGGCATGCTGGTGCGCTCCGTGCTGGCGCTGCTGCAGCGGCACGTGCTGCCTCGCGCCACTGTGGACGCGCCCGACCTCGCGCGCGCCGCCTACCGACTGCTCGCCAGGTAAGGTGTTCCATATTCAAATCTGTCTGCAAATTGATGTTATTCTCTCATAATGAAATATCAACTTTATTCCAGTGTGATAAAGTTCACTTCAGAATAACTGACTATTGAATAGGAAATCTTTTAAATAACTGCGCAAGATTGCAAATGCAGATACCGTTTTTTTTTTTTGTAAATTGCTTCAGTGATTTAAAGCAACCTCTAAAGCGATCCTTTTACGTTCTACAACGATTAACTGTAACCATCTAAACTAGTCATGCCCAAAATGGGTATTCTGAAACCCCAAGGCTCCACAAACAAGGGATATGTAGAGAAATTGATGAGAGATATCTCCTTTTGTGATATTAATTTTCTTAAACTGAACAAACTTATCTTTACTCAACAGCGTACTAATCCACCGCTGGAGGTACTTCTTCCCGAACAAATGCGATGAGTCAGAGAGTATCGCTCGCACGGATGAGCTGCGCGGTGCGCTGGCGTCCCTGGGCCGCGCGCTCCTGCAGCCAGACATAGAGCTGCTGAGACTCAACATAGACACGCTCGACTCGCTCAATACCAAGTGCAAGCTGTACCACAAGGTGAGTCACACAGCTTCTTTATTTCGTAGCAACAAGGACTTTTTGTAGTTTTTGTGTTAAATCTTATTTTAGATTAACAGTTCGGTTATACAACACTCAATTAACCACTAATAGTACACGTGTTCACGTGGAGTACATGTTTATAAAGCATGGGTGAATAAATTCGATGCTTTTGGCATCTTTTGAGATTGGTCGAAGGCATTTGATTACGTTCATCATGAAAATATCTACCTCTACGGTATCAGGGACACCTCTCTACGTCGTCTTTCTTCATTCTTAAGTCATAGGACTCAGAGAGTTGAACTCAGTTGAGGTTATCGGAAAAATATGCTCCGGAGCTGTAGTTAGAATGGGGTCCATCAGGGCTTATTTCTGAGCCCAACTTTGTTTCAGGGTCTGACATTCATAATCTAACAATTAATGCTTATGTCCAGGTTATGTTCCGCACGGAGTTCCTGGGTGAGTTCCTGTCGGTGCTGCTGCTGGGGCTGGCGGAGGGCGGCTGGCGGGCGCTGGCGCGCGACGAGGTGACGGCGGCCGTGCACGCCATGGCGCTGGTGGACTTCCCCGCCTTCCGCGCCGCCTTCCTGCCGCACTTCCTGGGCTCGCTGCCCGGCCTCACGCCCGAGCACCAGCACCATCTGGCGCAGTTCCCCCCTGACACGGTAATCACTATTCTGTCTTGTATACACGCGTTATGTCTGTAAAGTTTTACCAATTAATTGTATTAAGCTCTGTAGATTTTGATAACGGATGTAGTCGGTCGTCAAAGAAAGAAAGATGCTGGGCTGTGTCGCGGGTTCGTTGACCGCTCGAAAAATATTTCTTTGGACTACAGATAGTTGCTCCGGGTCTGGTTGTCTGTGTCTGTAAGGTAAACGCGCCTACAACATAGGAGAAATTCCTAGTAAGGGGAAAGGTTTTTTTTAAAAGAAGAGGGAATCCTCTGCATGCGATCAATTGCGCTTCCGTCAGCTACAATGATGATAAAAGAAAATTAAACACAAATTCACCTACATATTTCAAATAAACAGCAAGCTGAAACACCTGAGACGGACCAAGACTGACGGGCAACTAGCGATATACAGTTTATTCGATTCAAGAAAATATTTCTACATGTAACATAGTACAGTTATGATTGTTTGCAGGACTTACCAACATTCACGCAGAACATCCAGCGTCTGATGAACGACGTGAACTGTTACCGCGCGTACAGCTCGCTGGCACCCGTAGGGATGGCGTCATAGCATCTCATGGACTTTCACGTGCCGCTGTGATATTGGACCACTTGTGATAACTAACTTAAACATTTGTAGCTCTACGGACATTTGCAGATCGTGCAAGAAATAGTGGACATGCAATAATAGAAATGATTCGATGGAGTAACGTCGGAAAATAATGTTCCAAGAGTGAGGACGCGAAGGTTGAATATTCAGTAGTGAAAACGACAGTTTGATTGTTCAGTTCATGCGAATTTGAAAATGCGCTATTGTTGTAATTAGGGTCATAATGGCAAACAATATTTTATATATTGAAAGGCAAATTTGATTCGATATAGAACTCGCATTGACTTCGACGTTTCTACTATAAAATTTTAAGAGCATTTCGACATGCTAAACGTACGTTCCGATTACTCGGACCAATTAATTATTATTGTGTGAATACTTTATAATAGTGATTGTTTAGGTATAGTTTGATTTGTACCTAGATACAAGTTTATAGAAAGGGAATTGTAACTTTGTGGACAATGGAACTTATAATCTGAACATTATGAATCTGCTCATTTCACCATATCATAACATACCGAAAATATTTTTACCTGACATGTTCGGACGTTCTGTTGTGGTAGGACGTAAACAGGACCGCGCGCTTGCCGGGCGACTCCGAAACATACATTTCGTTTTTGGTGTTCTAAGTGACATTTACAATGTCTGAAAACAATCTTTTGAAAAGCCCGGCAACCGTAAAAAAGATTTAAGTGTAAATTAGACCAGGCTGCTATGAGACAGGTCGGTTACATTTTTATGAGACAGGTCAGTTACATTTTTTAAAATTTTTGACAATGCAGTCAGGCCACATGTGACGCGCATAATGTCTGAAAACGAACTATATTACGAAAAAGTTCGTTTTCAGACATTTTAAAAATTACGAAACTTATGTACATTTTGAATATCAGATATATTGTAATAAAACCGTCTGCTTATTTTTTGACATAGCAGAAATGACACCGCGTAACATTGTGACACTTGTGGGTACTGCCACCCTAGCCATGTTCAGATTAATTTAGTCTAGCGATTTTATACGGTTTTGACCGTAAAACGATGTGACATGGTTTTGGTCGTGAGCACTCGTACTGTGAAATAGTAGACCTAGATCGTTTCTTCACCGATCAACATCGGCAGGAGCGTCTACAACTGTTGATGAGAATATTTTGTACGCTTCGTCTACACTGTATTATAACCACATGTCATAGTTCTTTCCCGTGTCTGATAGGTTCATACTACGGTCATGGTATGGTATGGTGTAGTGGACAGACTCCTTTAGAAATTAATATTAATGTTAGTTGTATGTTATGATCATACTTAAATTTTTAAGGTCAGTCTTTCTCATATGCACAAATATGCACATTCACAAATTGTAAATGAGAATATTTGCAAATTTTTTTAAAATATTGAATGTGAAGTTAACTCATATTTTATGATTTGTACATATTTGTGCGTATGTGTAGATTGACAGGAATTAGTAATATTTTTGTACTGATGTGTTTGAAAAAAACTGTATGAGTTGCTTCATTTTCCAATGTATGAGTTGGTTGGATAGAGGGTAGAGGGGAATGGGATATATAAGTAACCGTTTAATCTAGGGTCTTGTTGTTGCTTAAGTTATGTTGCATCTATATATATATATATAAATAAATGCCACTTTTCGTTGTAATTTTATAATTCAAGAACGGCCTCACCTATCCAAACCAAATATTTAGGCTTTGTTCGGACTAATTAGTAGATGGTTTATGTTAATTTTTTATTTTATTTTTCAGTAGGTAGGGTAGGGTAGTTATGGTAGGTAGGTAGCCAGTTGACGGGAGCGAAGCCGCGGGGGTCAGCTAGTTCTTTATATTTGACAAGCAATATTGTTCTTTGCTGCGAACTGGATTTATATAATAATTTATGTTAGTGTTTATTTTTGTTAGTAGATTTAGGGCACTCTTCCTATTAGGTATGGTATAGTGGATGACCAATCGTTAATTTAGAATTTATGAATATATTTCGTTTTTATGACTAGATGGTAGTTTACTAATTTTTGCTAAGACAAATCAAGTTCTTGACCGAATTTGACTTTAAGACTGTACATAATATTCATTCGAGTTTATTTCTATGTTTAACAACACCTATTTTTATTTGATAATGCCTGGTCGAATTGTAGAATCATATTTGTGATGTTTGTCATATTTGTGAGAGAAAATAAATCATTTTTCTGCATTTATAAAATTAGATATTGTATCTGCACTGCGATTTTCGGCAGATATGAAACTAGTCATTGTATGTAAAGAAGAATGTTGTAGATTCATTTGAAATGAAACAATATGGACAGCTTACTTAACTATCGTAGATTCATAAAAAATGTGAATCTTGAACTTTAATTTTCAATAGTACTTCAGCATCTTTTCTCTCTAATAATATAAAACAAAATCGCTGTTTGCCTCTGTCTTTTTCTCCGCTTTTTTCTTCTAAACTACGCAACAGATATTGATACGAAAAAAAGGAGGTTTTTCTGTATAATTCGTCCCGTGCGAAGCCAGGGCAGAACGATTGTGAAGAAAATGGTAAATTCTGGGCTGGGGTCCTTTGAAAGTTTTTTGAAACTACAACAGTTACCTTAGCTGTGCATATTCACCACACAATGAATACCTAATAAAGTCATCAGAAAATATTGTGAAAGAAAATGGTTACTAAAAAATATAGCTGGCCATACCTTTTTGTCGAATTTATAAATGCCTACTGAAGTAAATGAGTAAACGATTTTCGTAAATATTTATTGCATTTAAGTTTTAGTTGCTTGGGGGTGCAATAGGTAGTGTGATAATGTTCAAATAATATTTTAGTTGAGGTTAGAGAATAATACAAAACTTATTATTTCTGTATGCTTATTAAAAAGAAAAATAAAGAAAATCTAGTTGTTTTGATTAATCTCAGTTTTATTCATTATTTCCTGTATCACATGACAACAAAATAAGAGACAGTGCAACATGGACATAATCAATCACACTCCCAAAAAGTGAAATAATTTGGACATTTTTATTGGTTTGATTGGGAAAAGTTAGATAAACATTTATCAAACACTGCCATCACAATGTCTTTGTGGCTTGCATATAACTGTATGTCAGGAGTGAGGTCTACCCAGCGCACTCCAACTGCATCATCACCAGCATGTAATTTCAAAGCACCAACAGTGGAGCCATTGGCATCATGGAAATTGTATGCTATACTTTCCATCCAAGCATTGTCTGTATTGCGATGATCATCAATGTATCCCTTATACACCACATCTCCTCCATTGAAGAATGATTCAAACTTTTGGAACCAAGCCGTTTTTTGTTCTGGAAATAAAATTTAATAAATAATTTAAATTAATACTATTCATTCTGATTTATTTTACATTTTCATATTTATTTAGTAAATATTACTGACCTTCACCCAATTCTAAAGAGTTCATGGCTTCTTCCTGAAATTCCCTGACTGCTGTAGCACTTACTTTCTCCCCAGGGTCTACCATTCCACCAGGTAGTGCCCATTCTCCAGTATCCCTTCTTTTCACCACTACACATTGCAGAATAGGCCTGAAATAAGTAGTTCTTGTAGATCATACCATTGGACATATTATTCAATGGATAAACAAAAAAAAACACATTATTAAAAGAGTTTACTTATTACTAGATTGATCCTTTTCAATTTCACCATTTTCAAGTCTCTTCCAGCGAGTCACAACTGGATCAGCAGCATGGTTTGGTCCCCATCTTCCAAGAACCCCTCGACCAATTATACCTGTTCTTCCAATGGGATTAAGGGGGTACCCATTGACTATGTTGTATTGGCCCATATAGCTGATTCTGCTCACTTTACCATCTATACTGTTCCATTGTGGTTTGAAACCAGGGTCTCCTAAACATGTAAAAATAATTTGTGGCACCTTCTCCTTGTTATGTACTTAGTTATGATAGAATCTTATATGAAATAAGGCGTAGTTAGATATAACATCCTAACTTCTTACCAATATTAGGATCAGCCCATGGTTGACCATGTATAGATGATGCAGTGTGATTATGTGGTTGATATTCCTTATATTCTGAAGACCAGCTGACCTTGTCGTCGGAAACAGGGAATCTTTCAATGTTAGAACGAGGATAAAGCCCTCCACGACATTTAATGTGAGTGGTTATCATAATTACACTAGATCGAATCATTAAAACATTTATGAGTATAATAATAAAAAATGTTCTTATCTTTGTATAATCGTTTAATACCGGTGAAGTCACAAAAGTTATTTTCATAATATCTCAATTCTCATGCTTTCCAACAAACAAAATGTAAACAACCATATTTGTCAACGGTGACAACTTCTTCAAGTGACACTTACTGTCACTTGACGTCTTGGACAGCTGCTCAGTTATAGAACAGCTGACTGTCATTCTTATAAGCATGGAATTATTAAGTACATACTAAACTAGCCTATCTAGTTTCCGTGAAAGACTCGTGGAAAATAGCCGCGAAAGATCGATCAAGGTTAAACTACGCTTGCTGCTGTAGGTCTGCGGATGGGGTGATCATTCTCCTCATACCGAGATCCCTTGAGCGTCAAGCTTTTGATCTCGGCCGTTATTCGTGTTAGTCATTGGTTGACGGTAGCCTGTTTTAGGGGTACCGTCTTAAGGTGATTATAGACTAGACTACTACAGCATTTTACTTCTAACAGAACATCGAGCATTCGCCGTTTTTAACCACACTTAGAACACGACGCTCGATGTTTTGTTACAACTTGATTTAAATAAAACAAATTATTACAAAAACCCGACTGCAAAAAGTTTAAAAGAGAAAAACAAGTACTGAGTATAATTATACATTAAATATTATGAGGTGCTAGCAGCGGTAACATACGTTTTAGTAGGTTTTTCTAGATTTTTTTTTTGTAGCCTGCGGCACCTCAATATTTGATGTATAAATTATACCTATAAACTAGTTTTCTCTTAATATCCCCCACTATAAAACCAAAGAGCGTTTGTTGAGCGGTGTAACATTTTATCGAGCAAAAGCGCGAGATCGGGCGACGCGGAGTGAGGTGCGCGGCTTGGCCGACTGGCCGAGAGCACAATGAACGCAAGTTAGAAAGAAAAGTTGTAAGTAAATGCTCAATCGTTGTGAGCATTACAAAGAACGCAGCGTCGAGCAGGAACGTTACATTACATGGAAATGCTTTCGGAAACGGAGCTTTTGCCTGTATTGTACCATTCGTAATAATAACGTTAGATACACTCACTAGCTTCTGCCAGCGGCTTTACCCGCGTGTTGTTTTCTTATCCCAAGGGAACATTATATCTTGATGAAAATTCCATTGGCCTATGTGCTATTCCAGACTATAATCTTCCCTTATTATATTATTTTACTCTTTGCTATAATCTATATCTGTGCTAAATTTCATCTAGGTCCGTCCAACCGTTTGAGCTTGAAGAAATAACAATTTTTGCCATTATAATATTAGTGTGATTAGTTGTAGAGGTAAGAAGCTGGTACTCAGCTGCTAGATATGTCTGATTGATTGATTAGCCCGTGATCTATCACAGAAAAAGTGCATTTTTCGGGGTTAGCCTACCTATTTTTGTTAGCCAGTGACTGTATATTTCCATAAATAAAAGAATACTCGAATTATATTTGAAAAATAGTTTAATTAAGCTTTTAAATATTTTACTAGTTAATTACTATTATTATTTTCTCCTTCGTGTTGTTTTCTTAACTGCAGGTTTTTTGAATACTTCATCATCGTCCTTTTTCTGAAAGTCTTCATCTGTAACAAGTGAATTGAATACATCGGACCTTCTGATAAGAATAATTAATTTAATATAAAATTGTTTTAAAGCTTACCAGAGTCATCTGAAGCGTTCGCTGTTGTTTTATTGGTTCTCGTCGCCGCTTTACGATTTGACTTTCTTACGCTTTGTGGGGTCTCTTCGTTGGCCGGCGGATCATTCTGGAAGATTTGATAAGTTTTAAATATTTTTTATGAACTAAAGCAACTCATACTTCAGCAGGTTGACACGATGGAAAACTAACTAGACTCTATTACTGGGAACATAGGGACTACATTACCTCGTCAGGGCTGGAAGAAGATCGTCTTCTGTTCCGCCTGGCCGCCGGCTTGCGTCGCGGTGTGGCCTTCACCTTCACAGGCTCGGTCCTCCGCGGCGGGGAGCCACTAGCGGCGCCGCCTTCACTATTTTCTTCAGTATTACCTTCCTCACCATCGCGAACAGCAAAACATTCTTCTATCTTGTCGCCCAACTCCGTGACAAGGGTCTGAAATAGATTATATAATATTGTTTATAAAAAAGTAAAAAAAAATAATTCAAAAGATCAAAAAATCCGACTGCGTAAAAAGCGAACTAAAAAGACGTAAACAAGAAAACAAATATTCTGTGCAGTCGGAGGATAATTATTCGCGAGCTGGCTGACCATAACCAGATGTATCCTCCGACTGCACAGCATAATTTTTTTCTTGTTGACGTCTTTTTAGTTCGCTTTCTAAGCAGTCGGATTTTTGATCTTTTGAATTAATGTTATTATTTAACACTTTTTAATTAACATATTATTCGAGTTAGGTACATTTAAACATAAAAGTATTATATATTTTTGAAATCGCCTCTTAAAACCCTTTATTTTGATACCCCACACGATGGGATTACAAGAAAAAACAAAATTGGGCCCCCACAATATGGCGCCCAATAGCCATTTTCCTATTTTCCAATTTTAATGTAGCCAGTGACACTCGCAAGATTAAGACGAATCGATTGACGTACGAATCATAAAAATCGGTCAACGCATTTGGTCTCGGGAACGCCACATAGGAACAATCATACATACATAGACAGGAAAACACCCTCTAAAAAAAAGAAATTTTGATCAAAGTACTGTTTCATTTCGACCTACCTTAATCTCATTTTTGGCCATCTTAGACGTGGTATTCATGATAGTATTAAAGCAGTCCATGACTCCATTACAGTGTAGTTTATCTTTGTAACAGTCGAGGTTCTCGATGAGCTTGCGCAGAGACCTCTCGTTGTACGTGAACAGGGAGAGGCAGTACGCAAGGTCGCGCCACTGCCGCTCTTCCGTCGATAGCTTGAATCTTTGGCAGAGCTTCTCTACTAAGGCTTCCATTTGTCGATCTTTTTGTATGAGCGATGTTATGTACCTAGAAAAAGAGTACATTATTTTTGTAAATTCGATAAGCTTTAGAAAATAAAGCTATTTAAAAACCTTAAGGGGGAATTGTTTAAAATAATTCTTAGAGAACATTTTTTATAAAATAAAAAAATAATATGCAAAAAATAAAAAAAAACCCGACTGCTTAACAAGCGAACTTAAAAGACCCGACCGCTTAAAAAGCGAACTTAAAAGACGTAAACAAAAAAAAAACATTCTGTGCAGTCGGAGGATACAATTCGCGAGCTGACTGACCAAAACCAAATGTATCCTCCGACTGTACAGCATGATTTTTTCTAGGGTTTTATGTTTTTGGTTTTTTATTTAACACATTTAAGAAATTTTTCTTTTCGAGTTAGGTACATTTAAACATAAGTGTTATATATTTTTGAAATCACCTCTAAAATCCCCTCATTTTGATATCCCACACGACGGGTTTCGAAAAAAAATTAAATTGCAACCCCTACATCTACAATATGTCGCCCAAAATCCGCCATGTTTTTTTTTAACGGCTCTTATCTAACACTTGGGCGGCCAAGACCTATCTAACGATATCTTAATTATATAAATCCATCAAGTGGTTTGAAAGATACAAGGTAATAAATAATATTACATACATACATACAAGATACGCGCGAAAAACATAACCCTTTCCTTGCAGCCAGTTAAAACAGACAATATATTTATTTAAAAGTTCCTTCAACTTCTCTTAAATTCAAAGTGCTTGCTAATACTTACTTCATAATAACTCTGTAATGTTCCTCAGCCACATTCAACTCGGGGTCGCTGAGCCTCGATATGATGTCTGGCATGACGTTATACAGCGCGTTCCCTTTCTGCGACAGTTGTTTGAAGAACAGCTTCGTCATAGAGGCGACGCGCGCGTCTTTGTCCGCGCAACACAGCGCCATGTCGGCGATCTGACCTTTCACTCGGACCATCTCGTGGAGTACCAAGAAGGAGAGCATTTTGACTGCGCATTGACGGACTTCCAATTCTTCGTCGCTTAGTCTGAAATATAACATTATTTTTATAGATTAGTGTTATTTAGATTTATGCCGTTTGTTCACGACGCGACTGACGACGTTCAGACCTCCATATATTTGTATGGACCGTTTCGTTTGTTCATTTCACTACACCGCCACGGGGTCTCATTGCTAAGAAAGAAAATTGGGTTCAAATAAATATCACTAGATGGCGCGACATGTAAAATTAACATTTTCAAGAAATGAACAAAAAAATTGTATGTTCTTGTTTAATCAACTCTCTTAAGCACAAAATGATGGAATATTGGGCTCTTAATTCACATTTCAAAGATTATTTGAACGGATCATTTAAAATTGATGCCAAGAGACGGCGCATTTTTACATTTCTGAGGCATTGCACTCGATTGTTAAAATTTGCATTGTAACACATTTTTGTGCATAAAAACTGTAAAAACATGTAAAAAAATACTATAAAACGAACCTTCACTGTATTTATATATTTAAAGAAAAAAATATTCACGAACCAAGTAAAATCTTTTACTTGCAAGTCGCTGCTAACACCATCTATTGCCGTGAAACGGGATCGAACGCGATTGATGTACTTACAAAAATAACAAGATTAACCAGATCAAAAACGCTAGTTACGTCGGCACGGTTTCTTTGTATGGGATGAGGCATCTGTTTGCTAGTATTATATTATCTGTGACACCGCACTACACGCGACACGATTTACAAACAGTTTTCCGTCTTCACGACTTTTAAGCAGTAACGATTTAGCGGCTGTACAAAACAAGTATGTGCTTGTGGACGACACGACGCACCGCACCGCATGACTCACGCGTGGTTCGTCACTCACACGCTTATAGAACAACACAAGTGCACTGCAATGTCGTTTCAGAATCGTGTTTAGTGAACAAACGAACGGACGACAGATCGTATGCAGTGTGTCGTGTGTTAATATCGTGACCGCAAATCATGTCGTGCAGTGCCTCGTGAACAACCGACCTTAGAGTCTTTTTCACAAATCAAATTCTGATACAAAATTCATGTGAAACAGTTTTGTATCAGATTTTGAGTTGTTCTACTTTTGGAAACATAGATAGGCACACACATATTTATTAGTATATAAACTACTAATACTAATATAAACCAAATAAAATCAGATAGATAGGAAATGGATAACTGATTTTTTTAATGAATAAGGAAAATACAGAGACAGAGACACAGACTGTATCTAGAATGTTGCTGTGCCCGACAGGGTCCATAATTATTTCTGAAATTTATATTTACCACCTTTGTACATTATGGATGCAATAAAATTACTTGGATTTTTTTTATTTGGATAATTTTATGGCAGGAGAAAGCAGACTACCTACACCTATCAGATGTTTTCCGATGCAGATTTTCACAGTATTAATACTCACATGTGATAAATATGATGCGTCCAAGGTTGTGTAAGATTGGGGAAACGCAACGTGAGGTCAGCGAAAGCTATAGTCAGGTTGGTCCTTAATGAAACATTCTTTGACTTCTTGAGGACTGTCACCATCAGCTGTAGACCGTCTTCGCAAACCGCGTTGGAGACTAGCATGAACCTACAAAGAAGAAATGATTCTAATAAAAGACATTTAAACATTATCATTTGGTGGTCTAAAATAATTACTTGTCCACCAACTTGGTAGACCCCCTTGGTACATTAAGGCCCGCAAACTCTGGCTTTTACAGAGAGCATGCTGGAATCCCAGCTGCTGGAACATTATATCCCGATTCTGCCATACTATAATGCCAATGCCTATAATGCATAATAGCAGCGGCACGTAGCGCACCAGACTAGTGCCGACGATCGTTTGGGCGCATTATGTTCAATTCGCAAAATGTCCAACTCGCAATTGGTCCAGTTTGCAATTAGTACAATTCGCAATTGGTCCAGTTCGCAATTAGGGGGCGTCCTTGATTACGAGAGGCGTTTTTAGACGACCTCCACGTGAGGATGGGTGAGATTCGGCCCGAAGTAAATTGCATATAATTAATGATCAACACTTATACTAGAAAAAGTCACTTATCTGTATAAATAATTAAGGTTGATAAACCATAATATCGCTTTTAATTAAGAAAAAAAAATATATATAAATTACGTAATCTAGGGAGTCAGTATTTTTATAAATTGGAATCAACATAGTTATGGGTACCTAGTGCCTTTCTAGAAATTTAGATGTATTTTAACATCAACGCTTAAACAATGTAAGACGAAGAAATAATTATACTACTAAACTCCGTAAACGACCTTTTTTAATGCCTTGATCTGTGCTGCGATGCTTATTTTAGAACCAAATTCAATAATCTCTGTCTATGAAGGAGATTCAGAAGAATTAAAATTCCTTACAATGATATCTATACCTAATTAACGACGATAATTTGAATAGGTAAATTTGCGTATTCGACCATTTGCAATATGGACAATTTGCTAATTGGACATTTTGAGCCCACTGGACATTTTGCGAATTGGACATAATGCGCCCAAACGCCGACGATGTCCCGCTGCACACTATACCCGTGCTGCTCGTCACATTACCTAGTGAAGCTGAGCGCGGCGGCGGCCTGCAGCGGCGGCGTGGCGCGTTCGGGGTTGGACAGTACCCAGCGCAGCAGCGGCACGTAGCGCGCCAGGCTAGTGCCGGCGCCGACGATGTCCCGCTGCACACTATACCCGTGCTGCTCGTCACATTACCTAGTGAAGCTGAGCGCGGCGGCGGCCTGCAGCGGCGGCGTGGCGCGTTCGGGGTTGGACAGTACCCAGCGCAGCAGCGGCACGTAGCGCGCCAGGCTAGTGCCGGCGCCGACGATGTCCCGCTGCACACTATACCCGTGCTGCTCGTCACATTACCTAGTGAAGCTGAGCGCGGCGGCGGCCTGCAGCGGCGGCGTGGCGCGCGCGGGGTTGGACAGTACCCAGCGCAGCAGCGGCACGTAGCGCGCCAGGCTAGTGCCGGCGCCGACGATGTCCCGCTCGCACACTCCACGCACATACTCGGCATCGGCATCGTCCGCTACCGCACCTTCGAGACCCGCTTCATCTTCGGTCATTGTTGTGTTTACCTGTGCGTATGAACATTAAACTTGTTAGACTTTGGTGAAAATAACAAGACTAGCTAGGCTCGCTTCATGCTGTTTTCCAGCATGAATTTTATCTAAATCGAGCTTATCCAACTAACATTAAACTTATGTTTTTATTTCTCTCTATAGTATCATCAAATACCCCACAAAAATTTAATCAAATATCGACCAGAAATGTTCAATAAAAACTAATAAATATACTTGATTAATGAACAGCATGCACATACCGAGGGGCCCTTGTTGGAGGTGACGCTAGCGGAGCGCTGCTGGCGCGAGGAGGCGCTGGCGTTGCTGACGTTCATGAGCGTCTGGCGGCGCAGGTCGTCCATGCGCCCGCGCTTGCCTGGCGTCGCGAACTATTAACAACATGCACATACCGAGGGGCCCTTGTTGGAGGTGACGCTAGCGGAGCGCTGCTGGCGCGAGGAGGCGCTGGCGTTGCTGACGTTCATGAGCGTCTGGCGGCGCAGGTCGTCCATGCGCCCGCGCTTGCCTGGCGTCGCGAACTATTAACAACATGCACATACCGAGGGGCCCTTGTTGGAGGTGACGCTAGCGGAGCGCTGCTGGCGCGAGGAGGCGCTGGCGTTGCTGACGTTCATGAGCGTCTGGCGGCGCAGGTCGTCCATGCGCCCGCGCTTGCCTGGCGTCGCGAACTATTAACAACATGCACATACCGAGGGGCCCTTGTTGGAGGTGACGCTAGCGGAGCGCTGCTGGCGCGAGGAGGCGCTGGCGTTGCTGACGTTCATGAGCGTCTGGCGGCGCAGGTCGTCCATGCGCCCGCGCTTGCCTGGCGTCGCGAACTATTAACAACATGCACATACCGAGGGGCCCTTGTTGGAGGTGACGCTAGCGGAGCGCTGCTGGCGCGAGGAGGCGCTGGCGTTGCTGACGTTCATGAGCGTCTGGCGGCGCAGGTCGTCCATGCGCCCGCGCTTGCCTGGCGTCGCGAACTATTAACAACATGCACATACCGAGGGGCCCTTGTTGGAGGTGACGCTAGCGGAGCGCTGCTGGCGCGAGGAGGCGCTGGCGTTGCTGACGTTCATGAGCGTCTGGCGGCGCAGGTCGTCCATGCGCCCGCGCTTGCCTGGCGTCGCGAACTATTAACAACATGCACATACCGAGGGGCCCTTGTTGGAGGTGACGCTAGCGGAGCGCTGCTGGCGCGAGGAGGCGCTGGCGTTGCTGACGTTCATGAGCGTCTGGCGGCGCAGGTCGTCCATGCGCCCGCGCTTGCCTGGCGTCGCGAACTATTAACAACATGCACATACCGAGGGGCCCTTGTTGGAGGTGACGCTAGCGGAGCGCTGCTGGCGCGAGGAGGCGCTGGCGTTGCTGACGTTCATGAGCGTCTGGCGGCGCAGGTCGTCCATGCGCCCGCGCTTGCCTGGCGTCGCGAACGCGCCTGCTTTCTTCTTACGCTTCTCTTCTATTTTACGTTCTTCTCGGACCTGAGAGGAAACACAGGATAAACCGTGATTTAATAAATAATTTTATATACACCCATGCTATAAATCCTCTATAAAAGTTATTGAAACAGTTAGCTTATTGCCAACATTAAAACAGCCAGTGTCATAGTAACCATAATATCATCCAAACGGGTGTTATAATGTTGTACTAAATTTCATAATGCAACTCCTTTTTTACTCATCGAACAGCCACATTCTCATGGCATCTTTATGAATTTCAAAAAAAGAACATTGACATGCACGCGCGTTTCACTACCACAGCGCCGTAATTTAAAAAAAACTTATTCGAATTTTTGAATTGACGTCGTATCCCGCCATTTTTGTTCAATAATAGTATTGAAAAAAAAAAAAAATTTTGTTGTTTACAAAAATGAGTGATACAAGCTTTGATAACACACCACCAGATATTTCTAATGCAGCAAAGGACATTTCTAACCAATTATTACCAGAAAAGTCGAGAAAACATTATGATAAGACGTACCAAAATTTCATGAATTGGAAAATATCAAAGAGTGTAGTACATAATTTTCTGAAGATGTGCTATTAGTATATTTACAAGAATTATCAGAAAAATTCAAATCTTCATTCCTATGGACCTTCTATTCAATGCTGAAAAGTACGCTAAGTATTGATACCCTATGGTTTCAGAACCTTTATAGAGGATTCATATCATGGGTGTAGATAAAGTCTTGTATGCAACTGTTATAATTAGGTATTAAAACACTCATGTGATACTATTATCACACTCGGCTTCGACTCGTGTGATAAACCCACATTCGTGTTTTAATACCCCTTATTATAGGTACAACAGTTGCATAAATAACTATAAGAACATTTTTTTTTAAACAAATGTAGTTTAGTTGTATGCATTAAAAGCCTGTAATTAATGACCTGATTCCTCCTCCTGAGCTCGCTGTACACATTGATATCAAGGTATATGAGCTGCTGCAGCGCCACTTGCCCCAGCACGAACACGAACCTCGTCAACAGCTCCACAGGCAAGCTGACGTCCTCCTCATTGCCAGTATCATTCACCATCGTCGTCTCCACCCTTCTGTACATCTCCGCTAGAATCTTCCCACTTACAACCTCCGGAGTGTCACAGATCGCGTATATGAGATCTATGGAGTTACCGGCGAAGGCAGTGAATCTATCGAACTTGGAGAATGTTTCCATAAGACTGTCGAAAACTGACGTGAAAATCGCGTGGTCGGCAGGATATCTTTGGGTCTTTTTCGTCAATGGTAGCAATAGTTGTACGCTTAAGTTTCTAGAGTTGTAGTCTGCAGTTAATCCGTGTGATTGTACAACATCGAGGTTCGCGACGGCCACGGACGGCTTCGCCTTAGAGACCATCACTAGAAGTGTGAGTGCGGCGTAACTGTCCATGTCTGTAGTTCCGTCAATCTTCTTAAGGAACATCTCCCAGAAGACCTGTGAATAATATATAAGAGTTATTATTTCAGCTTGTAGTGCACTATTGACCTCTGGACCTTCAAGCTAACGAGACGAAGAGGAAATGGTAGTGATAGGACAAAGAGTACATTTAGAGAAACAAACCAATCACCAATCAATTTAAGCCCTCCTACGCACTAGCGGCTAACCACGGCTAACGGCTTTTTCTTTTTTATATGCAACCGTTTGTGACCGCCTCAAAATTTCAACCGCAGCGGTTAAACACAGGGCCGCGGCCCGCTTCGCGTCTGCCATCTCGTTTATACGCACTGGCAGGGCGGTTAACTTTGCGACGAGACGCCGTTGATGTTTGTCGTATTCGTGAAATGCGCAGCCATGAACTTCAACACAGATATAGTACATTACTGTAGCGGCCAGCAAAAGAGGCATTGATGGACGGAAGTGTAAATGTGGGCGCACACATACGCAAGTCCATCAATGCCTAGTTGTGGCCAAGGCTTGTATAGCACTTTTCTCAAATAAAGCGCGGCAATTAAAACTAAGTAATACCTAGAACTCATTTTGTTAAATACAATTACTTTTCAAAATCAATGACCAACAACACTAATTTTGCCCGTTTTTGGCTTAGCACACACTGCGATTTTTATTAGCGCGAATTTTTCCGCCCATTCTGCGGTTTGTGGAATTGTATGATTGAGCTGCACGCATTGCGATAAAAAAATCGCGCGGGAATAATACTACAAAAATCCGCGCGAATAAAAATCGCAATGCGTGTTAAGCCTTAAAGTGTTTATTTGTTTTTTTTTTTTCAATAAACCGCTTTCTATTTGCAAGGCATTTCGATATTTTAATAAAACCTTTGATAAGTTACCTTGGTTGCCATGTTTCGGAGTAAAAGATCGTTCCATTTTTAAATTACACGACAGATATGAGTTTACTATATGTAATTTATTTAGCCGCTAAACACGACAGATATAGATTTAAATACAACTTTTTCCGGCCGCTGCTCGCATGTATTTGGCCAGTATTGCAATTTCGATTTATCTCGAAGAAGGTTGTCAAAATTATGCTCAAATTTCCAAGCATGTTTAAGAAAAAATCATTGTCGATTTTCAACAACGGGAAGCTTTTTGGAATTAAGGAAGAAGGAGTTCTTCAGCTCTTGAAAACAACTTGCGAACGGGCCAGATTCGTTGCACATTTCCGGTAAAGGATGAGTCCAGTATCCTTTTTTATTTTTCTGTTGTTGTTTTCGGGAGTAATAATAGATAACACAAGTTAACTCGACGACGTCCACTTCGTTTATGGACCAACACACCTTCGAGCGGTCCAACCGCTTGACGCGGTTTCATCGCGGTTGGCTGTTCCAACCGCGTCAGGTAGCTGGCCACTCTAATAAACTGCCTAAGCGGCCAACCGCTAGTGCGTAAACTGCGTAATAGCGCTAAGTTATTTGTAAAACCGCGTAAGTTCCCGTTTGGCATCTTTAGCTCTTAGTAAATAAGGTTGTAAATACCTGAATAATAGCTGGACTGATGTCACCTTTCGCGACCCACTTGTCCACAAGATGTTCGAGGGCTAGCGCACTGCCGCGGTCGATGTGCGTCATGAGAGACACCAGATTCTTCGCGATGGCGAAGGAACGTGCGCGTTCAGCCTTGTTGTCGCACTCCAGGTACATGTCGCGGTACGCACGCTCCACTGCCTCACGCTTATCCTGAATTTGCAGAAATAGTAGCGTGAAATTTTTCGATTTTTTTCAGGTCATCGGCCTTAGGTGTACCGATGACCTGGTCATGGTTGCAGGAATGCGCTGGATGCGAGATGCACGGGATCGGTCAATGTGGCAACGCCTGGCGCAGGCCTATGTCCAGCAGTGGACGTCTTTCGGCTGAAATGATGATGAAGGACAAATATCGCAAGATACGATATATTTTCGCCAAAAACCAGTTTATTTTTATATTTGCTCTTTACTTGGAATTTCTTCCTGTATCGTGGGTGCGTTTACAAACATATACACTTACATACACAACACCCAGAGCCGGAACAACTATCTGTAGGTCATACAAATATTAGTTCCGTGCGGGAATCGAACCCGCGACACGCAGCGCAGCAGTCAATCGCTCAACCACAGCGCCAACCGTGTACCCAATATAGATATAAGCTTGTTATTATACTTAATCCCCAATTATCGCGAACGAGAGAACAAGAGATGTTTGCAAGCTCAAGTGATCAGAAAGTTACAGACAAGCAACACATGGAAATAATTTATTTAAAATCTGAACTTTGTTTCTATTGTAAAGTTTTTTTTTTTTTTGTTGGTTAGTCATCCAATGACTTTTCTCGCTCTGGGTGAGGCGGGAGGACGTGTCAGACTTTTACTGACTAAAACCCACCCGTGTTCCTTCAGTTGCTTGAGCCAGGGCCGCGGTAACTCTTTTTCAAATTAGCTAGCGAATTCGTAAAACAAGCTTACCTGATCCGGCGACCACACAAGCAGTAACATATTCGCGACACCCATCTTCGCAGACTCAATATTAAAATGATGCGCCGACGTAAAGAAATCTATCGCCTCGCTGACGTCACCGGCTTGTTTGGACATCAGCAAAGCGTTTATAAGCGGCACTGCTTCAGAGATCATGCGACTGAAGTGAACAGATTCTTGGAGAAAGGCCACTATGTTTTCTTTTTCTTCTAATCGTTTGTACATGGCCAGTTCTTGTTCACATTGCTGTGTTAGAGATATTGTTTGTTCTGGTATTATGAATATGTTTCGGAGTAGAGCTACGAAGTATGCAATCTGTAATTATTTGTCATGTTAGTGTATTATTTCTTTACTAATTACTAATAATCTATACTAATATTATAAAGCTGAAGAGTTTGTTTGTTTGAACGCACTAATATCAGTAACTACTGGTTGGAATTGATAAAATCTTTTTGTGTTGGATAGTCCATTTATCGAGGAAGGTTATAGGCTATATCAGCATCACGCTGCGACCAATAAGAGCGATGCACAAATGAAAAATGTTGCAAAAACGGGCAAAATTATTCCTTTTGAGAGCTTCCGTTGCGTGCGCTGCGTAAACGGTTTAAGTTACGCATCAATCATGTATGTAGGGTAGATGGGTAGGTAGGTAGCCAGTTGACGGGAGCGAAGCCGCGTGTGACAGCTAGTATATAATATAATAAAGAAGAAAGTTTTTTTTTTGTTTGTTTGTACCGAATAGGCTCAGAAACTACTGGACCGTTTTAAAAAAAAACATTTACCTATGGAAAGCTACATTATGCCGGAGTAACATAGGCTATAATTTATTTTCAAAAACTTTAGAGATCCTTATGAAAATTGCAATAATGTATCCAAAGACGCTAAATTTTTCCTAAAACAGTCATTATTTGGCGTGCGCTGAGAAAACTATTGTTGATACATAAAAATTATGTACTATATTATTACCTACAAAAACGTCTGCAAGAGAATATATCTAATTATCATAGTTAAGTCACAATAGCGGCTTTGTGCTTTATGTTCTAAAATTTAATTAGACCGCCGTTAGAAACAAAAGTTTTAGGTTACATTTATATTGTAATAATAATTCTTTATTCAAATAAATATAGTTTAACAAATTGGTAGGTAGGTGGGTAGGTAGGGTATGTAGGTTAGGTAGGGTAAGTAGGGTAGGCAGGTAGGTAGGGTAGGTAGTAAAATGATAAAGAAAATAATTTATTTTTTGTAAGTTCTTACCTGGTCACTTTTCTGCATGTCACATCTAAGTAACTTAGCTTCAGGGTATTGTCTTTCAGTGTGTTTAACAATAAGGTAAGCTTTGTTATAGTTCTTCTCACGTAAATGTTTGCGGATCGCATCATACAAGTTCTCAAGTGACGCTTGGGACAGTTCCGGCTCGTCTTGCGTTAGGATATCCATTCCTTTCTTAATCTCTGTAACGATGTCATCCTCTATACTCTCCCATTTCTTGATTAACTCAGGGTCGGGTCCTGGGTTCAACTTCTTCTGTAGGTCTTCCATGATTTCTGTTTCAGTTTTCAATTGTTCTTCTAGTACTTCTAGTTTCAGTTGCGCGGAGAATGGATTGCATTCTAAGAATATCTAAAAAAAGTATTGTGGAAAATAGAGTTTGCATTCAAATAACTTAAGTTACAATTTAATTGCATTGAATGTATATTTTACGGCAGCATAAGCAGATTTTTCATTTATTTAGACCTATATAAGGTTTTAAAAATATAATTCTAAGAGTTTCGTGAGGATAATCGTATCAACAAACAAAACGACTACAAACAAAAGAAAAACGATTGCCGATTACTTCACAAAAATAAGCTAAATTAAATATTTTGATTCTATATTATTGTGAATATTTCATGTGGTTGTAAAAGGTATCGATAAATATTATAAAAGAGCTTCCGTTAAGTTTCTTGCCCTTCTTCTCCACGAGAACTAGTTTAGCGAAAGGGTGGTAAGCTCACTGAGCCTTCTCAATACGAATTCTTTGACAAGCCTTATTGAAATAAATACCTAGTATTGTCTTTCTGTGCTTTTATTCATAAAACCCTTCCTAACACCACATGCATTGCAGAGTTCCAATGTAAATATACACAGTAAATAATCAACAACCATCTTGACATTCAAAGCTTGCTATCTTGGTAGATATCAATACTTTTATATAGAGTTCCATTCATGATTCTAACAAGTGCATTCGACATGATTAAAAGTGACAGGGACAAATAAGACCGGAAAACAATGTGAAACGTCGTGGAAATTGCATTGAACCGGTGGTTGACCTTACAACACCTTTTGTAAATAAGGTTAAGACTTTTTGTAAATACTTGTGATATTAATCTTTTTAACTAGGACTGAACATTTTTAATGTAATCTACGAACACTGTAACTACGTTACTAGTTCCTACTGCGGTCGCGCTCTATGGGGCGCGTCGTTGACCGCCAGACCGGCTGACCGCTTGAACTGTATGGTGCGCAAATGCAATAATTTAAGCGTAGTAAGAATAATTGCATATCTTTGGAACAGGTGCATTTTTTTTTTAAATTGTCGTGATTATAAATATTATATTGCACAACTCCTTAAAATTCTTAAAAAGTTAATTTTTTAATTCTGTATATAGTCGGAAATTTAAACTACGTTAGACTGCTGGTATAAATATACGACTTTACCTTCAGCAGTTGAATAGCGGCTTTCCTGACAAGCGCAGCTTTATCGCGGAGACGACCGATGGACCGCTCGAGCACAGTGCGTTGTCGGTTCACTGGCACACAGTTCTCTCTCTGCAGTCGACACCAGAACTGAAGTACCTGTTTTAACATTGCATTTATATCTAATAGATGTCGCTAGATCACATATATATTATATTCTAAAAATAATATAAAACAAACCAATATACAAAAGGGGAGAGGGATAAGGGCTCATTGGGCATCAAAAAATTCGTTCACATCGATGTCAATGGGAAACGTGCCCAGAATTCTGGCAGCATTGCCACGTTGGATGGCAATGCTGATTCTCTGGCCCAAGAAAAGGCCAGCCCTCTGGTCACGTGAAGAGTCGACGAGCTTTGTGCTAATTTCTCGAAAATCTCGATACGCACTCGGACCCGCCCCAGCACAGCCCGCCGTGCTAAGAAGATGGGATGGCGCAAGGGTGTTGACACATGTTGCATCCCACACCAAAGGCCTACCCACCTTCCAAGGCATTTCCAAAGTAAGAAGAATAAGAATTCCACTGTAAAATTATTGCAGAGGACCGTTCACTTTTTCATGGTATAGTTATGTAAACTGTGAAGCAGTTAAAGCTAAAAGAAGTTTCTGATTCGATATTTTCTCTCTCTCATTCAATAGAACGAAAGAGTTTGCTCACAAATGCTTCCTCTCTTTGGTATTTCTTTTGGGGTCTGGCTAAGCCGCCAGGGTTCATTGGTGTGGATAGTTACCTTGTGCCGCACATATGCAGACAGGTCGTGCAAGTGTTCATAGAGGTCGTCTAGGAAGTCGTCTCGCTGCGTGCGTTGCTCGTCGGTGAGGCCTTCACCGCGAAGCTCCACGCTAAGCACCTCACACATCATGCCCAGCACGCTTATACGGAGGGTGTACGACTGAAATCATAATTTAATCATTAGAAAATATTCATGATATAGTAAAAAAAACCGGCCAAGTGCGAGTCAGACTCGCGCACGAAGTGTTCCGTACTTGGTAAATTGTGGTTTACGATTTATGACGTATTAAATAAAAAGTACTTACTAGATCTCGTTCAAACAAATTTTCGGTGAAAATTACATGGTAATGTACATCATATATTTTTTTTAGTTTTATTTTCTTATTTTAGAAGTTACAGGGGGACACACACACATTTTACTACTTTGGAAGTGTCTCTCGCGCAAACTATTCAGTTTAGAAAAAAAAAATATGACAAACCTCAATATCGTTTTTGAAGATCTATCCATAGATACCATATACATATGGGTATACAACCATCTATACATATGGGTTTAATGAAAAAAATAAAAAAATTGTAGTTTCAGTAGTTGTCAAGTATGGGGAACCCCCAAAATTTATTGTTTTTTTTTCAATTTTAGTGTGAAAATCTTAATGCGATTCACAGAATACATCTACTTACCAAGTTTCAACAGCATAGTTCTAATAATTTCGGAAAAAAGTGGCATAAACTGTGACATACGGACGGACAGACAGAATGAAAAAGACAGACATGACGAATCCATAAGGGTTCCGTTTTCTGCCATTTGGCTACGGAACCCTAAAAATTTCAGATCGTACTGAGTCAGTTCTGATCAACAAACAGAACATCTTTGTATTATAATAAAAGAATCTGAACACTGTTGTCTAGGACATAAGGTTTATAAACGCCATGACCGTGCAAACCACGACCAACCAAAATTTTTTTACAATAATTTACCTCGTCGCTCTCCAGATATGGCTGTATGGTGGCAATAGCATTGGTCATCTCTTTAGGCAGTTCCTTAGTTAGCTCCAGTAGGAATGCGCCGCAGTTCCTCGCTGCCCCCTGCTCAGTGCCAGCACCGGCATTCTCATCCTCAGACGACGCTAATGCTTCTGCTATTTCACGCACCTATAAAAAAGAACCATCACTTAGTATTTTTACCCGACTGCAGAAGGAGCGTAAAGAGTTTATCAGTCTATGTATGTATGTTTGTTCCTATATGGCGTTCTGGAGACCAAACGCGTTGACCGATTTTGATGATTCTTACGTCAATCGATTCGTTTTAACCCTACGAGTGTCACTGGCTACATTAAAATTAGAAAAATTACGTATTTTGGGCGCCATATTGTGGGGGCCCAAATTTTTTTCTTCTTCCATACCCATCGTGTGGGGTATCAAAATAAAGGGTATTAAGAGGTGATTACAAATAGTGTTTGAAAAATGGTTTTTTGATTTCTTGATTTAACTTTTTTTAGTCTACCATTAACAACAATATGTTTTAAATGATGAAAAATAATACCATTTGAGGTCCAAATGTTCCAAGCGAAAAATCTTTGGTTAGTTGTACTACTCCTGCGCATATTGGCGACACTGCATGTTCCGCCATTTGAAGGATCTGAAATCAATATACCATAATATTTACAAAGATACATACACTAACCTTGCCTTATGGCCAGGGATAAGTAGAGTACCTAAACTTGAGCCAAGGAAGTAACACAGAGTAAATAAAAAATCGTTATTATGAAATCCTGGGATTATTTCGTCACGATTATTATTTCGAGATTTCAGAGGAGGCATGATACACTTTTTTTTTAAATATAGATATACTAGCTGACCCGGCAAACTTAGTTTTGCCATAAAAAGACCAAACATTTATCTACCCTACCCTACACTACCGACAGACAGACAGACAGACAGACAGAGTTACTTTCACATTTATAATATTAGTATGGATTTTGCTCATGTTTTTTAAATATGCTCTACATATTACAATCACTGCCTATAACTAAGACAAGACGAAAAAAATATGAGGACGCTTATGGCATTTGCCATACTAGATGCGTTCTGTGTCCTACGGTCATCACTTGAACATTTTCCACGCCAATTGTTCGAGTGACCGGACCGCGGGACGCAGAACGTTTCCTACACTGGAAACGTTCTGCAAAGATTCCTACACTGCAAAGCCATACCTATATCATCAAAAAAATGTGGTGGCTTATTTTTCGCCACCATCATCAGTGACAAAATAAAATTATGACATTTATAAATTACCTGAACCAACTTTATAAGGCAGGATGTGCCATGGTTATACTTCTTGATCAGCACACCAAGCACTTGGAAAACAGTCTCTCTGACAGATTTGTTTTTTATTATTTGTTCTTCTAATGCTTTATAGCAAGGATCTGCCACCATTCTGGAAGTAAGACACAGTACTGCAGTTATTAATAAAATAAAATCATTAGACTTTAAACTACAATTCATAAAGGATGAACAAGTAAAATAAAAAAATATCCTTGATACATTTTTATTTCATGCGTTTTAAACTAGATAAACGACCGTCCAGATCGCCGAATCGGCTAAAGACAATTGATTATTCTTTTGTGTCTGCTAATTAACGATCAAGGGGTAAACACGCTTCAATCGACAATCTATCAAACACGTAATTATGACATGATATCTTGCGAAAATACCTTAATCAAGCAGTATAACACCCATAACTTTTGAACGGCTAAACCAATTTTGAAATTATAAATATTATTATTAAAATAAATAAATATTTACAAGTTAAAAAACAAGAATGACGTGTAATAAGTATAGTAGTAGTAATAGTTAACTACTCTAGAAGCCACTTACGAAACAAAATTATCTTCAGCCAAGGGAGGATCCCATAGCTTAGACAAGGGTTGCTGAAGCACCAAGTTCAGTGTTACCAAAGCAGCTTGTTTGTCGGACTCCGTCCAACCACAGAACTCTTCATCATCTGCCGCCTTTTTTCCCTTTTTGCCCAGTGTCAGTTTTGTTGAATTCTGCGAGTTATTAAAAAGAAAGTTAGATGAATTTTGTAAGATTCACTGATGACTAAGGCCCAGTTTCTTGATGCATAGTTAACTCAACCATTAGTCAAAAGTTACCGTAAAACACCATTTTACTTCAGTTGCTAGCCTCACAAATGTTTAAATAAGTTATTTCCTAAGGAGCTAGGCAGTTATGCCTATAGCCTAAGACCTAGTTTTTATAAAAATATACCTAACACATATCTCTTAAATTCCTATAAGTTACTAGCTGACCCGGCAAACTTTGTTTTGCCATAAAAAGACCAAACATTTATCTACCCTACCCTACCCGACCCTACACTACCCTACCCTACCCGACCCTACACTACCCTACCCGACCCTACACTACCCTACCCTACCCGACCCTACACTACACTACCCTACCTATAAACCTTACGGAGCCCGAGACCTTTCCAACGAATGCAAAACCGTGGAAATTGGTTTGTGCATTCAGAGTTATATCGTCAGCAGAAACCCGACTTATTTTTATATAGTAGATAATAACAAGTTTAGGAAAAGTTTTATTGGATTTTCAATGAGGTACTTTGACAGTAGCCATCAGACATAGAAATAAATTAAAAATCGTGTTTTACCGAAATCTGAAACCATTGGTTAGCATATTTAATAATTGTTTGAGTTAACTACAGATAAAAAAACTGGGCCTTAGATATGTCTGTCTGCTAATATCAAAGTACCTCATAAAAAATCCAATAAAAGTTTTCCTTAACTTGTTATAACTTATAGGAATTGAAGAGATGTGTTAAGTTGGTCTAAACAACAATATAAGTATCTGTGTAAGAAAATTGAATAATACAACATTTTCATAAGTCTCTTTGGAAGCATAACACATGATTCCACTCACATCAGCAGCAAGTTTAGTGTCCTTAGTCTTCATAATCTGAGTGAACAGATACATCATCATTTTCAAAATATTCAAATTCTTGGTTCTGAGTTCACTATCAATTTGTTGCTCTTGTACTATAGGTTCTAGATGGTTACAGAGACTTTTACTTGCTCGTATGATGTGTTCAAAACCTGTAAAAAAAAAACCTATGTTACTTGTTGCTAAAGTTGGTTGATGTTCATTGATTGATTATCAAATATGAAGTTTGTAAACATGAAATAATGTTTTGAGATAGTGTTAAGTTTACCTTTGTTTATAACATTCCATTCAAGTTTGTTTCCATGAACTATGATGGAAAAGTATGTATCAAAGTGTTCCAATATGTATTCCACTCCTTCAGCATTAAAAGCTCGTGCAGCATCTACAATTAGGAATTTTAATCAGCTCTCAATGAGTTTCGATAGATAGGTAAATAAAAAAAACATAAATCTTATTAAATTACCTTGCAATTTGGATAAAAGTACGCGCGGTTGTACGACATCTTCAACATGATATTGTCCTGCGTGAGATTCTAATAATTCGTCCTTCTGCAGTGGTATAGCAAATTCAAAGTGGTTCATTTTGTATCTGACAATAACCTTTTAATGATTTTATTGAGGATGAATTGTAAAGTTTTATTTCCACAACAAACAACAAGCGGATGGCGCCATGAAACGTTTATTTGAAATTTAAAAAGTGACAGCAGCTGTCAAAACCAATATAAAAAAAAAGATGTTTTGCTTTTTTAAGCTGCTACTGAGGCCTTTAAGTTTAAGTTTATTTTGAATATATCACTCCTCGCTCTCGCACTCGTTCTGCAGTAAATTCACATGTTTTTTGTGTTTGGCAGCAAATATATCTAGTCAGCCTTTTCGGCAAGCGTCGCTGAGATAGTTAAGACCATACTGACCATACACTACAATAAAATTCTGAGCTCCACATTCACAAGATCGCGCCTGTTTCAATGATGCCACATATTGTCTAGAGCAGTGTTTTTCAACCTGTGGGTCGCGACCCCCTGGGGGGTCGCGAAGCTTCTGTAGGGGGGTCGCCAGAGGTCGAGAGAACAACTTCAGTTAAAAAACAATAAAGATTATTGAGATTGATTTATTAAGTGTGAGAATTTTAACAAAAGGATATACTCATAAACATTTGTATGTTAATACAAACAAATTACCAAAATATAAAATCCTAAGACTCATGTTGATGCGAAGGTTGTGCTTGTTTTTGATTAATCAATTTCTCCCATCGTGGATCTGTATTTGCTACACATAGAATTAAATCGTTTTCCAAATTTAAGCGATTTCTTTGCTTATTTTTTATTTGGGCCATTGATGAAAATGTCAACTCGCACCAGTACGAGGTGGCAAATGGAATCAAACACTTCAAAGCCTCAGTTGTCAATTCCGGGTATTCTGTTTTTCTCCTTAACCAAAAGGTATCTAAATTAGCAGACTTGAATTCCAAGTGTAACATCCCATCGGCAGATAATTCTTGCAGATTCTCTTTGAACTTAGTTGGCAAATTAACCTCATTTATAGCTGCATTTAAAAACGGATTTAAGATTACCTCTGCCCAGTGTTCTCCGATGTCTCTTGCACTGAGAAATAATTACACAATTCTTCTTTCATTGTGGAGACGCATAAAAACGTCGTATGGAATGAATATTTGTAACACTGTAACATACCCATACATACATGATAAAAAAGCGAAGAGTCGGGGGGTCGCGAAATATTTTTTCATACCAGAGGGGTCGCATCATGAAAAAGGTTGAAAAACACTGGTCTAGAGTGTAGAATTGTAGACACTTGAGACACAAAACTACACCAATTTTACATCACAATATCAATTAACAAACACACTAGGAATCAATTAGCAAATAGTTAAAATAAAGTCTGAGTAAAATCGTGTTGTGTATCTTGGCTAAATATTCGATTATTTTTCAACAGAGTATTGTCCAAAATTGTACAATAGATTACAACATTGCTCAACATTATCAACATTTTTGTGTGATGGTAATATTTTTGACACGTTGCTTACATGTCATTTGACGTTTGACTTTCGCTCGCCAGCGCACAAGCCAGCTGAAGTGGTGGCATATCATCGAGCTATCACTGTATTTTTGCTACACGTAGTTCGTGCTAAGTATTAGTGTATTTAATACCAATATTAAATAAACAATCATGTCGGGCAAGGCAACTAAGGCTTTCACAAAAGAAGAGGAATTGTTGCTTCAGGATTTTAGCCGGAATGTGTCGACAAAGTCTTCAGCCCTCTTTTACGGGAATGCTTTCATCGTATCCGCTATTCCCATATGTAAGTACTACTTTAATACTTTATCAAGATTATTATGTTATTAAAACATGCAGTTTTATACATAAATCTGCGATTAAGGGTGCGTGAAAGTGCTGTTAGACTTTCATGTGTTATGTGTGCCACTTTCTCAGGGTTGTTCTGGAGGGTGCATGCCTTGGAGGTGAGCTCGTCCCTGGCGTGGTTCGCGATGGTAACGACAGCGAGCACCTGGCTGCTGGCCCTGGCGTACAGGAATACCAAGTTCCAGCTGAAGCACCGTGTAGCTGTGCGCAGAGAAGACGCCGTCGCGCGTGAGATGGCCCGCAAGCTGGCTGACGACAAGAAGATGAGCAGGAAGGAGAAGGACGAGAGGTAATCTGATCAAGTCTCTTTTTAAACAATTTAAAAAAAAGGAGTAGGTTTTCAATTCATGTGAATGTCTTTTGCTTAGATTGTGTTCTTGCTGTGATTTTTATAAGTTTCTATCTGAATTCCCAGTCAGTATCAACAGTTATTTGAGGTTGAAGCATACCATATCAGTATGATTTATTGTTCATCACAAACCTAGGTACAATATGTTGATACAAACACTGTTCTACAATTTACAGAATGTAGTTTAAATGTAATTAGAATCAAGATGATTTAACCTAATTGATTCTAATTAGACTATTATTTCATAATCAGATGTGAGGTATTTGCATTGTTATTGAGTTTGGTTATCTGCACCTTAATGCAGCTCTGCACTCTTTAAATACTTGCAGCCTGCTTATGGAGAGAACTGTTTCCAAATATTGTATAATATTAATATATTATAAACTTTGAAAAAAAAAAAACTTCTCAAAATAAAGGTCCATCTAATCATATTTATCATATTTTCAGGATCCTATGGAAAAAGAATGAAGTGGCTGACTACGAGGCTACCACCTACTCCATCTTCTACAACAATGCTCTGTTCCTGACCATCGTCATCCTCAGCAGTTTCTACATCCTGCGCTCATTCACACCCACTGTGTATCCTTTTACAAACTACAAACAACTGCAAATTTGATTGTGATGAAAATTATCACACTTTTTATAATATTCACCATGTTTTTACATTGTTGCTTTTAAGGGCCTTCCACCGTTTTAGTGTCATAAAACCGTTACTTTCTAAAGCATTCTTGTTAGTAACGGCTAGGTTAAAAGGTTTAAAAAATATATATATTTATTATTGATTCATCTGTTTGTGAAACATGGTTTTATCGTGTAAAGTTTTGCTTTAAAAAAATAATTAATAAATATTTTTTCACTACTTTTGGATACTCCTCTGAAACACTCTGGACTGAAATACCATATGTAAGTCAAAGAATATTTTGCAATCAAAACAGTCCAATAGGAGGTTCAATATTGATATTCTGCCTCTGAGTGCACGTCCAACCAGAACTGTGTAAACATTTAGGAATATATACGGCTTAAGTGAGACTCAGGTCCAGGTGTGGACTGTTTAGCACTAAGCTTATTGATTTTAACTGCCTCGTTGATCTAGAATTCTAGCAGACCATTTCCTAGTGTGTGTGGGTTTTTCCATCTAGAATTTCTTAGTAGCATCTTGGAGTTTGAAGATGTCCTACAACATTTATTATTATTATTTATTTATTTAAACTTCATGTACAATGGTGATACATAGGCGGACTTAATGCAGCAAGGCATTCTCTACCAGTCAACCTTTGGGTTAAAAAGAACACAACAGTGGTAGGAGTCCAAAATAAAAATGAACAATAATTAAAATTGGATTAAACTATCTAACTAATAAAATACATAAATAATTTCTAAAACAATAGACTAATAAATATTATAATAAATACTATATTCTAAACGAAACAGAAATTAACAACATAGTACTTAAACGTAATTGGCGAAATGTGGGGCCATCTCGGCTTAAACCTTTGGGCAAGACTTGGAACCGTTTTAAAATAAGCGGTTATTAAATGTTATAATCGATTTTATCATTTATTTTTTCAAACGTTAAAAGAGTGTTATTGAAAAGCCTAATTAACCGTTGCGCATTAAAGGTAGGCGACAAAAACTGTTTATAGCTGGTTATTTTCACAAAACCAATTTACGAACTTTAGTTGCCTAAAACTTTTTAATTGTGGTTAAAGGTAGAACAATACAGAAAGTTCCGTTTGTACTTAGGGTTTTAACCTGTTCGAAATTTTTTATGGTTTTCAAATCTTGTCTTTGGGAAATACATGAAATACAAATGTATTTCAAAATATTTGTAGTGGTAATGCTACTGCTGCTAAGTGAAATTGTTTTTTATTGAACTGTGAGTTATATCATCACAGATATACCAAATACTTAACCTGCCTGAAAAAAATTGCAAATATCTATCTAATAGTCAATATTTATGTTATGTGTTTTATCGAATAAGATTCCTTAACTCTTCTATCACAGTAACTACATTGTGTCACTCTCGGTTGCCTCGGGACTCCTGGCCCTGCTCTCCACCGGAACCAAGTAAAGAACTGCATGTGAAAGTGTTGCCAACAGAACAAAACAAACATCTACTTTTGTTGAAGAACTGAAAGTGGGCAACATAGTGAGTGAGTGAGATTGTTACAAAAGTTGAGCATCACTGCCTCTGTTTTGATGAGGCATGTGTACTAAACTTTGCACAGTTATTTATGTGTTTACATTGAAATAAATATAGAATAATTTTATAATTTAAAAATAATAAAATAACCGAAAACAGTCTTTAGTTTTATTTACAAATTTGCATAAGGAAAACTTACAATTATATGGTTTTCTTAGTAGTATGTTATTCTAATAGCTGTTCTTCATATTGTTTAGGGTGGGCTTAGTATAGTTTAAAATCACAAACAGCTTTCGTTCCACAAAAACTTCATAAAATTCTTTTCACATAGTCCATAAGGTCACATATCAGTTGTTAGCACTGCTGCATAAAGCACATACAAGTTTACACGCTGAATGAAGAATAGGTAACATTTTTATCTGATTGGTTGACTAGAAAATAATTGCTTTTACTTAAGTTGGGGCATAAAAACGAATCTTACCGGTTTCTTCATTAATTAAACTAAATCTGCTTAAGATTGTGATATCTAGAATTTTGTAATAATTTAATTAGTTAAATTATATAATTCAGTGGTCTATTTGGAATATGTGCAGAAGTGCTTTAGACAGCAGTGCGAACGTGTCGTCACAATATTCGAAGTGTGTCACAGATTGCCGGTTGGCAAGTGACAATGGCGTCGCGCTGCAAATCCCAGTGTTCGCTTCGGAACTTGTGGTTTGTCAGGGGCTCAGTACATCATGCCGACGTGCAACGGCTCCGTGCGCTGGAAGTACACGTTGGGGTTGCTGCTGAAGGTGGGCTCCACGCTCGTGTACACGTTGCCCTCCTCCGGACGCACCATCACGCCTGCACAAAATACGCTACAATCAGTATGCTTAGCTTACCCGCAGCACTGAACTAAGTGTAGTCCCGTACATGAGGACCTCAATCTAGGATATGACGAGATAGAAACTGTCAACTTGAAAGAGAATCTATATAATATGTATTACCTAACTAACCAAACTATCAGCTCAACTGTCCATATTTCCGAATCGGATTAAAACAATGGTAATTTCTATTGTGTCTGGAAATTGACACTTTGAGGGCTATCGAATCTTGTTTGCCGTTGAAAACATAGGTGTGAAGTGAGAGTGCATTTAATTTCAAGCGAGTGTAGGTAGAAGATAGTTACCTGGCGGCAGCAAGTAAGGATAGGGCGGGTAATTGTAGTGATAGTTTAGCATAAGAGGGTGCATGGGGTAGTGCGGCGGGGTGTACTGGACGCGTGAGTGCGGGTGCGGCGAGTTCGCGAACAGGCCTCCGTACGGATCTGCGAAAAGAACATCGCGATCTGCGGTCAATCTGTGCGTGGAAGCGCTAGTCCTCACTAGTAGCGCGCTTTAGATACTTAACTAACCGGCTGGCTGAGCGGGCGGCTCCTTACGGTCCAGCACGGGGGGCGGGCCGGGGGCCGGCGCCGCCGCCGACACCATGCCGTACTTGACCGGCTTGAAGTGGAAGAACGAGGGCGAGTAGCCAGAGCCGCCGGCGCCCAGCGAACTGAGGCCCTCGTCGCGGTCCGCGTCCCAGCGGCCCTCGCGGCCCAGCGCGGCCAAGCGCCGGCCCTTGGGCGCGAACATGAGTGCGAACACAACCGCGCACGTGGCCAGCAGCCCCGCCGCCACGCACGCGTCTCGGTGCCGCTCGGGCGCGCCCAATGCGGCCGCCACCCAGCACACCCAAACGGCGGCCGTGGCACCCCCGGCGCCCGCGATGTGCGTCGCCTCGCGGTAGTTGTCGCGGATGCCGCGCGAGCGTAGCGCCACGCCGCACACCACCGCGATCAGGAAGGCCGCGTAGCACAGCGATAGCAGCATGTCGGACGTGTGCACGTCGCACCGCCCGCCGCCGCTTATCACTCGCGGGGGTGAGCCGCCGAGCCACTGCGCACCGATCGCTACTTGTATCATTACAGCGAAAAATAATAGGAGTCCTTGGTACGCTGCAGGTAAATACACTCCACCATTCAAACTAAGCAAAAAAACACACTTCACTAGTAGTGAAGCGAATACGATTACATACGCGACACCTGTGCCGAATCGGACAGCACCACAAGTGAACGCAGATGGCGTAGTCGCAAACAATGCAGCCGTGGCGGCGCACGAGAACAATCCGAACAGGAGCGTCTGTCCCAGTAGCAGGTGGCGATGGCTTGGCGCCTTGCGACTCGCTCCCCATATCACAAACGCTTCAAATCCGCCAAGGGTCACCATACTAACACAAGCGAGAGCTAATATAGGAACTGCCCAAGACTCTGGTCTTAGAGCGCCCAAAATTTGCGGGGTCGGTGCTAATACGATGGTCAAGTTCGGTTGTGGCTCCGGTGTGACAGTTGTAGATGTCGAAGGAGGCGGTGGCGATGACAGTCGTTCTGGTATAACGAAGTATTCAGTGCTCATCTCCAGTCGATGAGCCTCAGTGCGCGCAGGGCGGCGCGGCGGGGCCACCGGCTCCGGCGGCTCCTCCTCCTCGACGGAGAGGTTCTGCTCCTCGTAGTCCTGCTCGTACACGTCGTCGTATTCACTCTCGACGTAGTGCTGCGCGGAGGGCGCGTTGCGCGGCGAGTACGCGGCGGGCACGCGCGGCGCGAGGCGGTCTCCGAAGCGCGCGGCGTGCGCCCCCGCGAGCGCCGCCAGCGCGGCCGCGAGCAGCAGCGCGCGCGCCATCAGGCCGCCGGGGCCCTCAGCTGCCCGAGTCTCGCTGCAGACACATCCGCTCTCGTCCTCTTATCTCTGCAACAAATAAATGCGGCGTCAGTCAGACAGCGATGTATCCGTCTCGACACGAGTCGCGACGTTTCGGCTCTGAGATAAGCAAACAAAGAATCTCCCGACCAAACCGGTTCGACAGTCGCCTTGCACCTCCTAGGAGCCCTAACGTAACCGATTTGGTATTCTTTGTCGTTTTATTTTAGGTCGTTAAGATTGAAAAAGCCGAGGTAACGCTTACATTCTGAATACCCACTTGCATATACAGGGAGAACGTGATCACGAATGTGTAGACCCTTATTTATGTTATTGTTCTGTTTTAGTTGAAAGCAACTTTATGTACGCTTTTTATTATTTTTCAAAAGAACTTTTGCATGGTGGACATTCATTATATTTCTGTTAACCTTTTCAACCAAGTATTTATGTAGTACTATTTTACTAAGAATGGGATCAGCACAATAGTTTAAAGAGAGAAACCAAAAGATTAAAACGACATTTTGGTTGCGTCGTGCGTGTTTAGTTTGGGCTGTGGTTTGGGTTTGACTTTAGGATGTAGGTATAGATATGCCAATTCCCTCATGGTGTTCCTTTATCGCTTCGAGAGCAGTAGTGTCAAAATAACTTATTAGAAAGGGTGCCTCCTGCCTGGGTTTGATCCCACGCACGACCACCACTCATTATTCGTTACCACTGGACTACCGCTGCTCCATAAATATACAGCTGTTTTTAGGGTTCCGTTCCTCAAAAGGAAAAAAAGTAACCCATAGAGGATCACATCGTTATCAAGTTGAAATTAACTGCAATCACTTGGTGCTGCGAAAAAACTTTTAAATCGACGAAATAATAAATAACCGCTTGTCGCATTATTTGACACTCGCAAAGGAATCAATACCTATAATGTACCTAATTTCAGCTGACCAAGAATCATGTTTGGAAAGGAAAAGGAAAACCGAAAATTTTTAGCTTGTTTAAAATAGGTAGTCGATGTATAGACAAAAGTTTTGCAACTGCATGGTTAATTTTGCCACTAAATTCAGTTTATTTATCTAACCTCTGGGACGGTTGTGTCAAATACCAGTTTGATGCCGTAGAGTCGATCGAAAAGCGGGCCAAGAGGCTCATCGGCATGAGGCACTGGTCAGTGGTCAAGTCAAACCTCCAGAGCCTTGAACATCGTCGCCGAGTTGCCAGCTTGTCGGTTTTTACAGGGTTATACTCGGGTCGAACAGTGTTATTAGTTTTCTAACGGGAATTTCTCAGTAGCAGCCCGGAGCCCGGTTTTGTGCTTGGTTGATTACAATAGGTTCGGCATGGGTTTTAAAACTAACTGGTGAAATGTGGTTCACGCAAGCACGCCTTTGGGGAATACAGGCGGCATGACCCCTACTTTTAATTCGCGCATTCCGCTTTCTGCCACCTAATAAGGCTCGTAATAATTTTCTACCTAATGCCTTTTTTTTGTTCCGGGTTGGCCAATCCTCAATTGGATGTCCTCCGTCCTGGGGCGCCAGGAGGGGGACTCATATTGACTAAAAACCACCTCGGTGGTCCATCTAACACCTACGCCGGGGGTCGTGGGAACATATAAGTACGATACTTCCACAAACCCCGGCAAGTGCCAGCCCGCATTTGCGGGCCTCGACTTCTGGTTGGTCGGGAATGAGGTGTTTGACTCCCCTCGCGTCGTCTAAGAGGGGCGCGCGTGGAACACTACGCGCCGCCACCTTTGGACCTGATGTGTGGGGGCGACGGACGTCTCCGAGTTCATCGCCCCTGGACCCATTTAGGGGGGCTGAAAGAGGGCGTTGTCAGACCTCCGCCGACGCCCAGTGCGTATGCTGCGGATCGGGTAAGTGGATGAAATCTCCCTCCCTCTCCGCAGCCTCCTGCGAGACGACTGTTTCGCAGAAGGATACCACCGCGTCCCAGGACTCCTTGCTGCCGACCATAGACTGCAGGCCGGAACCGACAGGTCACTGCTTACTTCAGAGATGAGGGCACAACGCGGCTCCTCCCAAGCGGCACACTCTGCCAGCATAATGCCGCGCCATGTCCTCCCGGCAGTCGACGCAATCTACCAATACTAGCGTATCAAAGATATCTTTAATTTAATATACCTACTTGTTTCTAATTCTGAGACAATAGACGAGCTATCCAGTAGCTGGGTATCACGTATTTGAGGTAATTTGTAAGCAATTTCAATAAATTTTATTATTGTGTGCTAAGCAGTATCATGTGGCAAGAACGTCTATTGTCTTGGCTGTCACTAGAAGCTCGTATTAACGCTCCTCGCTAGTGAAAGCGTGCACGTTTAATGTTTTTGAATTTATGGATATTATGTTAAGCGTGAAAATCTAATGTGTATGCAAAATGGTAAATAAAATGAAATACGACAATCGGTAGCCAATTAAAAGTTTTCAAATGTACTCGTAAAGAATGCCAGCGGATGCTAGATGCTTTCTTACTTAGGTACGATAGTGCAATATGTAGATAGATATTGACATGATTTCAAAGTTATACATAGGTAATATAAGTTATGGAAAAGCTAAAACGAACTAACCCATTCGTCTATACGCCGCAGTTATGTACTTTTTACCCGACTGCGGAAGAAGGGTAATGTGTTTATCAGTCTATGTTATATGTTTGTTCCTATGTGGCGTTCTAGAGACCAAACCTGTTGGCCGAGTTTTTATGATTCATACGTCAATCGATTCGTCTTAAACCTGCGAGTGTCACTACCAAATTTTTATTTCTTCCATACCCTTCGTGTGGGGTAACAACTTAAAGGGTTGTAAGAGGTGATTTCAAAAATAAATAACACATATATAAATAAATTATAAAATGTACCAAATTCTAAAAAAAAAATAACAAAAAGTTAAAAAAATAATTAAAAAAACAATAAACCGATTGCTTAGAAAGCGAACTAAAAAGACCTAAACAAGAAGAAAATCATGTTGTGCAGTCGAAGGATACATCCGCAGCCTAATTGTGTAAGTAAATCCCAAAAACGACTTTTCGCAATACAAAAAGTCGTTTTTGGGAAAGAAATAGATTGTTTCCTTTGCCGAATTCACTTCCACAATTAGGCGGCTGGTTTTGGTCAGCCAGCTCGCGAACATGTATCCTCCGACTGCACAGCATAATTTTCTTCTTGTTTAGGTATTTTTAGTTCGCTTTCTAAGCAGTCGGGTTTTTTGTTTTTTTTTATGTTTAATTAAAAAGCTCATTTTAGAATCTCAATTGAATCTATTTGAAAGCACGAGAGATAGGTACTAGTTACATAAAGTTAAATCCATTTAATTCAGACTCCTTTTATATAAACAAGTACAAAGTAAACAATAGCTCCATAATCTGGAACTACAATAACAGTATAATCTCCTAACATGCACCCCAAGAAAATAAATCCACGGTGACCGCAATTCGTCTCCGCGATAGCTTCAATATAAAATATGCATCTCTCCCTACAAGGAAGCCTCTAATTCAGCCGAGAGATTACGTAGACAGCTTCACGGACCGGATCGTGACTTCAAACTTATTATCCGAATCAAAGTACACAGAACAACGTATTGTAGGCAGATTTGGTGCGAAAGTAACGGTGTGTGGACTCGGCTCTCGATTCTTGGCCCATCCGACAATAGTAGGAGCAAACGATCTCTGCCAACGGGACTCGGTAGTGTTATCTTAAATCACCTCCAAATCTCCGCGCGAACCGAGCCTCAATGATTGCTTCATACTTTGTTTTATTCAGCCAGTGTGAACGTGCCTTGAGCGATTTCGTAATCGACCTGTCTCGTCAATAAATATAGATAGCCATCTAAATTATTAGTATCATCGCATAAGACTAAACTTACTAACAACGTAGATACTGCACTGATAAAAATAGTGCATCTGCTATCGTGTTTTGATGTTTAGAAAATCTATTTGTTGTTGGCCTCTGCATTGTTCTTTTTAAGCGACTCACCAAAAAGGAGGAGGTTCTATGTTCGACTTTATGTATGTTTTTTTTTTAATATAAGTTTACAGATATCTTTTTTTGTTTGAAAGAGTACTTATGTTTCGAAATTAGTCCAATTTTAATTTGGTGAAGATCTGATGAAGAACTTCGAAGACATACAACAGAACTCTTCAAATAAATAACGGCAAATCTCTCGGGATTGCTGCAATCGCATGTCTGTTTATTGTTTATACCATTTCATGACTTAACATCACGCCAGTACGCTCTTAAGGGGAACGCAGATCTCTCATTTCACTGGTTACATATGTTCAAGTTTCATGATAATCGGGTGATCTAAACAACTTGCCTATTAGGTAGATACAACTAAAAAGTGAAAAATAAAAAACTTTTTTACAAAAAAAATTGTCCGTATCGCAAAAAAATGGTATCTACGAAAGACACCGACTTCCAAAAATAAAGTTATTTTTCACTTTGTAGTTTTCTTATTTGGTAGTCAGTAGTATTTTTTTGTAAAAAAGTTTTTTATTTTTTTTAATTAGAAACGTAGTGCTACGAGTACTGAACTTGCTTAATTAATTCAGTTCCAACGTGTTTTTAAGGTAATTACATCACAACTAGGTAACTATGTAAATTGGCTAAATTGTATCACTGCGCCGCTCACGGTGACACAGTGGAAAGTCAAAGTTTTCCTTTAACAGTGCGCAAAGTAGAAACAATGAGACTTAGGGAAACAGAGCGTTCGTGTGCGCCAGCGCGTTGTAAAAGTAACAGCACGAATACTCGGAGTGAAACTCGCCTGAACTGATTGTGTGGCGGAGACACACTGCTGAGTTCTACGGAGCTACTACGTCACATTCCTCCGTTACAGACAATTATTTAACTGCAGATATTTCACTTGCATCGCTCATTCATTATGACTGAATCACGACTGAATGATACAACGCATAACGCCTACTTCAAGTGTTAAGTTGCTAAACTTGTGCAATTTAAATGAAGTAGACGAAGGCAGTGTGTTAATTAGGTTCAAAAACAGTAGGAAGATATGTTTTTAACAAATTTTCAGCAAGTTAGACGTAGGCGTCACGGTCAGAGATCAACACACTTGCTCAGCGCAGCGATTGCAGAGCTCTATTTTGGTAGAGTTCTATGCCCTGTAGTGGTGGATTCCCCGAGCAAAACGCCGCGCTAGCCGTTTTTCATGCAGTTTTTAGGAGCTATTTATTCGTTATTTAAAAAGAAATATCAACTAATAAAAATACATTAAATTTCTACATAGGTATTATTGATTCTAAAATGGTCGTATACTTTTTTTTTAACGAGGTATATTTCACTAATCTCCTTCCAACAAAACCATGAAAATGAGAAATAATTATTTAAATATAATAATTAAAAGTGTTAATTAATTATTTTTTGTACTAACACTAATGGATAGACAATTTAATAAAAACATTTTCAAAAGACCTAAATTCGATTTTATAAAGATTTTATTCTAAAATCTGGGCGTATTCACTACTGTAATTAATGCGCCTCCAGTGCCGCCGCCGTTTTCATTGAATACCGTTTAACACGCCACATGGACATTTCCAGGTACAAGTCATTGAAACTTCATAATATGCTCTAATGCTCATAAATCATAAGAAACCGATACGAAATTATAAGCGTAATTAAATCAGTTAGTGGCATTAAAAAACATTTCTGCCTACATTCCTACACCGTATATTTCGATATAATTGATTGACTACACTTTATTGTACTTTTTAGGGTTCCGTACCCAACGGGCAAAAACGGGATCCTATTACTAAGACTCCGCGGTCCGTCTGTCTGTCACCAGGCTGTATCTCAGGAACCGTCATAGCTAGACAGTTGAAATTTTCACAGATCATATTGTACAGGCTGTCTCAAAAGAAAGTTCACATTTAAATCTTTTTTTAAAAGAAAAGTCTTAGCTTTATTGAAAAAATGTTTATTTTATATTGAAGTACACTGTTTGGGAATTTATTTTTTAAAAATAACATCGTCCAAATGTAAACCGTTGCGCTCTCGGCATTCATTTAGTCGGGCACAAATTGCCTATGACAGCGTAGAAAATTCTGCAGTATTCGACATATTCGTCACTTAAATGATGCGCCTAGCACTCGTCTCATTGCAAAATGGGTTGAGAAGTTTGAAGAGACTGGGTCAACTCTGGAGAAACCAAAATCTGGGCGACCAAGAACATCAAGCGATGTCGGCGCGAGGAATTATCGGCCCTTACTTTTTTGACTAAATGAATGCCGAGAGCGCAACGGTTTACATTTGGACGATGTTATTTAAAAAAAATAAATTCCCAAACAGTGTACTTCAATATAAAATAAACATTTTTTCAATAAAGCTAAGACTTTTCTTTTAAAAAAAGATTTAAATGTGAACTTTCTTTTGAGACACCCTGTATTTCTGTTGCCGCTATAGCAAAAAATACTAAAAACAGAATAATTTAAAGATTTAAGTGAGGCGGGACCATACAACAAACGTGGTTTTTTTGCCGTTTTTTGTGATAATGGTACGGAACCCTTCGTGCGCGAGTCCGACTCGCACTTGGCCGGTTTTTATGAATTACAAGCTATATACGGATAATAATTAAGTTGGTTTTTTCGTGTCATGAGCACTTTCTGTCTGCTATTATCTATCAATTACATGAAACATAATTGTACGGTAACCTTAAATTACAGCGTAAGAATTTAGTTATGCACGAATCTGCATTAACGTAACGATGTGCGCGCATGAGGCAGTATAACTACTGTCTGCGCTCTGGGTGAAATTGAAGAGCAGAAACCGTTGCAGTTGCAGTGCGTGCATACAATGATTGAAATGTATCTAAGTACATAGGTAATACTCATTATGTACCTGTACCTGCCAGTAATGCTCTATTGCAGTGATTATTATCATTAAATATTTATTAATACATAAACAGAGACACTACACTACCATTTCACATTACAGTGCGTCCATTATAACTTCCCGTGACGCTATTGGTAAGCAATATTACTATTTATATTAGTAGTTTTCTTTCTGTCGACATAGGCAACTGCAGCTGTCGGCAGAGACAACTGCCACTGTCGACAAAACCACCTGCTGTACTCTGCCCAAGCTTGGCAAGCTATGGTGCGAACATGACGGTAAGGGACAAGTTATAGTGAATGGTCTGTAAGATCACTCTGACTCAATCTGTTCTTCTAACGCTCATACATTATGCGGATGTATGTTTTCTAGATGCAACGGAGGTATCAGGTACGTACTCCTAAATAAACTTGAGCGACTGTAGAACTCGTGAATCCGCTTTATTTTTGGCCTCCGCAAATACGACCATGTGTCAGAGTTTCGGACAAAATTGAAGAGATACTCACATCCTATCCCTTTTATTTACTATCCTATACTATCCCAATTATCCTCAATATCTTCGTGAAAGCTTAGTCTTACTTTGTCCCGAGGGGACACCCACTCGCTCCTTCGTACTCCACGTCACACTTTCAGCCGCTATGATGGCTCCTCCTCTCTCTGAAACTCTCTCCCACATTCCTTACGCGACATCCCTTCTCTGAATGTCTTCAAGAGTAAAATGAAGGATCATTTTCTTTTGGAATGACATAATATTCGTATATGCGTATAGGTATATATGTTAAGGACCAAGTGATTAATACGGTAATATTCCTAATGTCCAGACAATTTAAAAAATGACCAATATGAGTAGGCAATATGACGGGAGACGCGTTCGCTCGCTTTGGTCGCTCGCTTAGCACCCGTCATCTCCTCCGAACCTAACCTATCCGTTTCGGGGTACCCTAAGCTCCCGCAGCCTAATTGTGTAAGTGAATTCGGCAAAGGAAACAAGCTGCAGCCTAATTGTGTAAGTGAATCTTTATTCAAACACAAAAAAGTTGAATCTATTCAACTTTTTTGTGTATGTGTGTGTTTTTGGGAAAGAACCAGATTGTTTCCGTTGACGAATTTACTTACGCAGTTAGGCTGCAGGTTCTTTCCCAAAAACACACACATACACAAAAAAGTTGAATATTTATTCAACTTTTTTGTGTATGTGTGTGTTTTACGAATTACTTTCGCAATTAGGCTGCCGAGCTCGATTATCTCGTCGCTCTTAGACTATAATTCATTGACCATAATTATCGAATTGCCCAACCATTACGTAGCAATATTCATAATGACCAGACAATGTGATAAAGGAGATTGCCCATACACAGGCCCGTTATGAGGTATCGTGTCTGCGAATTCAATATTATACAAAAATAGGATTTATATTTTGTGTTACTTTCCATCCGTGTCCTTTACTTTATATGTACAGACAACAACAGATCAGGTTCCTTCACTTGGACATTTGTATGCACCTTTTTGCATTGTAATAAGGGTTCATTTCAAGGACAGAAACATCGTTATATCTCGCGAACCCCGCAAAATAAATAAAAATGGGCATTCTCCTTTAGAAGTTTAAATCAGTATTCATTACATTGCCCGATTTGACTTGACTAGGTTCATAATGCCCGGGCATTATACATAATGCCCTGATTAATCACTTGGTCCATGACATCACACTAATATTATGAAGGCGAAAGTTTGTGAGTGTGTTTGTATGTTTGTTACTTCTTCACGCCTGAACAGCTGAACGGATCTGGATGAAATTTAGAACAGAGATAGATTATAGTCAGGAATAGCATTATACTTTACAAGATACGTTTTATTCCAGGAATATGTCCCCTCGGGGTTAATTTGCGACTTGCACGCGGGCGAAGCACGCTGGCAGAAACTAGTTTATATGTTTATATCTACTTATGTATGTATGTATATTTATTATTTATTTTATTAATTTTATATTATACTAAAATTGTACACTGGACTACTTCTCTTCTTTCCTTTGTAAAGTCTCTCAATCACTCGTTTTGCAGTTCGCCTTTGTACGTCTTTACTCAAAGTAGTATCTACTTCTTTATAATCTCTATGTTGTATGTCATTTTGTGTACAATAAAGAATTTAGAATAGTGTCACTATTAGAACTGCATTTTTTTTTAAACCTTGCCCCGCACTAGGATTTTCTTCCTGTATCGTGGGTGCGTTTACAAACATATAAACTCACATACACAAAACCCAGAGCCGGAACAACTATCTGTAGGTCATACAAATATTTGTTCCGTGCGGAAATCGAACCCGCGACACGCAACGCAGCAGTCAATCGCTCAACCACTGCGCTAACCGTGCGCCCCTGAAAATACGAACATGTAGAGAGTGACAAAAGATTGCCGCTATTGAATTCTAGTTTATGGTTAACTGGAACCTGCTGCTTAATTGCGTAAGTAAATTCGGCAAGGCGGAGGATTTGTCCCCTTTAATCGACCAACTACATACATGGTAATCCACAACGCCTCTTTCATCTCACACGTGATTGGTCGATTGATAGGATCAAATCCTTCGCCTTGGCTGCAGCAGATGAAAAAAAAATTATTCGCGCTTGGTCGTGGAGTTACGGAAACCAGCCCGTTTTAACCTAACCCAGCAACCACACATCCCCATTATTTAACATTTTATGATAATACTAAAATGTTAAAACGCCGTATTAATAATAAAAAAAGGTAAAATTAATTTAAAAATAATAATTACAAATACTATTTATAAAAATATCGATACGTTCCTGGTTTTATTTAAACCTGTGCCACCCTTAATGAGGCGTAACACCTTGGTAAGGGACCAATCAGAACGCAGTCGTCCCGTACCTCATACCTCAGCTAGTTGACAGAATTGTTTTGATGTATCAGATCAAGCATTAGGCTCTAGAGGCTATGTGGTCGATGACCTAGCCTAACCTATTATAAATAATAATAAATAAATAAATAATAAAATGTTTATTGGTGCAAAAAGAAAGGTTACATTACAGTTAACGTACAGCTATATTGCAAGAATTATTTCATTGCAACCATTTTGAGTAATGAACCCTGCCTCTCAAACTAGGGCAACCTGTATCTTGAGATCCTATTTATCCTATTTATCCTGTATCTTTCTATTATGTAATACATGAATTTTTCATCTCATTAATTTATTTGGGCTCGACGACAGCCACGTCCGGGATGATAAGGGGTGAAGTGGAGACATGGAAGTACAGTCAAAACCGTTTAAAACGACGATGAAGGGACCGTTCTACGTTCTACTGCCGTCGTTATACCTGACAGTCGTTATAAACGCATATAATTGCACATAGGTCCTTGAACGGGATCTTTATAATCCGTCGTAATATCCAGTACGTCGTTTTAAGCGAAGTCGCTATAGTCGCTAAGTGCGCTGGTGAATGAGTGTGATGTGATCTCTGTAGGTCATTATTCGATCTCACAAGGGGCGGACGGACAAAAAACACGTGCCCCAGTGCCCCTCCCCCCCTAAATCCGCCCTTGGTATACCACATTGATCACGATGCTTGATACATTAGTCAACGGCCCGCCTTGTCCAGCGTGATGACTACCTACCTACTAATTATAAAGTATATTGCCATTGAAGAAGTTAAAGCCGAGCCGAGATTGTTATTTTTAGCGACATTGACTTTAGGTTAGCGCCTGTCTTATTTTAATCTCTATTTTATCCCTAAACTATAGCGGTTCTGAAATTACCATTAGTCGCTCCTCCTCTTAATTTTACGTATTTTAAAGATCCTTGTGCTAAGGAAAATAGGCAGCCTAAAAAAAGAGACTGTCTATTAACCTTGCTCGACATTACCTGTCGAGTCTGATCCGAGCAGTCAAGGTGAGCAGGGCATCCCTTTTTTTGTACTTGCGTCTCATTTCTGACTCGCCGATTTATTATTATAATATGTTGGTGAGAGAAGAATGACGGAAATAAACTTTGAATTAAGTGCCTTCGATTTTTGTCAGCTACATATAGTTAACCGGAGTAGATCTTATATGAAATGTCATGAAAAAAGCGTTCGAATACCTACATCATTCCTGTAATATATTACTCCCCAGTAGACTTCTCGAAGGCTTTTGATTCTATAAACCAGCTCGCTAATTGCGTAATACACTGAAATGACAGTTTCCATCACAATCGAAAGGAGTTCCTTGTCTATTATTTCATTATGTTTAAAAACCCGTCTGCTGCATGAAACACGCAATAATGAATTGTCAAAATTAAAGAGTTTACAATCGATTTCATGAATTTATATGTTACACAATTATGATATCCTCATTTCAGAGCTATTTTTTTCATTTCAAGAAATTTTTTGGGTCAACAATAGGAATTTTGAAAAAAAGATTGCTCCAGGGTAGTATTCTGTGTCCTATTCTGTCGGCATTAAAACTCTCACATGTAAAGACAGAGGAGTTATCACGTGAGTAACTATTGGTGATCCCTCAACATTGAGGGAAATAAGCACAGAAGAAGAAGGGTAGTCAGTGGAAGTCGGCACTAATCAGTTCATGTCATGCTAGTATTAACCTCACTATTGAAAACTCGTACTAGTAAACAGGGATTTCTCTTAGAAATATTTCGTGACAGCTCGCTATTAAAAGAATAAACGCGCACGCACCTACATATATTATGACACCATCGATGCTGTGAATGCAGTGATTGACGCATGTTCAAACGAAGATACTAAATCCCCGACATCTTGGTGATTGCTGTGACCATGGTCACGTCGTTTAAAGTGGATCTTGAAAAGAGCGAGTGATGAAGCTTACTAAATCAATTTAATGTCCCACTATACGGCAGTAAAAACATAATGAAAGCGAGAATTTGTAACAATTAATACTTCAATTCAATTCTAACTCTACCAATGACAGAAACATCATAGAGGGAATAGAAACGAACTTTCGTAAAAGAACTGGTAAATCTACCCCTTAAGTTTTATGTCTTGTTTTGTAGTATATTAAGTATCTGTTGATATTTTTTATGTTGTCATGGCTGAGTGGAGTTGAGGAAGTTTCCTTCATAAGGACTTAGAATGTGAACCTGCTTTCAAGGACCCTAAGAACCCAAGAATATGCGGAATAATTGATTGAATCAACTGTAAAAGCTAGGTACGTCATAAGCTTTTAAAACGTATTTCCAAGTAAAGCCTACCAGTTCATTTATATCATCGGCTTTTTCTTTTTTCCCTCTAAATTATAGGTGCTCATAAAACTGCATATAAAAGCTTTAATTAAATACTCGAACTAAATTAGCATCAGGTTTTTGCTGAATTGACCATGATTTAAAACAGCCTTAAAGTCTGAATTCTTATTAAAGATTATTCCACGAATGACCAGTTCAATTCCTAAGAATATTAGCGTTGGCCGTCTTAAGAGTTATAGGTAATGTAAGTATGCTCTAAATAACAATGATTTATTGCTCCATGAAGGCATTATTTTTCCCATTATAGACGGCATATTTTGCGTGTCTCGGGACTCCGGGCCCATCGGCCATCCCGCAGGATTACAAGGCGAGGTGTCGCGTTGTCGTAAACACTTTGATTTATGACGCTAAGCTATTTTGTGGTTGGACATTTATTTTGATTTTCATTGCCCAGAGCCTTTGCGAGCGTTATAACGAGATCGTTTTGCGGACAAGGAAGTCTTAGGAGATATGCTTTTGTTGTACAGAGGTTGTGACCCCATAATACGTAATTTCTTACGTAATTTATGCTAACTACCAGATGAAGATAATTTACGCGCTGTCCTTACTATTGAGTTGCGAATAAGAATTAATCTTCGCTGCGATGGGTTTAACAACCTATCAAGATTATTGCTTTGCGTTCGAATGGCTGGCAGACATAACTAGCAGCTTTTTATATCATTTTGATTTCCTCTCTGTGCGTAAATAAAAAGAGCGTGAAGAGAAATAATTACATAAGGATGCAGAAGCAATGACATGACACAAATCACACAAACGTGTACCCATACCATTTGTAGTTTTGCAATTATAGCAACTACTTTAACTCATATATATACCCACAGAACAGATAAAAGAGATTTATCTGTTCTGTGTATATACCCATATTAATACATAAGAGAAACACGTTTTGAAGAAGGGTTTAGTAAAAGAACATTATGAAAAGCATTTTAATGACATTTCAGGTAATCGATGTTTGATTGTGGCGTTTACAATACGTATACTGCACACCTGATAAATAGTGGTAGTAAGAATCATTATCATCCTATCAGCCGAAAGACGTCCACTGCTGGACATAGGTCTCCCCCAAGTGTCGCCACATTGACCGGTCCCGTGCGTCCCGCATCCAGCGGATTCCCGCAACCTTCACCAGGTCATCAGTCCACCTGGTGGGAGGCCTTCCAACGCATCGCCTTCCGATTCGCGGTCGCCACTCCAGAACTGCCCCATCGGCCATCCGTTCTGCGAGCAATGTGCCCTGCCCACTGCCACTTAAGTTTGGAATTTTTTCGGGCTATGTCGGTAACCCTGGTTCTCTTGCGGATCTCTACATTTCTGATTCGATCACGCAAGGATACACCGAGCATAGCGCTTTCCATTGCCCTTTGGGTGACTGTAAGCTTTCTGATGAGGCCCATTGTGAGCGACCACGTCTCAGAGCCATAGATCATCACTGGCAACACACTGGTCATAGACCTTCGTCTTGAGACACTGTGGTAAGTTGGACGAGAAGATACCGCGCAACTTCCCGAACGCTGCCCAGCAGAGTCGGATAAGAATACAATATACTTAATGATACTAAGAAGCCGAGATTAAGAGTAGGTACCTATGAAACACGAGGACTACAAAGAGGAAGATGAAGAAAATGTCACGAATGATAAAATGTGGACATCATAAGAGGAAATGCTAGACCAAGCCACCGACAATGATGAAGCAAGGAAACAAGGTGAAGTGTAATTTAAGTTAAGAAGATTGCATCAAGTAAGTAGGTGGTGTTTTGTAATTTGTGTATGATCTAGTTAATCTTCTTACATAATAAAATTAGCAAACAACTACATAGTCTAAAGATAATAAGTATTTTAACATCGACTTAAGTAGTCAAGTTTATTGAGAGGTATTTTTACCAGACTGCCGAAGAAGGGGAAATTTGATTCCTCTTAACCTAACGAGTGTCACTGACTACATTAATATTTGAAAATAAAAAAATAGCGGATTTTGGGCGCCATATTGTGGGGTTCCAAATTATTTTTTCTTCCAAACCAAACATACTTAAGCGCGAGCTGGCTGACCAAAACCAGATGTATCCTCCGACTGCACAGCATGATTTTCTTCTTGTTTAAGTCTTTTTAGTTGGCTTTTTAAGAAGTCGGGGGATTTTTGTAATATTTTTTTATTTATAACTTTTTGGTTCGTTTTTTTCGAATTAGATACATTTAAACATAAAAGTGTTATATATTTTTGAAATCACCTCTTAAAATCCTTTATTTTCATACCCCACACGATGGGTTTCAAAGAAAAAAAAAATTTGGGCCCCCACAATATGGCACCCAAAATCCGCCATTTTTCTATTAACCAATTTTAATGTAGCATCGATTGACGTATGAATCATCAAAATCGGCCAACGCGTTTGGTCTCTGGAACGCCATATAGGAACAAACATACATACATACATAGACTGATATTGCTATTGTTACTGTATTGATACTGACAGGACAGCTGTCGCAGAGATCAAGCTATCTTTTATGAAGTTTAACAAGTAAAATTTCAAAATTTAAAAAACCCCCGACACATTTATCTTGCGAAAACACCCCGTTTCAAACAGTAAAACGCCCATAACTTTTAAACGGCTGAACCGATTTTATTCAAACATAGCTAAGAACATCTCGACAAAATCACCTTTCAAACAAAAAAACTAAATTAAAATCGGTTCATCCGTTTAGGCGCTATGATGCCACAGACACACACACATATACACAGCAACACACGTGAAACTTATAACACCCCTCTTTTTCCGGCGGGGGTTAAAAAGAAAATTGGTAGGTAGGTAGGGTAGTTATATGAGTTGGTACGTAGAAGGGTAAGTAGGTAGATACATAGGGTAGACAGTAGGCAGTTGACGGGAGAGAAGCTGCGGGCACATCTAAGACTAGCTATGTATATGGTTTTTAATGTTTTTCATCAATTTTATTTTCGAATTTAGGTCTTACACAAATCATCAATTCAAGGAAACCTTTATAACTTAAAATAAAACTATAAATCGTATTTTCACTCGTTCATGTTCATGATGCAAATAGTACCTACATTTGATATTTTTGCACGTATCATAAAATATAGCTCGCAACCCGATGATATATAATCGTTCGCATTATGTAAATGAAAGTAAAGTTGTTCAGCTAGCAACTATGCGATTATGGACAACGGATGCACCACCAGCCGAGCCGGGATAGTGTCGATTGCATACATAATGTAAAATATATAATGAACCTTCTTTCCACGCTACGTTTTTAGGGTTCCGTACCCAAAGGGTAAAAACGGGACCCTATTACTAAGACTCCGCGGTCCGTCTATCTGTCTGTCTGTCTATCACCAGGCTGTGTCTCATGAACCGTGATAGCTAGACAGTTGAAATTTTCACAGATGATGTATTTCTGTTGCCGCTATAACAAATCAATCTGCCTAGCCTTTTCCCAACTATATTGGGGTCACCTTGCAGTCTTACCGGATTTAGCTAAGTACCAGTGTTTTACATGGAGCGACTTCCTATCTGACCTCCACAACACATCAACTGGGTAACACGATACCCCTTGACAAGACTGGTGTCAGATCTCAAGCTTCTGACTTCCCGTAACGACTGTCAAAGATCTTCAAATGACAGCCGGGACCAACGGCTTAACGTGCTTTCCGAGGCACGGAGGAATCTCGGTATGTTGAAATGATCACCCATCAACGGACCGACCTCGTCGAGCGTTGCTTAACCTTGAAGATCGACCAGTGCTGCTGTTATTATTTAGCCACGAGCTCCTCATATTGTATATCATTCTCATTGTTGCCGCTATAACAACAAATACTAATAAAATAAATATTTAAGTGAGGCTCCCATACAACAAACGTGATTTTTGTGCAGTTTTTTGCGATAATGGTACGGAACCCTTCGTTCGCGAGTCCGACTCGCACTTGGCCGGTTTTTATAAAAGTTTTACCTTAAATCTATTGGCTATGTTTAATGCAAGCCGTAATTGTGGGCCCTTATAGCAAAATGACGAGCTCGTCCAGACGAAAACGTTCAGGCAGTTAAGTAATCAAAATAATAAATTGCGACACGAAAATAGTATCTTGCGTGTTGAAGATAAATAACATCCAGTAGAACCCGTTCTGATCAATATTAAACATTTATGGGTAGACCTATTTATTTAATTATGTATTATTTTCTATAAGTAGCTGGTAGTAAAAAATTGCATCGAGAAGGTGTATGTTAAGCTATTTATAAGTTATTCTCACACATCGCGCTAATTAAATGTGGAATAATTATATTCCCTAAACACCAAATAATTTATTCAATAATAATTCAGAATGTGTTAGTAGAGATGAAGGGCACGCAACAATTGTTTTGCAGTTCAGACTTAACATTGTTAACGGACATAAAATTCAAAGTGCAAATCATTCCAGCAAAAGAAGTTCGTCGATCTTAGCAAGGTGAACAACAGGTTCAGTATAGATCGACTTAACTCTTTTAGCTCCGAGGAGACGCTGCGCCGGCGCCGGCGACGGTCAAAGCCCTAACCGGCGTTTAAAAGATACTCACGAAAATATTTCTTCAGTGTTACTCCCTCTTATTAGATCTGCTGTCGAGAACACAACGGCCAGGCCCACGTCAAAAATATCAGGTTGCTTTTTCATAGTCACTTGCGCGGGAAGAGCACCGGGCCTCCATGCGTGCGAGTGGCATGGAGTCTCAGGACAAACTAAGCGAATTTCTGGGTGTCCGTGATGCGTGACGGGTGCACGTGCTCGATGCGCAGACGCATCTTTACCGGAGGCTATACACTGTCTTGTGCAAAGGCGCGCGGAGTGACGGCGCCGGCGACGGCCAGTTGAAGATACCATACGCCCATACGTTATATTTTGCTGAGTGTTAGACTATTTAGAAAAGAAATAACTATTTAATTCATAGCAGCATTAGGACCTGCCATTGTTTTCGAAGGAATCCAGCTTACTTTTTACCCGACTGCCGAAGGAGGGTAATGTGTTTATCAGTCTATGTATGTATGTAAGTATGTATGTATCCTATATGGCGTTCCAGAGACCAAACGCGTTGGCCGATTTTGATGATGCATACGTCAATCGATGCGTCTTAACCCTGCGAGTGTCATAGGCTACATTAAAATTGGACAATAGAAAAATGGCGGCTTTTGGGTGCCATAATGTGGGGGCCCAAATTTTTCTTTCTTCCAAACCCATCGTGTGGGGTATCAAAATAAAGGGTTGTAAGAGGTGATTTCAAAAATATATAACACTTATATGTTTAAATGTATCTAATTCGAAAAAAACTAACTAAAAAGTTACAAATAAAAAAACTTAATTCAAAAAATCAAAAAACCCGACTGTTTCCAAATCGAACCAAAAAGTCGTAAACAAGGAAAAAATCATGCTGTGCAGGCGGAGGATACACCAGATTGGTCAGCTAGCCCGCGAATATGTATCCTCCGACTGCACAGCATGATTTTTTCCTTGTTTACGACTTTTTGGTTCGCTTTTGAAGCAGTCGGGTTTTTTATCGTCTTAGCTGTTCATAGATAGTGTTTCGCTTGCATGCGCTTGAGTTGCGCATTCGGTGCTCACGTCATGAAGTTTGTGTAAGTTCCCTAATCGAGTTGTCGGACAGGTAGCGCGTGTCGCTGTCATTAGACGTTTCGCCGTTTTGACGCTTATTTTTATGACAAGCTTTTAAGTTGCGTCATGAGATGTGAATAAACAGGATGATCACTGTAACTCCTCTGGCGCTATGATCATAGAGGGCTCAAACGTACCTGCCACCATAACGCCAACTAACAGGCGGGTATGTTTTATTCATGGCAACTGTATTATTTCATGAAAGTCTTTATATATTCCAAGTTTCGCTCAGTATTTTCCGGATGAGAGACGCTTGTAATATTTTTAATTATACCCTGTGTATGTATGAGAATTATTTAACAAAGTACCTCGATATTCATTCACTTGGCCGGCCATTAGAGTGGAAAATGTATGTCATCATAGTGGCGTACCACCAACAATGCTGGAGACATCCACAAGAGTAATGTGACTTTCTTTAGCGTGTTACAAGAGCATTTGAAAGTAAATTGTATCTAATAGTATATCATTGTATTTAATATTTATTAAAACTAACTCGGTGTAAGTAAAAATTCTTCGACAAGAATTCCACGGATGTTTAAAAAATTCTTCGAGTAGATGAATACTCATTTGTTAAGTTAATGAGTGGCATGAATACAAAAATGTTGGTAATAATATACACACTGACCGGTGACATTATGCACATTTCTATAAGACAATGCTTTTAGTAACGGCCTGGAGGTTGGACCATGGTGAGCTTCACCACACGTATGCACCATGGTTTTTCCGAACATTAAAGATTCAATGCCTGCCCTTCCTTCGGGCGTTGACTCCAGAGTAAACAAAAGAAAAACGATCTGTATTTTTCGGGATGTTCCAATGTAGAAACCTAGAATGTTACCCATCCATATATACAAATTCTGATTTTAGGCATCCGAATCATCAGAGGTCCGAGAGCGGTGCCTAGTGAATTCCACATTTGATTCACGGTTAAGAACTATTTTTACCCGACTGCCGAAGGGTAATGTGTTTATCAGTCTATGTATGTATGTTTGTTCCTATGTGGCGTTCCAGAGACCAAACGCGTTGGTCGATTTTGATGATTCGTACGTCAACCTTGCGAGTGTCACTAGCGCCATATTGTGGGGGCCCTATTCTTTTTTTACCCAACGTGTGGGGTATCAAATTAAAGGATTTTAAGAGGTGATTTCAAAAATATTTATCACTTATATGTTTAAATGTACCTAATTCGAATAAAAAAATGTTGACTAAAAAGTTAATTAAAAAAAACAAAACACCCATATCTATATATGGTTTTGGTCAGCCAGCTCGCAAATATGTATCCTCCGACTGCACAGCATGATTTTCTTTTTGTTAAGTCTTTTTAGTTCGCTTTTTAAGCAGTCGGGTTTTTTATTTAATTAATTAACTTTTCGTTTCAGATTTCAGCTTCAGAAGTGCCTATTTAAACTGGCCTTTCAAGGGTTACATGTTTTGCCATTTATGGCGTACAAAATTAGTTGCACTAGACAAACAATACTTAAATAAAATCACAACAACACTATCAAAATTTAAATTAAATTGAAATTACAATGTCAAAATTTAAATTCAATAAAAAATCACTAAGTAACAATTTTTATTCAATAAAAAATCGCTGTCAAATTTTATTTTTATGTCATATTATTTTATTTTTTGTTATTTTGTCTAGCTTCGTAGGCTTTTATTATCATATATAACCTGAAAGTATTTCTGCTCTTGAAAATCTGTAGTTACAGCCATATGTACTCGTATCTACCTATATAAGTACAATGTGGCACATAACGGCAACGGGCAAACATTAGGTTTTGAATGAGCAGATGTAATTATAAGGCCAGTAATTATCTAAACAATAGTAAATATTTTACACATAAACTCCCAGAAAACTCTTTATTTATTTAACCATTTATACACACACACATATACAGAAAAGAAGGAGGAACAGAAAAATAGGTACATAGGTGATGCTTATTTCTAATGAAATCTCTTCCAGCATACCTGCGAATGGAAAGATGAAAAAAAGAGATGTAGACATCTTTATAACGTAATAGTATTGAAACTACAGAGAAACTGCTTATCACCGAATTCTGAAGGCATTGAAAGAAAATGTTCCATTTCAGCTTCAGTGCTCTCATCTCAGCGGTAGTCCAATTTAGGTTCTACCAATTAATTTAGTTAGTGCAACTTAAAATAATAAATTTCGCCATTTTCGTCGTCTATGTCCATCGCATGCACGTCGTTCAATCGTCTCAATGCTTAAGACTTTCCCGTTCTGCTTCGTCGAAGTATTTGATGACTGTTGATATGCGTCGGCGCCGATCGGCGATCAGGTGTAAACCACGCCATGATTCGCTATGCCTCCTTATTCCAGCGGTACCTAGGCACTCTAATACCATGTTCGTATAGAAATTATTGTGAGATCATTGTGGGTGCTTTGTTAGCATACGTGCAACTTGTTTAATTATAGATATTACAGGATTGAGAATGAGGAGTATTAGCTTAATCAAAGGCTCATTTAACCGTTAGATGAAATGACATTTTCTTCAGAAGGCATTATCATCTCCTTTATTAAATAAGGAATTTAACAAGAGACAGGCGATCGGTCCCGTTTGCCCCTGATATATTTATTAGAGAATAATTTTCTTGTCTTGCTCAGAGCCTCTTATATCTTCAATCACACAAATGTGGAAGTGGTAACCAAAAAAGAATCCCGTGCCTATTGCTAATATTTGCTATCTTAATTCAAGTGTCTCCTGTAAACATTTCGTTTTGATCTAGGCAGGACTACCGCGTGTTAGTTGTTAGCGTCATGAGGAGGGTGTTTTTTTGAGACATTCCCACGGCACTATTCCCAAACTACTACAAATTCCTGAAAGCTAGAATCAACATTGGCGACCACCAGAAAAGCGACGAGACAATGAAGCTCGACGAAGTCCCGAATCGTTTGATATACCACTCAAAAAACATAAAACCTATTTAGCCTAATATGATAAAACGCCAGTTATATTAAAACAGTTGATTGTGAACTTATGTGGTTTTTATTTCCCTGTAAAAAACAAGCATAAACCTATGCATGTAGCAGGCATGCAAACAAGCATACACCATATATGCAGCAACTTGATCAACCTAAACAGCAGTTCTTTTTTTTGCATCTGAGGCTTTGGTTACCTAGCACGAGTTTATTTGGATAGTAATCAAAATTTCAAAATTTGAAAAAACTCCCAGCACTTTTATCTTGCGAAAACACCCCGATAAAAACAGTAAAACACCCATAAGTTTTGAACGCCTGAACCGATTTTATTCAAACATAGCTAAGAACACTCTCGACAAAACCATCTATCAAACAAACTAAATTATAATCGGTTCATCCGTTTAGGCGCTATGATGCCACAGACAGACACACAGATACACCGATACACAGCAGCACACGTGGAAATTATAACACCCCTCTTTTGCCGGCGGGGGTTAACACGTATAACGCCACGAAATAAAATGATATGTTTCCATTCAGGCCATGTCGGACAATGATGGGCGACACCAATATGTTCCGTTCGGGCCGTGGGAGACAATGGTGTCCGACAGTCAGAGCTATGTTTAAACGTCTCTACTAAGCTGTCGGTCAATAATACAGGGCAAAATTGTACGCAACATGACCCGCGCGGCCTCCTAGATTAGTGTAATCACATCAGCACTCGAAAAACATACAAATATAAAAAAGTTGCGTCAGTTTTTCTAAAAATTTTATTTTGTCAACAATACATAAAAAATTGTGTAATGCAATTTTGATTTGTTTTTTCGATTTTATGGAATAAAATAGTGTTCGGTTTATAGATAAATTAAAAAATCATGATTTTTATTAAATCAAAATCAGTTTTATTGTTTTAAACATAGGAAATAGGAACAATTATCACATTTAAACTTAAATAATTGAGATCATGGGAAAACGTAAATTTTCAATAATATTTACTAGGTAAATTAACATAAATCAAACAGTTTTTTAGGTTTAGAAATAATTAAAAGAATCAAAACAACAATCATATAAGAAAAGAATCAAAATAACAATCAAAAATATTTAAAAAGAACGATGAACTTTATTAAAACAATCTAAACAAAGAAACGGTTTATTTGGACAGTCTTCACAGAATGTGCTTACTTTTTTTACTTTATTTTTCGCTTGATTTCTACCTAGAAATTTTGACCCGCGCGGCTTCAACGGAAGAAAACTCAAATAATCATACGCTGCAAGCCATGTCGGACAATGTTGGGCGACATGAATTATCTTCACATTTATAAAGATTTCTGCAGTTATGTCAATGTTTTGTAAGTTAAAAATTCATATTTAATAATACTAACAATAAAACAAACAATTGTTTTTTTGACAATTTCAAATATTTTGTATGGCTTATAGGGTAAGTTAATTGTCGCCCAGCAATGTCCGACATGGCGTTGTACGTGTTAAAAATAAATGACGGTTGCTCTAAACAATTATTTGTATAACTATTTATTGCAATGGCTATCCAATTATCCATATTTAACTATTTATATAAGGATCCTTGCACTGGCATAGCGTGAGCAAAGCAATCGAAATAAAACTTCAACCCAAATTCAATTTTATAAATATTTTTTTATTTACTCAGCATGAGAAATCAATTTACAACATTGTCGTCAGAAATATACATAAAGGTAGCAGTAAATACATAGGGCAACTGCACTTTCCAAACTCTTGTTATTCTCGAGAGTTATTTACTATTCTCGATTTCTCGTAGTACACAAAGTGCCTTTTGTAGTTTATATTGATTAGGTACGATGCATTTTGTTGCAGTTTCCCCATGAATCTATTTTACGCCATAAATTTTGGTACTTAAGTAGTTTTCACGCAACACGCAGCCTGGTATGCTGTTCAAGACGATTTAAATAATATAATTGCATGAAAAAATTTCAACAACAAAAACTTACATTTTTAACTGCAAATACCATAAAATAGCTACAGTCAGTACAGATAGCTAGAAAAAGTTTTTGGACTGGTTTTAAATATTGTAAGTGGGCACATTACTTGCATAAGTAAGTTGTTCATATGACTGCAGCGGCATTTTCTTGCATTCCACATAAAGTCAAAGTATTTTTTATTTTTTTTTATATATTTAATTTTATGGCCTGGTTGCTAGGACCTTTTAGCCATTTTATTATTTCGCTGTTATTCTTTATTTTGCATTAGAATGCGGATGTAACAGATTCTAATGTTTTTAGGGTTCCGTACCCAAAGGGTAAAAACAGCACCCTATTATTAGGGTTCCGTACCTAAAGGGTAAAAACGGAACCCTATTACTAAGACTCCGCGCAAATACTAAAAACAGAATAAATTAAATATTTAAGTGGGCTCCCATACAAAAAACGTGATTTTTTGCCGTTTTTTGCGGTAATGGTACGGAACCATTCGTGCGCGAGTCCGACTCGCACTTGGCCGTTTTTTTTGAGTATTTGGCAGCAAATTGTATCGAGTCAGTCTTCCCAGTAAGCTTTGCGGAGGCAATCAATACTACATTAAAATACTCCGCTCCACTATCCCGAGATCGCTTCTGTCAATGATTTCACAAATTGTCCAGTTGCGTAGACAGTTGAGTCACAAAACTACACCAATAATGTACCACAATATCCACTAGGAATCAATTTGCAAATAATATTAACAGCCACTGAACTTCACTCGACAAGATCCCGCCAAAAACCAAGTCAAAGTATAGTATAGTCCTACCCACAGATATAAATCAAGTCACAGATAAAATAAAACTACGTTAATCTAACTAGATGACGCGATTGTATGTACTTCGCGTGTCAAAAACGGAGTAAAATTACGATTAATGATCGTACGTACTTTGAGCTTTTCATTTAGCATTATCGGCACCGGAAATCCACCGAAATCTAGAAAAATGCCTTTTTATGGCTTAGTGAGCCGTTAAGACTGTATAGAACAAGTAAAATTTCAAAATTAAAAAAAACCCCTGATACATTTATCTTGTGACAAGTAAAATTTCAAAATTTAAAAACCCCCGACACATTTATCTTGCGTAAACACCCCGATTCAAACAGTAAAACGCTCATAACTTTTGAACGGCTAAACCGATCTTATTCAAACATAGCTAAGAACAATCTCGACAAAATCACCTTTCAAATAAATAAAACTAAATCAAAATCGGTTCATCCGTTTAGGCGCTATGATGCCACAGACAGACACACAGATACACAGACAACACACGTGAAACTTATAACACCCCTATTTTCCGGCGGGGGTTAAAAAGATGGCCGAGGCATTGGAAATGTTTTCTTTCATGGGTAAGTATTTTTTTTAAAATTTATTGTGTGTAAAACTGGCACGCTTGGTTTTCATACAGATGGAGGGACTTGTGTTATCTAGTTAGCTTTATACCTGTGGTCCTACCTTTTTTATTTCACTGCTGAAATTTTTAATGCATATTTTAATAGATATGTACCTAGTAAGATAGGTTACAAATATATTATAGCATTCGTAATCATTTACGTAAGTAATAAATATAATTCCAACTGGTTAAATTCTGCTAGGGATGCATCCTGCAAGAAAACTACAAATATGCGAACCAGATGCCTTTGATTCAAATAATTATGAAAATCACAACTGAAATTAATTTTGCAAAAAAAAAAAAAAAAGTAGAGATCAGGCGATCGTAACAAACAACGGTGTTCCAAATTATTTTCTATACGTAACTATTATTTTTTACTAAGACTCTATTTTGTGAAGTTAAAAAGTATTTTTATTTTAGTAGTTGTACACAGAAATAGTTGTGTGGTGACTGTGTAGATTCGTGAGAAAATGTAGAAATTATATTTAAATGAGGTCGCTACAAAAGCTACATAACTTAGGCTTAAGACGGTACCCTGACCAAAAAATCGGCATGAGATATGAGCGTTCCTATTGGTCTAGCGGCACTGGTGGCGCATGAATTATTACAGTAGTGAATACGCCCAGAGTTTAGAATAAAATCTTTATAAAATCGAATTTTGGTCTTTTGAAAAAAATAATTCTACAAAAATGTTCGTTATTAAATTGTCTATCCATTAGTGTTAGTACAAAAAATAATCAATGAACACTTTACGAGGAGATGCATAATATCAATAATTATTTCTCATTTTTATGTTTTTTTGGAAGTAGATTAGTGAAATATATACAACATTTAAAAAAAAACTAAATCTACCATTTTAGAATCAATATTATTTAGAAATTTAATGTATTTTTATTAATTGATATTTCTTTTTAAATAACGAGTAGATAGCTCCTAAAAACAGCACAAAAAACGGCTTGCGCGGCGTTTTGCTCGGGGAACCGCCTTAAATGTAATATTACGTTATTTGATTCCTCTTTTTCTGCAAACACGACTTGGCCTAGACATTCCCTAAGGATGGCAGAAATGTAAAGCTCGCTTCAATGGAATGAATGCGCAGTACAGGCACCTTTATTCAGGTTCCAGCAAAGCCGCATTGTCATGGTCAATCGTGCAGGCAGAAGTACATTCAGTGCACTATCTAACGACCTATCATTTTATAGATTTCAATCAAGGAGATGACCTGAACAAAATGAGTAAATCTAACGGCACTAAAATTCGTGGATCGAAGCATACTACTTATCTAAGAACAGTTATTTACATTACCTAGCTATGAAGTGTATCGATTATTATTTACTTAACATTTGTTTCTTTTATCAGCCTTTCTTTGAGAACGTAGGTATCCATGCCCAGAATTATTAATAAAGTTCTTCCATACAGAGGTTTGTTCATGATTAAGTTCGAAGAGTCGAGCACTCTGTTTCCATCACTATGCACATTGAATCTCTTTAATGGTCTAGATGTGACTTAGTAGAACTTGTTTAAGCCATGTATATACAATTATTTGTACATGACTTTCATGGAACTATTGGAAGATGTATGTGAAAATATTTTAGTTCTTAGTTTATGAGAGATGCCTTAAGATTACTATTTCTATAAACCTGTCTGACAAAGGCCAGGGACGTCTTTAACCTATAGCCAGGTACGGAACTTCGTGTATAGTGCCCGATACAGAGGCATTTCGTGTATTCTGCTATATTATGAAGATACTTTGGAATGCAGAATTTATGTAATTTATCTAACAAAAGCTTCATTTGACGAGAATTTAATCGAAAATCTCCTATCCCTAGACTTTTAGCATAGGAGCAGACGGTTCTTCTATTTAAGCGAACTCAGGTTAATATTTACAATCTGACGGACGCAGTAAAAGCCATGAACTACTTATATTTTACATAATTATTGCAACTTTTAACAACATTGACGCCACATCGACGACATCCGATCCTTGTAAGACGTTAACTGTTAGTGCTGGCTGATCTTAAAGTGCTTATACATAAAAATATCATTCGTATTCCTTTTCTAAATATACAAAACAGACCCAGTCTTATCCGTAACCTTGTAACTTCCTTTAAGGCTCTCTCTTCATTTAAAGCTGTTCCTCGCAGGTAGTGGAGTACAGGGTGTTGTTATATCTTGACGTGGTGTTGTGGGCGGTCCTCGTCATCGCTGTGTTCCTCCTGGAGGAGTAGGCTGTCGGGGGGGCCGCGCGGTGGGGCGCGGGCGCTGCCTGAGCGTCGCGACCCTCCCCGACTGAACATCTTCGATAGCTGGGCGAACTTCTTGCGAGATGCTGCGAAGGGATGTCGAAATTAGCTTGTAGGTAGTCTTAGTCTGCAGAAGTGACGGTAGGTACTTTCAACGTTTAGAGCATCCTGACCGAGCGGACAGGCATCCGGACTTCAGGTTGCAACGGAAAAAATCTTAATAGAAAACCCACGAGCTGGTTGTCCGATGTAGAATTGAATCCACGACTTCGCGCTCAACAGTCGCGCTTACGACTGCTAGAAAACATTACCGATCAATTTATTCAGGTATGTACATTACAGTACACATTATGACATCATATCACTAATCAAAATGTTACGCATCTTACTGTAGGTAAGAGTTACCTATCATATAAAATGATTATATCTTTAGGTTCTATTTTAACGATGAATAACTCGAGTCATTATTATCTACTCTTAAATTCCCGTAAGCCATAAGGAAGCTGAAGGTATGAGACTATCAGACTGATGAGAGATTTTAACAAACTATGAGTTGGTTTTACTGTTACACCTAAGGGTCACGACCATTGGCTGCTAGATTCAGCCAATTTGAGGGTACCTAACTTTTATTTATGGTCTTAAAGTGGAATGGATTCTGAATCTACAATCAAGCTTAGACTGGGCTATTAAATTTATGGTGTCGACGCGTGTGCCTGCGCATCATAAAATAGTTGGTCTCAGGAAGAAAATTCATCGTTGCTCGATCATCGCATATTTCATAAGGGAAAGACCTCTTTTAGAATTCTGTTAACTGCATATCTGTCGATAAATGATTCAGGCGTTTATTGAAGGTGTAAATACTCACATTTGCCCATATTCTTTAGTCTCTCCTTGAACGCAGCCTCATCATCATGGGACTTCGTTTTCTGTCCCTGCTCGCTGTCCAGTGCCGCCATGAACTCCTGGTTCCAGCGCAGCTCCGCCATAAACTCCTCGTTTTGAAGGAAGGTGGCGATGCGGTCGTCATCCATCTCTAGACTAAGGTCTATTCGTGCGTCTGTCCCTGGCGGTATTCGCAGAAACATCGGAGGTAAAGGGCCCAACATTCTTGGTACCCATTTTCTTCTAACAGCTAAAGGAATTGATTCGTCGTCAACGTCTCTGTAACAAGAAAAATTAAGGGTGGTTGGTAAAGTCTAAAAGCGGGTTTTGACGTCGTTAGAAGAACGAAGGACTAAATCATTAGTCCTTAAGTCACGTTGGACATGAGTCCAGCGAGGTTGATCATGATAAAACCCTGAATGAGACTGGCTGGCCCAGGATCAACAAAAACATAGAACAATAAGTAAAGTATGCCCAGCAATAGGTATAGAAGGACTGTGGGTGATAACGATTGGTAAATTTATTAGAAAAATAGGCGAATGACTTACCATATCTGAAATTCTAAAGAATAGCTGCAATTTAATTCCAGTAGTTTACTTAGGGAAAGATTTTTTGGCCTTAGCACACTGACCTCCTAAGTGAAGTTCGACTTGGCGATAAGCCAAGTAGGATTGTAAGATGGAAGGAAAGACATAATCACAATTGCAGGTACCTAAGTATCTACATCCAGCAGAAGACAGTCTGCATCTATGTTATATATGTACGGTTTCTTTATTTTTCTTATTATATTATAGTTATAATGACTAATTAAGTATATAAATTCAACAATATGTCTTGTATCATTATCTGTTTAATAATCCTAATAATAAAACTTCTAATTTAGTGAAATGATACGAAATATACGGACAATTAGTCACGCAAAACGCCAGGGTGCTCTTTAATTGTGTACTAAAATGTGCCCCCGAAATCATAGTCCCGATGAACATTTCTACTAGTCATGCTAACCTGTTGCCTCAATTGTCAGTTGACCTACCGGTGTAGATGACAACATAAGTTCACTACCACGAACGGAAGACGTAATCGTATTGACGAACACACAATAACCTGACGCGGTTTGTTTGTGTCGCAGCGGGGAGAGGATCTATTGTTCTGTGCTTACTGTGCATTCGTTTCTCTATTATCTTCAAAAATATATCAATATTTAAGGGCCTAGATAATTTTTTTACAGTACAAGGTTGGCTACTTGAGATTTAATTTACTTACACAAGTGCTGTAGTGTCGTTGTCGTCGCCGTTGTCTGTAGCTCTACAGCCTGAGCGGCGATCTTTGCGACGGGACGGCGTACTGCCTTCCACACGCTCCATTTCAAGCCGCAAACGTTCATTCTGGTTATCAGTACTCATAGCTAGAAGTTGGTCAATGGTCGCATCAACCGCGCCCTGGTTAGCGCGTAGTACGGCTTCAATGACATCGTCGTCCATATCCGGGAACATCGTCTTGAAGTCGGTCATCGCCTGCGTGAACTCGAGCTGCATGGTGGACGCCATCGCGCCGCCGGCCTACGGCACGCGACTCGCCAGAAACGTCACGAGCGCGCGCCCCTCGCCGGCGAAACAGCTGACATGTGACGCAGAAGTGCCGCAGTGCTGATGAGGTCTGTGGCCGTGCGCCCGGCGGCCATCCTCGCGGCGCACTACACGCCGCCTCGCTCCAACTCCTCGACTCACTAATTAGCAGTTCGCTTGCTGTAATAGTCCTGTAAGCGGCGCGATGTACCGGCCGCTATCATGATGTGCAATTTTCACTTTCCTAGTTTTAGATGCGTTTTGCGCAGGCGCGAAGTGAAGCGGGGGGTGTATCGTCGATATAAATAGAGAATGCAGGCGACCGGCGCGGCGTGCGTCCCGACGGCCGGCGTCGTCCGAGCGCGCCCCTCGCTATCACTGAGACCTGCCGGCGGCGCGCGGCGACGTGCTGCGCGCGCAGATGCAGCCTATTGTTTGTAAATCATGTTTGTCCCTCAACGTGACCTTTAAAAGCTGTCGAGGAAGTTTCGAGGATCTATCCCTGTTCTTGCGTAACACTTTAATTCTGTAATATGTTTAATGACAAACTAAGTTATTAATCCGAGAAATATATCAGCTTGTGAACTGTCATTAGGTTCATCACTGTACCTATTCCATTTTTTACTTAAGAAAATGAGCGTCAGTTTCTATATTTTGTAAATACAGGGTGGTTGTGGTGGAACCAGAGCGTTGGTCGTCAGATTCACCCGTCATCCCGTTTACCTATAGGTCGTTTTTAGCTAGGAACCTATCTATGTATTCTTAAATTCTTGAGGATACCTACTGGGTACTGGCAGTTACAACTAGTACGTCGCGTCCTCTATGTACAAATTGATAATGGCTAACAGCTTTATCGGTATAACGCTCCACAAGGCCACAAGCGTTAATTTGGAAAAATAACGACTGGATTCTCGATTGAAAATTATCGCGTCAAAATTAAACATGTGCAAGGAATCTCTTTAGCTGTAGAAATTTTTTGATCCACCGATTATAACCAGGGCCCGATATAGGCGGGGGGCGAGCCGGGCAAATGCCCAGAGCGGCATAAATGAGGGGCGGCAAAACGGAACTGATGGCCATTTTCATTTCATCAGAAAACCTAACTTAACTGTGTTCTCTTGCTCAAATTTTCAAATGTTATTGGTTACTGTTGTAAACCACCGATTTATAACTTAACTTTCATCATCATCATCATTTAAGCTGAAAGATTGTGTGACAAAGTGTCGCCACATTAAGGCGGTACCCCGAGCAAAATGCCGCGCAAGACGTTTTTCGTGCTGTTTTTAGGAGCTATCTACTCGTTATTTAAAAAGAAATATCAATAAATAAAAATACATAAAATTTCTACGTAATATTGATTCTAAAATGGTAGATTTAGTTTTTTTTTTAATGTTGTATTTATTTCACTAATCTACTTCCAAAAAAACATGAAAACGAGAAATAATTATTGATATTATGCATCTCCTCGTAAAGTGTTCATTGATTATTTTTTGTACTAACACTAATGGATAGACAATTTAATAACGAACATTTTTGTAGAATTATTTTTTTCAAAAGACCAAAATTCGATTTTATAAAGATTTTATTCTTAAATCTGGGCGTATTCACTACTGTAATTCATGCGCCACCAGTGCCGCTAGACCAATAGGAACGCTTATATCTCATGCCGATTTTTTGGTCAGGGTACCGTCTTAACCGGTCCCGTGCGTCTTGCATCCAGCGGATCCCCGCAACCATCACCTGGGCATCAGTCCACCTAGAGGGAGGCCTTCTACGTAACGGGTTCCAGAAATTGGCCTTTTTAACTTTCATCATAATATGAAGAAAATTCTTAGGTCACTTCGTTTCATGTCCGTGACTACCGCAGGACCCCGACAGCAACCGCTTCCATATTTGGTAAATAATTACTACTCAATTGGTACCAATTAGTACCCGAACAACAAAATTGGTACCTTAGTAGTTTTCGAGAAAATCGACTTTGAAGGTGGTCCTGCGGTAGTCACGCTCCATTCAGCAGGACCACCATGAGCGCCGAAAACGGGGGCATGCTACAGCTATTCTAAGTATACAAATAATTACTACCCATAAATGTGATCCATTTCGTAAAAAAAACAGAACTGAATCATTTTTATTTATCGAGAAATCAACGATGATAACTTTCGCTCGCTCGTTCAGCAGGACCACGACTTTGAATGTTGATTCCAAGTTGGAGGAGCCTGCGACTTTCCTCAAACCTACATAGAAAATTACTACCCTACAAGATAAAATTGATACCCAGGATTCACGACTAGTACTCCAGTAGTTTACGAGATATACCATGCCATTGGTGGGGTGGCGGTAGTCACGGTGTTAAATTTTCATTTCAAGATTTTCCTATTAAAAACTTAGTGAATTCTGCCCAAATGTATACAAAAATTACTACTCCTACAGAAGATAAAGCGACCAAAAATTCAGATACCTAAGTGTTGTATTTTAAGAGAAATTAGCTTTCATTACTTTTCCATACTAAATCTTCGCGTATAACCCGATCATATTAAGTTGTCAATGGTATTGAGCAGTACACTCGTGCGCAAAAGTTTATTGATGTCGTTTTAGTAATAACAACAGTTCACAATCTATGTACCTAGGCACATAACAAGAAAAAAAATACATTTTGTTACCCATGGCCTATAATACCTTTGTAATTGTCTTTCTTTCCAATCTATTTTTAGAAGTGATGACTTTTAATTGGCTGTCAGTCTCACGTACTAATTTATATTCTGTTTGTTTTAGCTGTAAGTCGTCCATGATTGTTAAATAAATTAAATAAATAAATAATGCTGTGGGTAGATAAGTACTCTAATAATAATTTTTCTGTATTGTAAGTACCTACCTTCTGTGTTGTTATATGAATACCATTAAAGAGCGATAGGTATTTCTTATTTTTTACTTTCCTTACCTTTGCTGCAAGCCTAAGTACCTACGTATTAAAAACCTAATTTACTGCAGTAACAGTATGTTGCTAATAACGTAAGTATAAAAGGATTACATAAGTAATAGGTATGTATTTTTACAGTACCAGAAGTCGATTGTATGGTACAATTTGTATCAAATTTCCACTGACATTTCCTGTAGACCTTGGGTGTATTTTTAGTTAAGATACCTATTTAATACTCACATTGTTAGATCTAGGTTATGAATTAGTAATATAAAATTTTATAAATCGAATAAGTTTTATTAAGACACAGAACACAGATCGATAACAATTTGTAAAATCAGTCAAATTTTAAATATTTAAAAAACAATTTATTATTTTAAATTGGACTAATACCATATAAAACTGGAACTATGTTATTTATCTAACAAATAGGTTCGATAAAACAGAATGAGAAAAGCATCTATATTCATGCAAAGTTACAACAATTTAAGAATAGAAAGAATATTAGTTTTATCATTCTTAAAACTATTTCAAAATTACAGATTATTAATTGGGCAGGCTCACAAGTTATGTACACCTTATACCTAAATAGAGTGAATGACAACAGTAGGTAATCATTTACAATTTATATCTTAAAAATGAAAACGTGATGATACTTATTTTTATAATTAAGAAAGTAGGTACTTTCATGAAAATCATGAATATTTTTATAAAAACAACCAATAAAAATAAAAGGAACAGTTTATACGTGAAATGTAAACAAAAAATAATCTCAAATATAATTATTGCTCTAATCCAAGTTTAATCTAAAAATAACAATCAGTTACTATTTCTAATACGTACTTGTAGGTACATAATAATTATTTTAATTTTTTTTAAATATTAGATATTACCTACTCATTGATATGAAAACGCATATTGCCCAAAATATGTGTGATGTGCCCTTAGCAACGCTTAATATTCAAATATAAAGGGACCTATTACTTATGTAATCCTTTTATACTTACGTTATTAGCAACATATTGTTACTGCAGTAAATTAGGTTTTTAATACGTAGGTACTTAAGCTTGCAGCAATGGTAAATTAGTAGGAAAGAAATAAATAAGAAATACCTATCGCTCTTTAATGGTATTCATATAAAAACACAGAAGGTAGGTACTTACAATACAGAAAAATAATTATTAGAGTACCTACCTACCCACGGCATTAACAAAGGTATTATAGGCCATGGAAAACAAAATCTTTTTTTTTTTTTTGTTATGTGCCTAGGTACACATTTTGTATAAAAAATATAGATTTTGAACTGTTGTTTTTACTAAAACGACATCCATAAACTTTTTTGCACGAGTGTACTGCTCAATACCATTGACAACTTAATATGGTCGGGTTATACTCGAAGATTTAGTATGGAAAAGTAATGAAAGCTAATTTCTCTTAAAATACAACACTTAGGAATCTGAATTTTTGGTCGCTTTATCTTCTGTAGGAGTAGTAATTTTTGTATACATTTGGGCAGAATTCACTAAGTTTTTAATAGGGAAATCTTGAAATGAAAATTTAACACCGTGACTACCGCCACCCCACCAATGGCATAGTATATCTCGTAAACTACTGGAGTACTTGTTGTGAATTTTGGGTATCAATTTTATCTTGCAGGGTAGTAATTTTCTATGTAGGTTTGAGGAAAGTCGCAGGCTCCTCCAACTTGGAATCAACATTCAAAGTCGTGGTCCTGCTGAACGAGCGAGCGAAAGTTATTATCGTTGATTTCTCGATAAATAAAAATGATTCAGTTCTGGTTTTTTTACGAAATGGATCACATTCATGGGTAGTAATTATTTGTATACTTAGAATAGCTGTAGCATGCCCCCGTTTTCGGCGCTCATGGTGGTCCTGCTGAATGGAGCGTGACTACCGCAGGACCACCTTCAAAGTCGATTTTCTCGAAAACTACTGAGGTACCAATTTTGTTGTTCGGGTACTAATTGGTACCAATTGAGTAGTAATTATTTACCAAATATGGAAGCGGTTGCTGTCGGGGTCCTGCGGTAGTCACGGACATCTTCGTTTCCACTTTCCCTCGAAGTTGTTAATCCGATCCGACAGATAACAAATCACATGTCTTATTTCAATAAATTTAATTTAAATAAGGTGTTATTGTAAACAGCGCAAATATTGGTATGCCCGGAGCGGCAAAATAGTTGAATCGGGCCCTGATTATAACACTCGAAGGCGGAGCGTTAGCTGAGATTACATCTACCGTCCACGTTTACCACTGGGACCCATGTCCTCCATTTCATCACCTAGTGAAGATCAAAGGACTGCGCTAGATGCGAGAAGCACGGGGAAGGATTGTGTCCAGCAGTGCATATTTATTTATTTAATACTTCATGCACACAAACGTGCAGAGGCGGACTTAATGCCTTAGGCATTTTCTACCCGTCGACCTTATATATCCTATGGCATATCTCTATGCCGAACTGTTACGATAGTGAATCAAAACATCAACAGCCTTATTGCATATTTTTTTTCGATATTTCATACTCTTTGCCTTTGCCGAATTCATTACGCAATAAGGCTGCTTGCTTGACAATATTTTAGCAGATTTTGAGTTGATTTTCGTTCCATAAACTTAGTGTAAATCAGTCTTTAAACATGAAATCATAAATTAGGTCCAAAAGAAGCAGGTTAAACAGACAAATTATCATAAAGGATGGTCAACATCTTACGGATGAGGAGAGTGCTAGATAATTTGCGTCATTTTTTGAGTCGGTATACAATAAGGAGCGGCCGCGGCTGGAAGCGCGGGCGGCGGCGGCGGAGGCGGAGGCGAACAGTGCGCGAGTGCACATTGAGACCCTCAGTCTTCAAGACGTAAGGGAAGCGCTCATAAACCTCAAACCAAAGCGCTCATCTGGCCCCGATGGCATACCAGCTTTTCTGTTCCGAGACTGTGGCAGGGTGCTGGCTGAACCCCTGCATCATATCTTTAATACTTGTTTAAAACAAGCAACGTTTCCACCGAGGTGGAAAATCACTCGAGTGATTCCGGTTCCTGAGGGTTAGTCAGGTTCGGATGTCAGTGGCTACAGATCGGTGGCAGTGTTGTCGACACCTGCAAAAGTGTTTGAGTCTGCCGTCCAGCGCTGCGTGCAAGGTCAAGTGTGCGCACAGCTATCAGACGCGCAGCACGGGTTCCGTCCGGCGCGCAGCACTGCCACTAATCTGCTTAACTTCATGGCACGGGTGGTGCCGGCAGTCGATGCTGGTGTGCAGGTAGACGCAGCTTATTTTGATTTTAGGAAAGCGTTTGATACTGTCGACAATGATGTACTGCTAATGAAACTGGCAAAAATTGGCTGTACATCGCACCTCTTACGGTTCTTCGGCAGCTACTTGAAAGACCGACAGCAGTACGTTGACTACAACGGGTTCGAATCCGAGCCATACTACACCAGATCCGGCGTGAGCCAGGGCAGCAATTTGGGTCCTCTCGATTTTATTTTAATGATAAATGACTTACCAGACGTAGTCAAACATAGTTTATGTTTATTGTTTGCCGATGACCTCAAATTGCTGCTCGAGCTTGTCGGACGGTCGAAGAGTTTGTCGGACTGTGAGAGATTGCAGGAAGACATAGATAGAGTGGTAGAGTGGAGCCATAAAAATAAACTCTATTTCAAAACAGCGAAATGCTCAGTCATGTCATTTACGCGCGCGAAGACTGCCTTACCACCGGTTGCCCAGCTTAAAATTATCGGAGAATTAATGTGACAAATTGTCAAGCACGCGTTATCTGCTGTGATTGGTTGAATGAATTTTCAACAGCCAATCACAGCAAATAACGCGTGCTTGACAATTTGTCACATTAATTCTCCGATAATTTTGAGCTGGGAAACTGAGTGTTAAACTACGAATACAAAGTAGAGGAAGCGCCATTGCAGCGTTGTCTCAGGTGCGAGATCTAGGAGTACTGCTTACCCCGGATCTCACTTTCCGGGATCATATAGTTAAGATTTGCAAGAAAGTATACAGAAACCTGGGTTTCGTGCTGAGGCAGTCACAAGGATTCACAAATATTACGACACGCTCAGGGTGCTGTATGACGCTTTGGTAAGGAGTCACTTGGAGCACAGTGCGGTGATTTGGGCTCCTCATGAAGCGAAATATAATGTCATGCTGGAGCGAGTACAAAATAAATTTACAAGACACTTGTATTTCAAACTTTATGGAGTTTACCCATTTTACCCGCTAATGTATCCTACACTGTTTGTACTCGGAATGGTGGGGTACAACGAACTCAGAGTGTGCCGGGAATTTACACTCGCGGCGTATGCACTAAAGCTTCTGCGTGGAGTAGTACATAACCCGGGTGTGCTGCGTCACCTGAAGCTGTGCGTGCCAGATCGGTACGTGTGGAGGCGGCGTCGGCCGCCACTGCTGGCCGTGCCTGCTGCTAGAACCAATCTATTGGCGAAAACACCTCTCACCCGGACAATTTGTGTGCTCAACAAATTGCATGAGAGGCTAGACATATTTTCGTGCAATTTGAGTGAATTCGCAAGAGTTTTGTTAAATTTTGTTAGTTATAATTAAAATTTAGATGAGTAACGTTTAATTTTATATTAGTTTAGAAGATATTTATAGTGTTAGAAGTTTAGGTTTATATAATTATTATAGGTACATTTATTTAAGAACTGATTTTAGATTAAGATTTCAACCACTCTATTGTATTGGGTTCAACCTGTAAGATAGTGTGTGTAAGTTAAAATAAATAAATATACTGTCTTGTTATTTTGTTTTAAACATCACAAGGGCAACGTTATACCTAGTTAGAACGCGACGCAATGACGCAAAATTATTGTTTTCAACAAGTCTAAAAATAAAAACATTTGGGTTTCATTTTATGTATGATTTATTTCAAGAATATTTTACATTAAGTATAATTTAGTAAGTAGTTATACACGTCAATTTATCCTTAGTGCACTTGCAAATTACTTAGGTAGGTAATTACTAAACATAGACAAAATAAATACGAATTTCATAAACAAACCAAGGCTACATAAGTTCATGAACTGAGAAAATGATCAACACCCAAAAAAAATAAAAAAAAAAACATTTGCGTAAAATTTACACTTTGAAAACCTCGCCCTGGCTCGCTATTTTTTATGTACCAGAGATAATATTCGACACTACCTTATGACTTTAAGTTCATAGCGTACTTATTATTGGACGAGATTCAAAATGAAATCCATACACAAAATCAAAGTAGGTACTAGAACACACCGACGATTTTCTTTTACAATTTAGCATTTTAGGCCAATACGAAACTACTTACGGTGTCTTACCAAGTTACCACGTAAAGCAACGACGAGAATAGCATCCTATCCAGGGCGGATCCAGGATTTTTTTCTGGGGGGCACAAGAGGCAGCTTCGCTCCCATCAAAATTATAGCTTATATTACTCGGGAATAATGTAGCTTTCCATAGGTGAAAGAATTTTTAAAATCGGTCCAGTAGTTTCGGAGCCTATTCGGTACAAACAAACAAAAAAAAAATCTTTCCTCTTTATAATATTGGTATACATATATTTTAACAACTCTGATAATTTGAAACTCTGATACTTGCTTCTAAGTATGTACTGTGATGAAATCTCCACAGTACACAAAATATCGCCTAGGGGGGGAGGGGGGTGGGGTCATGTGCCACCGTGCCCCGTGATTCCGCCCTTGCATCCAATGACGTCACATCGAATCCTATCTACGTACTACAGTTACAGTTAATACATAGTTTGTACCTAATTTATTTAGAATGATCGTTATGAAGATTAGGTACTACAAACATTCGCCAGCGGTATGATAAGGCACCAATGAGTGGTATGCATACTTGGCTAACTTTTTGTTTATTCAACGACTGCACTAAAATTAACACACAGTTACAGATTAAAAAAAAAAACACTACGTGAATAACTATTACATGGGTAATATGAATGTACTCTCGTATTAACTATATCAATTAGGTATAATTATAGTTCACAAGAAGAAGGCTAATGCAAGCTCAAATTACTATTAACCCTGAGTTACAAGAATTAAAAACAACAAGTAAGCACAGTAAAAATATACAAACAGTATAGAAACTCTCACAAACGCTCGAAACGGCACACTCGCACACACATGCGTATAGACGAGACCCCAATGCGGCTCGCGCTATTGACAGCACTGCAGAAGTGCCCGAGTAGTAACCATGCTGTTTGTATATTTATTCTGTGACGTAAGTATCTGCTATTAATCTCAAATAAAGAGAAACAGGTGTATGTTTTTTCTACCTACATCAATACAAACAACTTTTATGTATTTGTTAAATAATCGCTATTAAAATAAAAAAGTATTTTACCACAGTATACCACATCAACTAACTGCTGCATATCAATATGCGAGTAGTTTATAGAGCCAATACCGTCAAACAAGAATGGTTGGTGTAATGTCGCAAATTGACGCCGGAAGTAGTTTTTGAAGATTTTAGAATGCAATTTTCAGGAATGTTAGTAATATTCTCCGTATGCTAATGTCCGCCAACGGCATACTCTTGGCATCAAGTCGGATACCCAAGAACGCAATTAAAATAAAGTTATCACAAAATTAAATCAACATAGTAAAATAAACTAAGTACAGCAAGTATTTAACGCAAATGAGAGACCTCGTTAGGTGCCTCGAGATGTGTACTTTATGATTGGAAGGGGAATATAATTCTAATGATTTCATGAAGTACAAAAATAAAATTTATTACAATCAACGCAATGGCACTATACCACAGTAAACATATACAAACAGTATGGAAACTACTTACAAAAGCTCGAAACGGCACACTCACACAAACGTACGCACCGACGAGACCGTTCCTGCACTTTCGAGGTAATGTAAATACTAAGTGACGCGTTGCGTCGAGTGGTCACGTATTTTTGTGTAAGTGTGCCGCTTCGAGCGTTTGTAGGTAGTTTCCATACTGTGTGTATATTTTTACCGTGACTATATTCATGGTATGACAATCTAGATTTAAATCTGTGGCATTTACGACGAGACAAACTTATCGGCCCAAATCTAACTAGTCCACGAAGACTCAAGCACAAGAATTACAATAACAACAGTATTTATTTTACAAAATAAAAATAAATAATACGAAAATCGTCTCAGTGACGTGTCTAAACATAAATACAACTATACGTGAAAGTGAAAGACGAAGAGCTAACAAATTATTTAGATAACGTTTTTTTTTTACAAGACAACAACGAGGATTATGAACTTAATTTTAATGATGGCCGTTTTCTTTGCACTTGTAAATATTATTAGCTTTTAGGAAGATATCTACTTTAGTTCTAGACACAGACTAAGTGCAGTTACTTCCGTATTGAGCTTTCAAGATGATTGGTGTAGAATAAGGACTCTACAATTTAAGCGGTTGCTTGAAGTCGGAGCGGTTTAGGATACCTTCCCAAAGGGTGGTAGGACATCCCTAGAACATCATGGTATGGAAGGATGCCTCAGTTAATTTTACAGAGTTTTTATTAGACACATAATTTCTACACTATTTGTAGATAATATATTCATGTAATAAGGTGTATATAGGGTTGAAAACGTCAAACAATCTCTTAAATTATTGGTGCCCTTATATGAGTGCGATCCTCGGTGCTGTCAGTAGTGTGAGATTCAGACGCTGGCCTGCGCGCCGTTCTGAGGCAGAACCACCATCGTGTTGGTGGGCTGCGGCTGCGGCGGGGCTTGCTCGTCCTTTGCCCTCTCCTGCTGCTGAATAAATTAAAAACGCCGTCAATTTTTGAAATGATACAAGCATGGACGCCGGCAGGACTGTTCTCTGGGGGGTTCATCTTCAGCACCCTGCCTCGAATACGATGGGTTTTCTTTTGCCCATTTGTACAGAGAACTATTTGTCTATGAGGTCGAGTAGTCACCTACGAGGTGATGTGCAAAAGTAGTTTTCGAGCTCACAACTTCTTTGATGATTTTGTATTTTTTATTGAAATGGCACAATTGCACCCATGGAAATAATTGAGGTGAAAGATGTTAATGTTATTAACATCTTTTTAGAAAAAAAAAACTTAAATTACTAAAGCTAAAACGCTTAAAGACGACAAAAGTTTTATATGGTATGCATATCAAGATTTTTTATATGAACAATTTAAATTTAAGGTATATTTCATGCATACGTCAAGGTGGGCAACTTTATAACTTCAACAGTATCATTGGGTTGTCTGATACTGGTCTCAACACACACATCAGTTTAATCATATCTATATATATAAAAGAAAATCGTGTTAGTTACACTATTTATAACTCAAGAACGGCTGAATCGATTTGGCTGAAAATTGGTGGGGAGATAGCTTAGAACCAGGAGACGGACATAGGATGGTAGGGTAGGGTCCCTTAGGTAGGGTAGTGTAGGGTAGTGTAGTGTAGGGTCGGGTAGGTTAGGGTAGGGTAGTGTAGGGTAGGGTAGGGTAGTGTAGTGTAGTGTAGTGTAGTGTAGGGTAGGGTAGTGTAGGGTAGGATAGTGTAGGGTCGGGTAGGGTAGGGTAGGGTAGTGTAGGGTAGGGTAGGGTAGGGCAGGTAGTGTAAGGTAGGGTAGGTAGGGTAGATAAATGTTTGGTCTTTTTATGGCAAAACAAAGTTTGCCGGGTCAGCTAGTCAGTCTATATAATAACAAACATAGGTTTCTTTAATTATATCTTACTAAAAAAGTTTGAATATTTGTAAGTTTGCACATAATTATGTTCATCATTTTTATCAGCTTTTTAATGTTCACACTGCTGGGACACAGGCCTCCACTGCTGGGACACAGGCCTCCACTGCTGGAACACAGGCCTCCACTGCTGGGAAACAGGCCTCCTCTCTGTGCGAGGCATGTATGTTACTCAAACGCAATTTAGTGGATGAATGGATTTGAGTAACATTAACATAAAACATGCAATACTTTTATCTGCGTTAATTTCGTACATAGGATTATTGGGCAACTAGATACATCTTTCTGACTAACTTAACCATTTGCAGTGCAAAAGTGCCGCTTATTTAAATAAAATAATGCTTTGAGGAATTTTACTAGTGAAACCGTGGGCACGGCGACCCAGCGCTAACAAAGAAAATTTGGCTCAAATAAATGTCACTAGATGGCACGATATGCATCGATTTGTTATTGAATTATGTGTAAAATTAAAATTTTCAAGAATTGATCATAAAAATTGTATGTTATTTTTTAATCATCTCTCCTAAGCACAAAATTATGGAATATTGTGCTCTTAATTCACATTGCAAAGATTACTTGATCTGATCATTTAAAATTGATTCCAATAGATGGCGCGGTTTCAAATTTCTGAGGCATCTATTGGAATCAATTTTAAATGATTCGTTCAATTTATTTGAACCTTATTTCCTTTATTTATCTTTGTTAGCGCTGGGACCCCGTGGTTCAGCTGCATAGAATGAAGTAACGTTACTCACAGCGGTTGCAAGCTCAGGATCAGCAGCAGCCATGAGTGTGGCCGCGCGGTAGGACGGCGGCGGAGTCTGCTTCACCGCTTCTTCATAATCCGGCAGCAGGCTGGAGTAGGCGGGAGCGGGCGCGGAGTACGGCGCCAGCTGTCCGCCGGCCACCACATCGTCGCTCGAGATCACGAAGGGGCTCTGCAGTGCGTGCGCGCGCATCGTCAGGTACTTGTAGCAGCGCCAAACTACGCTGATGCAGTAGCCCTGGGAAAGAAGATTAATTCGTTAAATGAAAAGTCTTCATTATTTATTTATATATCCTTGCACTGGAACGCCTTGCAGCTAGGGACACGGTATCGTATAGAAAGTATCGATACTGTTCTCATGAGTAGTATCGAAGAAAAAATATCGTACTCATAAAAGTATGGATACTTCAAGGTATCGAGTACTTTTCTTAAGGCCCCTAATGCGCATAGAGCATAGGTCAATATCAGTAAGTAAATAACGTCAGTTTAACTTCAGTAGGGCAGGACATGAAAAACAAACGGTATGGGTACACAAATTTAATACAATAATAGAAAAAGACAACGATAACTTCAAAAATTAAAAAAAAAAAATGTACTTTAGGCATATAAATTACTGAAAAATAAAAGTCTATTGAGCCGTATTGGAGATAAGCGGTTTCGGATTTTCATGATTGTACTCGTACTTCCTGCTTTAGAAAATATAACGTGTGAACTAGGATCATTGAAGCGATCATTCAATTATTTATATTATGTCTTTTATTAAAATTATTTCATATTATCTAAATTTTTAAATAATTTTATATAACATATAAAAAAACATTTAAAAATGTAAAAAAAAGTTAAATAAAAAAATCTAAAAACCCGACTGCTTCAAAAGCGAACTAAAAAGTCGTAAACAAGGAAAACATCATGCTGTGCAGGCGGAGGATACACCAGATTTTGGTCAGCCAGCCCGCGAATATGTATCCTCCGACTGCACAGCATGATTTTTTCCTTGTTTACGACTTTTTAGTTCGCTTTTGAAGCAGTCGGGTTTTTTGATTTAACTTTTTTTATTTATACCTTTTTAGTTAGTTTTTTTTTTTCGAATTAGATACATTCAAACTTATAAAAAATGTTATATATTTTTGAAATCACCTCTTAAACCCTTTATTTTGATACCCCACACGATGGGCTTGGAACAAAACAAAATTGGGCCCCCACAATATAGCACCCAAAATCCGCCATTTTTCTACTGTCCAATTTTAATGTAGCGTATGACACTCGCAGGGTTAAGACGAATCGATTGACGTATGAATCATCAAAATCGGCCAACGCGTTTGGTCTCTGGAACGCCACATAGGAACAAACATACATACATACATAGACTGATAAACACATTACCCTCCTTCGGCAGTCAAAATAATAACTATTACTATGTTTTAGCGTGACACACTCATACCCAAGTGCATACAGCTATTTTACATAATTATTAGGTATCCATCTTAACCTAACGGAAAACCAAACACAATCTTATCAGTATTAATAAATTAAATTTAATAATAACAAAAAAAACAAATGAAGTAAATGTGAGCTTTGACGCATGCTGAATTCATTATATCTTTTCCTGTACCATAAGACCAGTTTTAGCAGTGTTTATAAAAGGTCAAATTTTATAAAAATAGTTTAATGGAAACAAACACAAGACAAAGCAGTGTGTCTTATAATTTTCGTCTATCTCCGCACGGGTCGATCTTCAAGGTTAAGCAACGCTTGACGAGGTCGGTCCGTGGATGGGTGACCATTTCAACATGCCGAGTTTCCTCCGTGCCTCGGAGAGCACGTTAAGCCATTGGTACCGGCTGTCATTTCAAGATCTTTGACAGTCGTTACGGGTAGTCAAAAGCTTAAGATCTGACACCAGTCTAGCCAAGGGGTATCGTGTTACCCAGTTACTGGGTTGTGGAGGTCAGATAGGCAATCGCTCCATGTAAAACACTGGTACTCAGCTGAATCCGGTTAGACTGGAAGCCGACCCCAAAATAGTTGGGAAAAGGCTAGGCAGATTGATTGTATGAATAAAAAATAATGGTAGAAGTAGTAAAGGTCATTGGGCGCCTTTGTATGGAAACCATACCGATGGAGTACACAAAAGAAACATAGCAGAATGTATTGATATATTATATGGCTCTGGTTTACTATGATTTTTTTTTCTTTTTTTTTCTTTATAAAACGTTGCCCCACACTAGGAATTTCTTCCTGTATCGTGGGTGCGTTTACAAACATATAAACTCACATACACAACACCCAGAGCCGGAACAACTATCTGTAGGTCATACAAATATTTGTTCCGTGCGGGAATCGAACCCGCGACACGCAGCGCAGCAGCGTATATGGAATCTATACCTTCACACAACGCTCTATAGTGTTGAGTACGGGTATACCATAAAAATATGTAACGCCGTGTTGAGGATTTTAAAATATACCCAACTCCAACATTCGTTTTGGGTATAGTATAAAAATATTTACCGTCGTGTTAAGGATTTCAAAATATACCCGACCGCAACATTCGTTTGGGATAGATATCAGATAAAGGGACGTTTATTTTATAGGTGAGGAATTGAGGTAAATCATACGAGAACAAAAGTGGATAAACAACGTTTATTAGTTACTAGAAAAATAATCATAAAATTAAAAAAAAAGAATTTAGCGCGCATTATAGACATTCATTTTAACATTCTGGCCTAAGTTATGTACGACGTAGCTCCGCTGCGCGGGGCTCCTATTTCTGTCTGCAGGGTCAAAAGTAACCTAACACGAACGAGATGACGGGAGCTGAGTTCGCTCGCTTTGCTCGCTCACTTCAGCTCCCGTCATCTCGTTCGAACCTAACCTGTCCGTGTCGGGGTGCCCTAAGTTCCCGAGCTCGCTTCGCTCGCTCTTGGACTGATTCTTTGACCATAATTTATTCGTAGATCAACTAAAATAGACGCATTAAATAATATAAAGAACAATTGCTTCGTTGCGGTCGGGTATGTTTTAAAATACTTGCAGGGGCGTATACTAAATCTGAATGTATACCCGATATCAACACGCGCCAGTGACGTCACAAATGTTAGGTAAAGGTACACTTTATTGAAATGATTTTTGTTTACTGGATTTGAAAATATACCCGAAGGCAACGCGGTTTCTGACGTCATGACCGTTGTGTGAAGGTATAGATTCCATATACGCAGCGCAGCAGTCAATCGCTCAACCACTGCACCAACCGTGCGCCCTCATATTAATGTGAGTCACGGAAATCTCGAAAAATATTCGTATACAGGGTGAGTTTTCCAAGTAGGCAAAATCGGCAGGCTTATTACGTATTTATTTATTTATTAATCACAAAATCCACAGCTCTTAAAAATACCTTAACACACTTATTGTACTGAAATCAAAACCAAATTTACTGTTCATAGGATTGTTTATTTGTCTTTTGTAATTTGATTGTTGGTTTTTATTGTGTGTTTAACTAATAAAGCATTATTATCATTACTACTATTACAGCCAATTACGGATTTACAATTTATTAACTTTACAAATAAAATTGCAACAGAAACTTAGAACAACAAAACATATCTAATATTTGAAAACTCGTGTGAAGTGTCCGAGACGAATTGTGTGTGAGTGATTTTTGCGCAATAATTGTTATTCAATACAGAAGTTTTAGAGTTGTTGGGGTTTTTTTTGTTGTAATAAGTGCATTTGACAAACAGCGAGCGATTAGCAAACGATTGTGTAGGACTTACCATACCTACACTGCAGGTAATGCCGACTTTTATGACATAAAGCTTTTGATCGCTATCGTTTTGCTCTTGCAAAAGATACGTAATATGCCTATGTGGACGAGCGAAAAACGCTAAAAAGAGTCTCGGAGCCGATTATGATGAAAATTTAAATTGCGTCATTGGATTTTTGAAAACTCAATATTCTTCGCCAGGTCCCGTTGATTTCGAAAAAAATAATACACACTGTATATTACACGATCCGATATTGTCGCTATTATGGAACAAATCTGGGTAGTAGTGAAATACAGTAAACTTAAAGAAATACCTCATTTTTAACAAAATATATAGCTGAGAAATAAAATCCTCTGAAATAAATTAATTTTTAAAACGATTCGGTAAATTTTTCGTCATCTAGTTTTAATCAAATAAATATATACAAGATTCCTTTTAGTTGAAAACTATTTTGGTGAATGTACGCCACTTTTCGCAACAGATTATGCCCAATGACCTTTCGGAATAATATAGCTATTTCTTCATCAGACATACTTGTTGCTAGGGTGCTTTGAACTATATCACAGTATAAATATGGACAAACAGTATGGAAACTACCTACAAACGCTCGAAACGGCACACCTATACAAACATGCGCATCGACGAGACCCCTAAGCGGCTCGCACTCTGACAGTACCGCGTGAACCGCGTTACTGTTACTGTGGATATATATTTATTCAAAAACAGATTGAACCACAGGCATAAATCTAACTAGATGACGCGATTGTACGTACTTCGCGTGCCAAAATACGGACTAAAGTTACGACAAATGATCGTAATCTGAGCTCTTCATTAAGCATTATCGGCACCGGAAAGCCACCGAAATCCAGAAAAATGCCTTTTTATGCCATAATGAGCTGTAACGAATGTGTAGAAAAAAGTTGTCCGAGGCATTGGCAATGTTTTCTTTCATTGGCAAGTAAATTTTTTTTTAATTGTTTGTGAAAAAGTGGCACGCTTGGTTTTCATACAGATGGAGGGACTTGCGTTATCTAGTTAGATGTATGTCTGTGGATTGAACAGACTAGATATCTTCAAGCTATCTGAAAAACCCGCATCAGCTAACTAGCTGCTAGTGTCTTGCCAAATATTAATCTTTATTCCAGCTTAAAACGTTCCGAAACGTGATACGTTACCTTGAGCAGTACGGCTACTAGGAATGCTGAAAGTACGACGAGCGCCAAGGCAGGAGCCGGCAGCTGCAGCAGCTGAGCTCTCCACGGCACGCGGCGGGTCTCGGCGACCAGCCGGTGGATGGAGCGCAGGTAGCACAGGTACCCGGTTGCGGTCAGGCTGGTGGGGAAACGGGCAAGTGGCATTATAGTAACGGCATAGTGCTTGGACATTTAATTTCCTTTTTTTAGGGTTCCGTACCCAAAAGGTAAAAACGGGACCCTATTACTAAGACCCCGCGGTCCGTCTGTCTGTTTGTCACCAGGCTGTATCTTATGAACCGTGACAACTAGACAGTTGAAATATTCACGGATGATGTATTTCTGTTGCCGCTATAACAACAAATACTAAAAACAGAATAAATATATATTTAAGTGGGGTCCCATACAAGAAACGTGATTTTATTGCCGTTTTTTTTGCGATAATGGTACGGTACCCCTCGTGCGAGAGTCCGACTCGCACTTGGCACTTGGCCGGTTTTTTTTCCTATCCGATGTCCACTGCTGAAAAAAGGCCTTACATTCCTCCTTCCAAACATCTGTCGTGCGCGATCTTGGGCTTGGAGGTCTAATCCCTACGCTCTAAGTCCGTAGTTTCGGCCTCCGTTACGGGCGTTTCCTACTCCGTATCACATACGGACGCGTGATTCTTTCGGTGCCCGAACTACTAAAGACTCCCGATGTGTTTTTACCTGTCAGAAAAATCGAACCATTACGGAGTCTAGGTATCTACTTCTAATTAGGTTTATTTTTCTTTAGATTTTAAACTAAGAATTTAGCACCCGATTTCTGAAAGGCTTGAAAACTGGCTAGCCTTTCTAACTAAACCGGGTGTAAGTTTTTGATCTCGCTTAAGGTCAAGGTCAAAGTGTGTTGTGAGCCAGTAAAAGGTCACAGGGTCGATACAGAACATGTATGTAGAACTTGCAGTTACTTATTGCTTTATTTACGAATGTAGAAATAAATGGAAACTTCTAACAAAGTGTTAAACGGGCTTTCAGTACAATACCAGCAATATCAGCACATTAAGGATACAATACAAAAAAAGTTAATCAAAAATAATCAAAAACCCAACTGAATTAAAAAATGAACTGAAAATACGTAAACAAGGAGAAAATCATGCTGTGTAGTTGGAGGATACATGTTCGCGAGCTGGCTGACCAAAACCAGATGTATCCTCCGACTGCACAGTATGATTTTCTTCTTGTTCACGTCTTTTTAGTTCGCTTAATTAAGCAGTTGGTTTTTTGTTTTTTTTTAATTACCTCTTTAATTTCTAACTTTTTACTTATTTTTTTTTTCGAATTAGGTGCATTTAAACATATAAGTGTTATATATTTTAGAAATAACCTCTTCAAACCCTTTATTTTTATACCCCACACGATGGGTTTGGAAGAAAAAAACATTGGTGCTCCACAATATGGCGCCCAAAATCCGCTATTTTATTATTTTCCAATTTGAATGTAGCCAGTGACACTCGCAGGGTTAAGACGAATCGATTGACGTAAGAATCATCGCGGCCAACGCGTTTGGTCTCTAGAACGCCACATAAGAACAAACATACATAGACTGATAAACACATTACCGGTTCGGTTTCGGTAGTCGGGTAAAAACTGCAAATGACCGAGGAACATAATTGAGTTTTGAATGCGATACACATGTTCCAATCAACTAATATCGGTGAATTAATCTCATCTGCATATAGAACGCTTTTTCCGACAAATCCCACGTCAGAGAACAAAAAGTAATACGCCATTATATTGCGTAATCATTGCAAATCCAAAAGTAGATAACGTCCTACAGCTTGTATGACATACGGTTTTTTATCGGTTACAGAGTGTGCGATGGAATTGCATGAACTAATTCCTCCTAGCCCGTTCCATCATCGGACTACGAGACGTACGGCGATGCGACATCGGTACATGGCGGACATCCCACCCATACGCACCCAACGTTTTGGGAATACTTTTATTATACGTACAGCTAAGGAGTGGAATTCACTGCCAAAGTCTGTATTTCCTGATAGCTACAACCTGGGAGTCTTTAAGTCAAGAGTGAATAGGTTTCTTTTAGATATGCCTGCTTCATCGTCGACCACTTCATTGCTTACCATCAGGTGAGATAGTGGTCAAGCGCGAGCCTATCAATAATAATAATAATAAACCAGACAAGTGCGAATCAGACTCGCGCACGAAGGGTTCCGTACTTGGTAAATTGCGGTTTACGATTTATGACGTATTAAAAAAAAACTACTTACTAGATCTCGTTCAAACCAATTTTCGGTGGCAGTTTACATGGTAATGTACATCATATATTTTTTTAGCTTTATCATTCTGTCATTTTAGAAGTTACAGGAGGGGGACACACGTTTTACCACTTTGGAAATGTCTCTCGCGCAAACTATTCAGTTTAGAGAAAAATTATATTAGAAACCTCTATATAATTTTTGAAGACCTATCCATAGATACCCCACACGTATGGGTTCGATGAAAAAAAAAATGAGTTTCTGTTCTAAGTATGGGGAACCCCCAAAATTTATTGTTTTTTTTCTATTATTGTGAGAAAATCTTAATGCGGTTCACAGAATATATCTACTTACCAAGTTTCAACAGCATAGTTCTTATATTTTCGGAAAAAAAGTGGCTGTGACATACGGACGGACAGACAGACAGACATGACGAATCCATAAGGGGACCGTTTTTTTTGGCATTTGGCTACGGAACCCTAAAAAAGACATTCTGGTAAAATTTAATACTTACACTGTGATCGCAAAGTCGAATATCTGGAGGCAGAAGAATGGCAAGAGATGAGCAGGCTTGCCAAGTGCAGCTCCGTAGATCAGCATGAAGGTGATAGCCAGGGTGCACACTGTAACCAGCGCGCCCACATCCACGTCATCTGGCACACACACAGTTGAAATCTATTACACATCCATTCATCCATTTTGTGCCCCGTTTCCGGCGCTCTCGTGACGCTAATATCAAGCAAATTATAAATGATAATGCAGCTATTATTAACTATAATAGTTCTAGAGTTGTATGTAGGTATTGTAATTCAGTTGTGTTTTCGTATGGTAAATCAAAATTAAGAGTTTTCTTATTTACTTTTTATGTAGGACAATTAATTGTAAGACGTGTTTGTGTAAATAATTATTTCTGTTTTTAATTCATAATAACTATTGTTGAAAAACATTAAATGCCACAGTAAATACAGCAGTGCATGAGTCAGTAATTATATATTATTGGAGTTTTCAAAAAGGCGTGCAGCTTTGCATATTTTATAACTTTGTATTGTTTGTTGGCAAGGTCACAGCTGCTGTTTCACACAACTGGAGGCGGGCTATCTCATGTCAAACATCTCCACCACCAAATATTTTTTATGCTGCCCTATCCCTAGTGTGTGATGTAAGAAGTGAAAGTAGATTTTTGGCAAACAAGCCAAAATCAATACCTCTAGAGAGAAAACTGAGTAGAAAACGGAGTATTAAGGTTGAACTAGTCGACGGCACGAACTATTTTGTGCGCGAGGTTAAAATGCATGCTATCTCATCCGACAACACGTGCGAAAGAGATAGATGCTGTGATGAGCAGTAAGAAGCTAGTTCGCGTACGAATTTTTTTTGCAATTTGTAATGTATATTTATAAAATAACATTATTTGCATTGTTGAATTACTAATCTATCCCTGTATGGAGGCCGTTTTGCAATTTTCCTTCTTCTTATGGTATTTATTACCCACCCAAAGATGCGTTAAAATTAGTGTTGAAATTTGGAACTTTCGACGCTCATAACTTTCAAATATATTAGTTGAGAAAAATTGTTTTTTTTTTTATATTGAACGTACATCGTCAAACACTGGAGTAATCTCTAGACTACGTTTGTATGGAAGAATTTTCGACTAGTGTAACCTTAATATAGTTATTCTACTGCTATTTTTGTGCAGTTAGTTCTCAATGCTCTGTGCTGTGATACAGATGCTCTATGTTCGAAGGTACACTTACGATAAATGAGACTATGATCTTTATCTCTGCCGGGTTGAGGGAACGGTCCGACATGTTGAGGGTACGAGCTCGGTGGCGACTCCACGTTGGAGAGAGGCGTTGGGATGGCCTCATTTCCACGAGCCACGTCACTCCAGTTCGGGACAGGGGCCGAGTCGCGTTCCAATTCGTCGAGCAGTCGGGGATCGCGAACTATTGCCGCCAGGAAGCCTAACGCAATTAGGTGCAGCATCTAGGGAGAATTTCACCATAAGTCAATGATATCTCAACTCGGTTCCAGAACTTGAGGTCTTGCGGTAACGTAATTCTACTTATATAGTATAGAAGGCACAGCGGATCTGTGTCTCTGAAGTTGGCTCTGCCAACCATTGCGCAAGAAACAGTTTGTCATCGAGTATACTGCATAGAGTAAGCGAGATGACAACCGTAAGCGAGTGAAAGAGACAGTTATACAATGCTGTCTTCACCTTCAACATTGACACAACAATTGCTACTGCGCAGGGTTTTGCAGCCAATTCAGAGACACAAAGATCCGCTGTGAGTATTATAATCGCTACGAAACTCAAGTTTGAGTAGGTACATAACCAATTAATTTGACTGAATGTACTATAAGGGTCAAAAGTGCAGTCACAATCTACCAAAACAGCAAAGGATTTTTTTTATAGGCAGCAGTATTTCAACTTTTCGCGGTTAGTAGGAATAATTTATACTTTAATTTCTATACAAAATATTAAATCAGTTGTGGATAATTTAACTTCTTCTACAAAAATTAGCCATTTGAGTTTTGGGAGAGTATGACTGCACTTTTGACCCTTGACTGTACAGATCAACAAATATGTGGTACGGTAACCCGTAAATAAACATTTTATTTGTTTAATTGAATTAATTTGTATGGTTGAAGTAGGTAGTACTTAATTGTAGTAACTGTTACGTTATTTAGTCACACACCACAATGCGGTAAAGCCTGTAACCTTCTTACTACCAATGAGCGTAGGTACGTGTTATTTTTATTGATTGTTCTTCCTTATATTTTTCTTTAGTCATCATTTTAATGTGTAAACATTGCCCACATAACTGTTTTGTACATTACGATATTCCTATTACTATTTTGATGCTGTCGGTCGACATAGAAGAGTAGGTACCTTCCACCTACCCCCATGGGAAAAAACGACGAGTTGATGTACGTGGGACACTCAGAAAGTTTTGCGAAACTAAAAAAAATTGTTCTATACGTACATATATTTTTATTAAATCTTTTCAAAGTACTTTCCACCAGCCTCTATACAAAGATTCATGCGCCTAAACCAGTTTTCAAAACACTTTTTCCAGTCCGCCGCAGACACCTCGTTTACAGCCTGCTCGAACGCAGCCAGCGCATCTTCCGGCGACGAAAATTGTATCCCTTTGAGCAGATTTTTTATTTTTGGGAATAAAAAGAAGTCACACGGTGCTAGATCAGGGCTGTAAGGAGGGTGACCCAGGAGTTTGACTGGCGTGCTGTCCAGGAAGTCCCTCGTTTTGAGTGCGGTGTGCGCAGGTGCATTGTCGTGGTGGAGCAGTAGCCCGCGGAGCCCGGTGTTTGGTCGCTTGTTGCTTATAACAGAGAAAACTTCTGGCAAACATTTGGTAGTATACCATTCGGCATTAATGCTTCTTTGATCCCGTAAGGGAATTGATACCAAGTGGCCAGTCAAATTAAAAAAGCTAGCGATCAAAATCTTACCCCCGCTTCTAGATCGCTTCACTTTGGTAGGCGTTGGCTCATTTTGAAACACCCAAACAGTCGACTGGCGCTTGGTTTCTGGGTCGTATTGATAAATCCAGGACTCATCACCTGTAACGATGTCGTAAACACGCCGAGACGAGCCTGCTTCAAATTTGTTAAGCATATCACGGCACCATTCCACCCGGGCCTGCTTCTGAGCATCGGTGAGGTTGTGCGGCACCCAGCGTGATACTATCCTCCTCACGCGAAGATGGCTGTGTAGAATCTCGTGAACGCTTCCCGATCCAATCTTCAATATGTGTTGAATCTCCTGATATGTAATTCGCCTATTGTCTTGGATTAAATTTTTCACTGCTAGCACGTTTTCTTCGGTAACAGCCGTCAAAGGGCGACCGCTTCTTTCGTCATCCCCCAAAGTTGGTCGACCGCGCTTGAATTCGTTATACCAACGATACACGGTTGCCTTGGAAGGGCCTTCATCCATGAATGCCATTTGAAGTCTATCGTACGATTCATCCGGTTTCAGGCGACACTTGAAATCGTATAAAATCATAGCTCTAAAATGTTCCCGGCGCAGATCCATATTTCAGTGAGACACAATACTTTGAATTAACTCGCAAAAAATGTGGAGGGAAATTTTGAAATTGGAACTTACTTATTTTTACTTATAAATAATCATATTTTCGAAAAACATTATAACTGGCCAGTCTCCCATATATAAAAACTTTTTTTCGCAATACTTTCTGAGGGGCCTGGTACAGTACAACCGATGAGTCGTGGCCTGTCTGAAGTTAGCTACAAGTGGTTCCGCAGAACATACTTAAGGTTCCCCTAGTCGACGGCACGAACTATTTTGTGCGCAAGGTTAAAATGCATGCTATCTCATCCGACAACACGTGCCAAAGAGATAGATGCTGTGATGAGCAGTAAGAAGCTAGTTCGCGTACGAATTAGCACTTTTGCAAATTGGTATCGAAATGGATGATGATTTAGGGCGAAAACGAGGGCGCGAAATTTTATAAACAGACCTTTGGGAGCCTAGATATCATGAAACTACGACTAAATGTATATTTTCAAAATAAAATTATTTGCTTTGTTGAATTACTAATCTATCCCTGTATGGAGGCCGTTTTGCAATTTTCCTTCTTCTTATGTTATTTATTTCCGTCCAAAGATGCGTTAAAATTAGTGTTGAAATATGGAAATTTCGACGCTCATAACTTTCAAAAATGTATTTAATTTTTTGTTTCCATACAGGGCTAGATAATGATGAGACAAATTGATATCAATTTTTATTTTGAACGTACATCGCCAAACAGTGGGGTAATCGCCAGACTACGTTTGTATGGAAGAAAAATCGCCTAGTGTAACTTTAACGAACTAAACGGCTGTTTTCTTCACGAGTGTACATGCGCGAAAGTTCGCTATATTCAGACGGGCCACGAATCTTCGGTCGTACTGTAGGTATGTTAAGAGGGGACTCTAGTGACACTTTCTCCATACAAACACATTCTGCTGTTTTCTTCGTGGATAATGCCTCTAGAGCAATGATTTTTTTCCATAAAATCTAGGTCTAATTAATACGTGCCTGTATCATTTCCTTTTTTCCAAAACATAATCACAAAAAGAAATATGACAATCCAAAAATCCGATAAAAATGCCCGTTTTTACCGCCATGTTCAGAAGACTTTCAGACAAAATTTATATGTTTTAAACAAAAAAGGAAATGATAGGAGCATAGATATACTTTTCCTCTAAATTTTGATATAAGAAATTTTTAGATCAGACCAGTTTTCATGAAGAAAACAGCAGAATACGAAACGTCTTTTAGTCAAAGTTTTTGTAGGTAAAATCAGCCTGAGCTGCAGTTGTCCCTTTCGCACTTTACGGGGTGAGGTTGGAGGTGACGCGACGGCAATAGTTTCTTCAAATACCTATTTTTCAAATTCCTGTTGACTAGAGTCCGCTCTTAATAAACCGGCTATACCTATTTTTGGCATAACAAAAAAAAAACAAGGATAAACTTCATAAAAACCGTAATCTGGGTACCTATGTGGTTTTCAACTAGTAATCACATAATGCTCTTGTTCAATCTCAGCAGAGTTTTGTTATTACGGATGGTCAGCAAATCAAATAGATTCCAAGATACTCACTAGATGCCATGTTCCCAGCAGGATAGTCCCCGTGCGCACATGGAGACAGAAGCAACACAGCCATTCGCTGGAGCGCTCGCTGCCCAGCTTGGGACGAAATCTTAACATTTTGCCTGTATAAATAAATAATTAGTTACATTAGTAAACTTCCTCAATTTGTGAACAAAACAAAAAAACTGTTGCATTTACTAATGTTATCAAAATTAATTCTAGTAATTTCCAGTAAAATTAATTTTAATTGGGTTACGGGCCAAGGGCCACTGTAGATTAAACCTAGCCAAATGTAATATCATAGACTCATCCAAACATAGTGCCAGTGTGGAGGTGGGTATATCCTGAAAAGGGGGTTTGTAGGATATGCCCACCTCCTTGTCTGCCCTTAGTGCCCAGCCGCCTGTGCCTGTCGGGATCTGAATGTCCAAATAGCCTCAAACTGGTGGGACCAAATTTAAATAGCTGAGATTAAATAAGAGTTAATCGACACAAAAAGAAAAAGAACCTGTTGACTGTTACCATCACACATCATCAGCCTATTAATGTTCCCACTGCTGGGTCACAGGCCTCCTCTCTGTGAGAAGGAATGGGCCGTAATCCAACACGCGGGCCCAGTGCGGGTTGGTGGAAGTCACATGTCTTCGAATTTTTGGTTCTGGGACATGCCGGTTTCCTCACGATGTTTTTCTTTTCCGTTTTGAGAGCAGTGGTGAAGAAATAATTTAGAAAAAGTAAAGCGCCTGCCTGGGCTCGAACCCACGACCTACAACTTGTAAGTCGCGGCCGATACCACTGGGCCACCACTGCTCTCAACTGCATATAATAGGTCATTAGTTTTTAAGTATACAGCAATCTTATAATCAAAACAAAAGAATTGTGAAGATAAAACACAGATGAAAAAACGTTAAAGTTCAATAGTTCAAATCGTTAATTGATATTGCCTTAAGTGTAGGTGTAACTCAAGAAACTGTCGCACTGGCAAATCTTTCAATTAGTCCATTGTATGAGTGTCCAATGAATATGACATTTTACACTATTGACTCTGCAACCATTTTATTAAATTGTTAAAAGAACTTAAAAGTATGTTGTAATAATATTTTTGCATTATGGCTGAAGTGACGTTCATGATAAGAATATTATACATTAGTTAATTTCGTAATACCGGGTCCATATTGGCTCACCTAAAGTTCTTTACCCGAAATTGTTCTTCCTAACGATTTGTAATCCGAATGATCACTCTTCCTAAAAATTTTCATCCTAAAGTTTTCATTCATACTATTTGTTGTGCTACCGGCGATGTTCATAACACTCATGTTTCCGAAAGTTGTAATTACTAATATCATTAATGTAAATATATTTAAACTCCTACTGTTTTTTATCATAACGCTTTTATCCCTAAACTTAATTACCATAATATTTTCACTCATACTCAGAAAGAAACATTTACCAATTGTAATAAAAAATATATGTGGGTAGAAGATGATATTTATAGTTTTAATTTGAGGGATGATTATTATTTGGGGTATGCTTTGCATAACGTACTGAGTTGTGTCTATTGTGAAGTTCATGTCGGTGTATTATCATTACGTGCACGTTTGTGTTAATGCTTTAATAATATAGAGAAAAATTATTTAAAATCATTTAAAACCAGTCGCGGAGGATTAAAATTAGACGTACATGGATTTACATATGAAAAAAACCGAAAAACAGTGGATAAACAATATTGGGCGTGTGAATTAAGAAGCAACAAAAAGTATAAGTGTAAGGTTAAAATTTCGATTATATGCCGTTGATTTTTGGCGCGGATAGGGTAGAGTGGGGTTGGGGGGAGGTTTGGCTACCCCTCAGTACCACACCAACCACTCGGAGCCCTATAGTTATGGAGATATCCATGGTTAAAGTTTTCAGGTTAGAATAAAAAAATCCATAAATTTCCATCGATTTAAGGGGCGCGAAAGGGGGAAAGGAAAAGGAGGGTAGAGGGGCTACCTCACTGTACCATCCAAACCCCACGGAACCCCATGGTTATGGCAGATATCCATGGTTAAAGTTTAAGATTTAAGCAACTAAGTCGACGGAGCCCCGCTGCGCGGCGCTCCTATTTCTGTCTGCAGGGTCTAAAGTACCTAACCTAACATGAAGGAGATGACGGTAGCTGCGTTCGCTCGCTTTGCTCGCTCACTTCAGCTTCCGTCATCTCCTTCGAACCTAACCTATCCGTGTCGGGGTGCCCTAAGTTCCCGAGCTCGCTTCGCTCGCTCTTGGAATAATTCTCATTTTTTTACCTCACGAAAAACATACAAAAAAACCGGCCAAGTGCGAGTCGGACTCGCGCACGAAGGGTTCCGTACTTGGTAAATTGCGGTTTACGATTTATGACGTATTAAAAAAAACTACTAACTAGATCTCGTTCAAACCAATTTTCGCTGGTAGTTTACATAGTAATGTACATCATATATTTTTTTTAGTTTTATCATTCTCTTATTTTAGAAGTTACAGGGGGGGGGACACACATTTTACCACTTTGGCAGAGTCTCTCGCGCAAACTATTCAGTTTAGAAAAGAATGATACTAGAAACCTCAATATCATTTTTGAAGACCTATCCATAGATACCCCACACGTATGGGTCTGATGAAAAATAATATTTTTAGTTTTAGTTTCAAGTATGGGAACCCCCAAAATTTATTGTTTTATTTTTATTTTTGTGTGAAAATCTTAATGCGGTTCACAGAATACATCTACTTACCAAGTTTCAACAGCATAGTTCTTATAGTTTCGGAATAAAGTGGCTGTGACATACGGACGGACAGACAGACAGACAGACAGACAGACAGACAGACAGACAGACAGACAGACAGACATGACGAATCTATAAGGGTTCCGTTTTTTGCCATTTGGCTACGGAACCCTAAAAACATAACATTGCCGAGTCTTGAAATTTTTTATAAAGCTTTCTATTTATGAGTACTACCTACAAAAATAAAATGAACTTCCAAATCAACGGCAAATATGATAGAATTAAATATATATTGAATTTTAAAGCAAAATACAGCAATAAAAGTGATTATTTGAAAGCTATAGCCGCTAATATTAAACTAATTTAATTGAAATGTGTATATGAAAACATGTATTTATTTGACTACTTGTACCATGGTACCTGTTATTCTTATATGTTAAACATGTCATTTGAAAATAAAGTACGCAAAACTAATGTATATAATACTGATTATTATGAATAAAAAGAAATCTAAACAAAAAAGATATGACTCTGAATAATAGTGTAAATGTTGAGAAAATATAGGAAAACAAATAAAAGTATAATAAATGTTTATTGCTACTGACATTATGAAGTTGAATGCTTCTGAATTTGAACATTAGAGACGGAGTAGTTAGGAATTGTGATTGTTAGGATGAAAAATGTTAGGAAGAACTTTTTCGGATTTCCAATTATCGGAGTTGAAAATTTAGGTGAACTTTGGCGCACCCCGTAATACCATTATATAAAAGAAATTAAAAATCCATCTTTTTTAGGGTTGTTTTTTTTTATTATATATAGGCTCGAACTTGACCACTATCTCACCTGATGGTAAGCGGTGATGTGGTCGACGGTGTAACACGCTTGCCTAGAAGCAACCTATTCACTCTTGACTTAAAGACCCCGTATTTTTCCCAAAGGGTAAAAACGGGACCCTATTACTAAGACTCCACTGTCCGTCTGCCACCAGGCTGTATCTCATGAGCCTATAAATAGCTAGACAGTTGACATTTTCACAGATGATGTATTTCTGTTGACGCTATAACAACAAATACTAAAAACGGAATAAAATATATAAATTTAAGTGGAGCTCCCATACAACAAACGTGATTTTTTTGCCGTTTTTTGTGACAATGGTACGGAACCCTTCGTGCGCGAGTCCGACTCGCACTTGGCCGGTTTTATTTTAAACTAGCTGACCCCCGCGGCTTCGCTCCCGTCAAAATTATAGCATATGTTACTCGGGAATAATGTAGCTTTCCAAAGGTGAAAGAATTTTTAAAATCGGTCCAGCCATTTCAGAAATTAGCCGGAACAAAAAGACAGACAGACAAAAATTGAAAAAATGCTATTTTGGTGTATGTACCGTATATATATTCTTAGACATGTAGTAAAAAACGGTTATTTCAATATTACAAACAGACACTCCAATTTTATTACATGTATAGATTGCAAACTGTTTCTTACTTTTCACAATTAAACGGCTGAACCGATTTAGACGAAATTTGGTATGGAGATTGTTTGAGGGCTCTGGAAGGACATATTATGATATTTTTTATCCCAGTAATATGTTACCTTGGGATGATAAAACACTTTTAATGCAGGTGAAGCCACAGGCAGAAGCTAGTGATTTATAAGAAAGGTCATATAATGGGCAGTTTTATATCTCTATTACTGCCACCTCACCCATAATGGTTTTTCTAATTAAACAAACCAGTCTTCAATGCAAATTGTCTCACTTTGGAATTCAATTTTAAATTAAGTAGATATTAGTTGGGATCTTCATCTATGTTTGTTATCACAATAATCACACTAATATTATAAAAAAAAAAAAAAAAAAAAAAAAAGAAAAAAAAAAAAAAAAAAAAAATAACTAGCTGACCTGGCAAACTTTGTTTTGCCATAAAAAGACCAAACATTTATCTACCCTACCCTACACTACCCTACCCGACCCTACACTACCCTACCCTACACTACCATACCCTACCCTACCTATAAACCTCACGGAGCCCGAGACCTTTCCAACGAATGCAAAACCATGGAAATCGGTTCGTCCGTTCTCGAGTTATAGCATCAGGGAGGAAAACCCGACTTATTTTTATATATTATTAGATTATGACAATGTTTTTGCTCACACCAGTCTTACCAATGGTTACCATATTAACCAGTTACTGGGTTGTGGAGGTCAGATAAGCAGTTGCTCCAAGTAAATTACTGGTACATAGCTGCACACCCAAATATTATAAAGGCGAAAGTATATGAGTGTACATGTCTGTTTGTATGTTTGTGACTTCCTCATGCTCAAACGGCTTGACGGATCTGGATGAAATTTGGCACAGATTATAGTCAGAAATAGCACATAGGATAATTTTTATACCGGTCATATGTATACACGCGGGCGAAGCCACTGGCAGAAACTAGTTTAATAATAAAATTGAAACAAAAATTAATGACTGCAGACACTATCAATCAATTTTATCAAAACATAAAATCTATGTTTATGTTCACTGCCATTTAGAATGTAGGTATGTATGTATGTATCTGCATATACATGGCAAAATGATACCCATTATGTACCTATTATATCACACAATATGTGCAAAAGATGAAAGCTGCAACAATTTGTAACATAATCAATATTGAAATTGCTGCAACTTGAAATTATAAATTATTGTGTAATATTTCTGATATCGGACAGTCTTTTTGTTTTTATAGTATATGCAAGATTATATAGACATATAGTAATGGATTTGGTATCAAATCCAGTTACAATATATAAGCAATAAAATGCCATGTTACATATGAATCATAGTAGATACAAAAACACATGAACATATTAAAAGGCATATTACACGGTAAAGGAATTCCTTGAAGAAAAATAATTATTTAATATATTAAAATGATTGTGCTACTTAATATAATGTGTATAATAAATTAGTATAAGAATTGTATGATATAAAATAAAATATGAATAATGATAATTAATATAAATTAATGTAAACTGTATAATATGTAACTCTGTAATATTGAGTATAAACCATTTAAATTGCAATGCCTTAACAGGCAACTAAGTTCTAAGAACCTACTTTATGTTAACATCATCTAAATTCTGTACACTTAGTTCGCAATAAAGAATTTGAATTTGAACAGATTTTTTTTTAATTTGGTGCAACGATAAAGATGATACACATGGCATTATTTTTATTCAACACTAGCTTCTGCCAGCGGTTTTGCCCGCGGGAAAGTCGAAAATGATCCCGAGGGAACATATTCCTGGGATAAAAAGTATCCCATGTGCTATTCCTGACTATAATCTATGTCTATGCCAAATTATCCAGATCCGTCCAGCCGTTTCAGTGGTAAGAAGTAACAACTATACAAACATACACACTCACAAACTTTCGCCTTTATAATATTACTAGCTGACCCGGAAAAACTTTGCTTTGCCATAAAAACACCAAACATTCATGCCTACCCTACCTACTGTACCCTACTATCGTATGTCCATCTCCTGGTTCTAAGCTACCTCCCCACCAATTTTCAGCCAAATCGATTCAGCCATTCTTGAGTTATAAATAGTGTAACTAACACGACTTTCTTTTAAACATATAGATAGTGTACAGCTATGTACCAGTTATTTACTTGGAGCAACTGCTTATCTGACCTCCACAACCCAGTATTTGGTTGATATGGTAACCAACTTACTTGAGCGTTTTTTATTACCGCCTGAATTAATTACCTAGGATTTTCTTCTAAATGTGGTGTCACCCAGGTATGGAACAACTAATTTTGTTCAGTTCCCTAATGAACCTACAATTTATAATATAAAAGCCTCCCAGTCAGCCACTGAACTAATCATACATCAATGATGATGATAATGTTATTATTTGTTGTAATTTTTTACATGTTTTAGATAAGATAGTGTAAAACTAATCTACAATGTTTTGATTGCTCTCCTTTTCAAAGGGGGCCTATTTCTCCACATCAGAGAGTAATTACGAATTCAGGTTTCTATCTACGTATAAATTTTAATGACGTCAAAAATATGGAATTACAGATAGGTTTAAAAGGCTAGTCTTGCGACTTATGCGAATGATACAAAACAACATGATAAAAAAGGAAAGTTGTACAATGCCGTCATTACCATAAAGTATAATAAAAAAATCTGCTGATATCGCGGCTATCAAATATTGCTTAGTGCAGTGAATGCATGCTACATCTACAAAATATTACTGGACAGCACATATGTTTATATACGTAACAAATTCTGCCCATCCTAATTAAATTACCCAAAGACTGCTTAATTATTAAAAACAAGAAGGATACCTGCCTGTTGTAGCGTGATTCTATTATTGTTCAAATTATTCCACAGACACTTTGAGAAAAATGCTATCACAGAAATAATTATGTATTTTCCCTTTGCAACTGTGTTTAATTCTATTTTTTATTCATTCATTTTCACATCAATAGTTCCACAGAGTACATTTTATATAGGGTTAGGGAGAAATAGTTCAACGTGAATGAGATGAATGAAGTTTTGTCTTTGAGCTAAAATAGTGACGTACCTATTAAAGACCGTAAATTATGTTTGATAGTAGAGAGATCTGTACAAATAGAGTCTGGCAAACGAAAGTAGAGACTGAAAAAGCGCGGCCAATTTAAAAAATATAAGTATAGCAACCCCAAAACTAGTATGAAATACCTGTAATAACCAAATTTGATACTTTAGAATGATTAACTTTACTTCAACGAATAAAAATACTATAGGTACTTTAGATAGGCAATACTTTAGATATTATGTATATATCAATCCGAATAAAAAAAAACAACAGTATTCTATAATAATTTTGGTTTATTCACTACCATACACTACCATACCATAATCAAAATCTGAATCTAAGACTTCCATGTGAAAAGATTCATTAGAATCACTGGAATCACTGAGTCGTACATTAATAATTAAACTTTATAAATTATTATCTGTAAATCTATGAAATCTGTCCCTTTCATTATATTTATTTTCAACACGTATGACATGATCAGTCATTTTCTTCCACTCCTCTGCTAGTTATTTCACCGAAGTACTGGTTCTGGGTTCTTATCCTATCATTCTGCTCTAAATCCTTAAGTTTTCACTATCTCATTAACCCCTGCAACATAATCCAGATCTTCTGTAAAATAAAAATAAAATGTTAAACAATGCAACTTAATGGTATGATACAAAACCATAATGCATTATTATGAAGGTGTTTAACTTATTATACAATGATTGCAAATAATACAAGAGAAATAGTTTTTGCATCAATAGTAATTACAAAATAAAACAAAGTATCAAATTATTAGCGTCAAACTAACTTATGAAATCTAACACCACACGTAAACAATCTTGTTTTTGTTTGAATTCGGCGCCTATCTCCTATTGTTTTTCTTTAGATTTAGACATCATGGGAAACAACATCTCCTGTAATCCACTTTTAATTGTTTGATTCATTTTTCACTGAATAAATGCTATTAATTAACAAGACCACAACAAATCAAAACAATACGCCATCTTGTTTTGGAACATTGAGGTTGACATTAGTATAGCATTGCCATATAAAAAGTTTGCAAATAATTCGAGTGTCTACTTTCGTTTGTCAGACTCTAAAAATGCATTCAGAAATCTTGGCTGGTAATTAAGGTAGGTTCCGGAGAACATGCAGTAAATTTAGTCATCGGCAATTTAATGCATTTTCGTCACAATAGAGACCAGTCCATGTCTTAAGAAAGCTTATGGTGTAAATCGGTTTAGACCTAGTGAATGAGCGAACAAAGTAACAAACGCTATCGAATGGCAATCACCGAAGGAGAAGGACATGGCATGCTAGCTCGTCTTCCACCGGGGTGCAGGCGAATAAATGCGAAACGGACGCAGGTAGCGTTCGTTTCGAACAGGAAAGAGTTTTTAACTATGGAATTGTATGAAACTGCATGCGTTAAAATCTTTGCGCGAAAATAAACCGCAAGAAATCCGTGTTTTGCCACAGAACTAGCGTTGCCAGAATGTAACTTATGTTAAATTTTACGTTACTTTTGACCTTCTCATATAACTTTTCGGACTAAATAAAAAATATTGAAATAAATGCCTGCGAACAAAGAATAATCGTGAAACGGTACGCATCTAAGAAAGTTTTCGTTCATCGTGTTGTCGCACCTGATTTTGTGACACACAAAACAACTTTTTGATATTTTTCATGTAATATTTGACTTTCTGCCACTGGCAACACTGCTTCTGTTTTGAAGAGCAATTATTGCGCAAAAATCGCTATTGTTTTGCTCTTGCAAGATACGTAATAAGCCTGTGGATCGTTCGTACAAATTGTATATAACCGATGATGGAACACGGAGAGTGTTCCATCAGGGACGGAAACCCGGAAATGTGTGGACAGCGCTTTAGTCTGCATTGGGCCATTAGCTAAATCGCCTAATCGACTAAATAGAGACACATCTACCATCTGATTCATTAGTTGACATTTACTCTAAAAACTATTTATCCTGTCAAGCAAGTGCTATAATGTTGGTTGTCAAATCACTAGACTTCTTCTTTCTGTGAGTTTTTGGCGGGATTTTTTCGAGTGAAGTTCAGCGGCTGTTAATATTATTTGCAAATTGATTCCTAGTGGATATTGTGATATAAAATTGGTGTAGTTTTGTGTCTCAACTGTCTACGCAACTGGACAATATGTGAAATCATTGACAGAAGCGATCTCAGGATAGTGGAGCGGAGAATTTTATTGTAGTATTGACTACCTCCGCAAAGCTTACTGGGAAGGCTGACTCGATACGATTTGCTGCCAAATACTCCAAAAACCATTAGAATCTGTTACACCCGTATTCTAATGCATACTAAAGAATGTTAAAATTACACTGAAGACGAGGCGGTATGGTCCAAGACCTTAGCCTGCCCGAGAAGGGCGAACAAAAAGAAAAAAAAAAAAAAAAACTTCTTTCTGTCAAATGTCATTCAAAATCATCTGGTATTTGAAAGACGTGTGAGGTAAAATAAAACATTTCCAAGTCAGCTTTCTTTAATATTTAGTTATTGTTATCAAATTGTATTGATATTGCAGTGATAATGGAAAAGATTCCTGATCAGATCGGTTACTTGGTTTTAACAGAGGACGGGGCTGTCCTTGAATCTGGCGGAGAGTTAGAAAACGACGAACGTGTTGCTACAATAATAACTGATCTCATCTCCTTATCAAACAAGTAAGAACATTTTAATTACGTGTGATTTATCCGTTCTGACTCATACTTAGTTAAAATGTACGACGTGGTTCTTGTTTATTGCTTATTTTCATTTAACTAACTGGTTCTTGTCTTCGTCATTTCAGGGTAGACCCTTTAGCATTTGGTCCGAATGAACAGTTCAAGAAAATATCAATAACATATGATGACCATTGGTTTGTAATATGCCTTTCCAATAAGAAGATATATGTGGTGAAGCGCAGTATACAGCATAACATAAGTGAAGGGAATGCAGTTAATGTTTGAGATTGGCAAATAAGGCACCATGGGACGAAACTTGTTAATGAGTAGCCTTGAGAATGCATCATTTAATATTATATTTCAAATTCTATTTAGATGCGTAACATTTGTGATTAATGCATGGGTTATCAGGAATGTTGGTCATGAAGTTCTTGGTATTATGAATGTAAGGTTACTGCTCTTGGAGAGTACTATACTATTCCTCAGCAGAGAACCATTCAATAGAGCTTGTCTGGGACAAAAAGATGAGTTTAGCTGGCGGCAAATAATAAACCAAATCTGGCTGTCAGTACCTGTGAGTTGTGTTCTATCTATTGTTTTTGTTTACATTTGGTTAAATTTGCTGCCCCTAGGTCACCCAGAACATGCATTTCAATACACATTTGGTTGCTGGAGTGTTGCCATATCATGTGTGTTGGAATTATGTTCTGCTAATGTAGCATTAGTGGCACAACTATTCTGTTTTATCAAATTGAAAGTTGCCCTAGATACTTTGCATATTTTTATAAGAACTTTATTATTTTTGTCTATTGTAATATATGATAGGTCTCTTGCACTCATTGCGTTTTCTGTGGCACAAGTTGGTAGTATAGGAACTATAGTGGTTTGTTATTACATATTCTTTTATTGGTATATTAAAAATAAGCCACTATACGCAAAAGGAGCTCTTAAAAGTAAAGTAGTTCCTGAATCAGTTTTGTATATTCTATATGATAATATGGATGATTTTCAATTTACATCACTAAAGGACTTCTTACCAAAATATGTTGGAACTGTAAACACAACATTCAATAAAAAATTAAGCACTCTAACAATTAGTTTTGCGAAACAAGGTGTTGTCAAACAACTTCTAACAGAAGGAGAAAAGTATGTGATGTCTGTCAGCCCGGTGATGACCTTCAGTGAGCAAGCCACTTATGATGTTGTAAACAACTTGGGTAGTCTGGCAGCAAGGTTTGTTTTCAGGCCTATTGAAGACAGTAGCTACTTCTATTTTACACAAATGGTAAGCAGAGAATTACCCCTTCAAAAACAAGATCAAAATAAAATTCAAGAATCATGTACAGTATTATCGCAAGTTTGCAAAACAGTCAGTTCTATTGGTTTAATAGTTTTAGTATTTGGACAAAGTTACGCAACAACATTGCTTTTGTTATATGGGGGCGAGTCATTTGTAGCGAGTGGATTGCCTGTGCAGTTGTTGAGAAGCCATTGTCTAGCAATAGTTTTGTTAGCAATTAATGGCGTCACTGAATGTTATGCTTTTGCTACAATGACTAGCGCCCAGTTAAATAGTTACAATTATTTAATGGTACTATTTTCAATAAGTTTTCTTTTATTATCATACATTTTAACCTATATTTTTGGACCAGTAGGTTTTATTATATCAAATTGTATTAACATGTTTGCTAGGATAATTCATAGTGTCCATTTCATCAGTAATAAATACAAAGATACCGATTACAAGCCTCTGGATGGGCTTTATGTTGGTAAATTCTTTTTGATTACTTTGTTTGTTGCTGGTTTCGTTTGTAAACTTTCAGAAAGTAAAGTATCACGCGACTCCGTTATCCTGCATATATTTATTGGAGCTATATCGTTATTTTGTGTCCTACTAGCATGGGGATATGAAAATAGAGAACTTGTTATTAAAGTGTATAAAAAGGTTTGGAAAAAAGAAGACAAGGTATCTCTTGATTAGCATTCAATTATTGTTAAGCTTTTATGAGTATTCAGTACCAGTGTTGAGTTAATAATATAGACATGTTATGAGATAGTTGTTTTATTTTTATAACATAAAAGTAACAAGATAACATATATAAGTCGCATTTGTTCAATCAGTAGGTATATATCCGCCTCTTTGCTTTTGCCAGATGATTGAGATAATGCAATTAATTCAGTATTGATTTCCAACTACATAATAATATTGTAATGTTTACATTGGGTAAAAAAATATTCCCTTCATTTGGGCTTCACATATCCTTCTTACTTCATCTGCAAACAAAAAATAGTAATTTAATGATTTGTGTTTGTGCGCTTAATTCTAATATAAATTCTAACAAAGCAATATTCAATCATGATTGATTAATTTAATATACATAAAACTCAGTGGAAAGCTGGCATTCAACAGGACAAAATGCGTCAGCCATGCTGTTATCAGCAAACTTATCACATCATGTGCACTTGGCGCTTGCCTCACAAATGTACTTATGGGTACGCCCACAAAACTCCACTATGTATGTATGTATGTTTGTTCCTATATGGCGTTGTAGAGACCAAACGCGTTGGCCGATATTGATGATTTCTACGGCAATCGATTCGTCTTAACCCTGCGAGTGTCACTGGCTACATTAAAATTTCAAAATAGAAAAATGGCGGCTTATGGGCGCCATATTGTGGGGGCCCAATTTTTTTTTCTTCCAATCCCATCGTGTGGGGTATCAAAATGAAGGGTTTTAAGAGGTGATTACAGAAATATATAATGCTTATATGTTTAAATGTACCTAATTCTAAAAAAAAAAACCTGAAAGTTGTAAATAAAAAAAATATTTAAAAATAACAAAAAACCCGACTGCTTAAAGAGCGAACTAAAAAGACTTAAACAGAAACGTTTACGGTCAGCCAGCTCGCGCATATATATGTATCCTACGACTGCACAGCATTATTTTCTTCTTGTTTACGTCTTTTTAGTTCGCTTTTTAAGCAGTCGGGTTTTTTTTATGTACCTGATGGATAAAGGTACTCGAATTGTTTAAAAAACATACCTGCTATTTCTTTGAGATTGGCATTTTTCTCTTGAATAATAACATAAAACTCTCTTTCATTCGAAGACTTCCCCGTAATCCAGTATTCATCTGGTGTTTTGATTATAATCTCTCCATAGTTTCCAAGGCTGCTGATAAACGAGTAAGTTTAATGTGGTATGTTGGGTATGGATATCACCGTTTTGAAAATGTAGGTAATTTTATGTGATTCTCACCTTTTCTTGTCGGAATGTATACTTGCTATTAAACTTAAAACTTCAGGTTTTATAGTGGTAGAAGGGTGCAGTTTGCTAATTGTTGGCTGAAACAGTACCGTTACAAATTAGACCATAGTTATGATTTTACATGGTTAAGGTTACACTAGTCGATCATTCTTCCATACAAACGTAGTCTGGCGATTACTCGACTGCTTGACGATGTACGTTCAAAATTAAAAATAATATCAATTTGTCTCATCATTATCTAGCCCTGTATGGAAACAAAAAAGTAAAAAAAAATAAAATTGAAAGTTACAACACTAATTTTAACGCATCTTAGGGCGGGAATAATAACCATGAGAAGAAGGAAAATTGCAAAACGGCCTCCATACACGGTTAGATTAGTAATTCAACAATGCAAATAATTTTATTTTGAAAATATACATTTATTCGATTTTTCATTATATCTAGACTCACAAAGGTCTGTTTATAAAATTTCGCGCGCTCGTTTTCCTTCTAAATAATCATCCATTACGATACCAATTTGCAAAAGTGCTAATTCGTTCGCGAACTAGCTTCTTACTGCTCATCACAGAATCTATCTCTTTCGCACGTGTTGTCTGTCGGATGAGATAGCATGCATTTTAACCTCGCGCACAAAATAGTTCGTACCGTTGACTATGGTAACCTTAAGAGTCAAGCAAACTGGTTGCCAACCTCCACAATATAGTTAGGAGAATATCTAGGCATATAATGAAAAGTAAATACATGTTACTTACAGAGGTTTTAAATGCTAGATTCAATCTATTGAAGTACACAAACTTGTGTTCTGAAGTGGCCAGCTGTGCAGCGTGCAGTGCATGTAATGTGCATTGCTCACTGATGGTAGACGCGATGGCCGATAGTTGAGGACCAATAAACGCGTCTAACGATCTGAACATCTCGAATTGTAGTTCCACATTTACTGTAAAAGAAGAAGGATTTATATTAGGAACAAACACTATGTGATCAGCTCACTAGTCACACCGAAACTCGTCGATGCTTGAAGCAAGCTTCAAGTAGCAGGATGTTTTCTTTATTCTCTCACTCAAATGTGTACCTTTTCCTGTAGTAAATAAAGTACAAGATTGAATAGCTTTCTTGAAAAGTTCATGCAGCGTCGCGTCGCGTCTCGGTGTGAGCTGACTTATAGTTTTATCATTATCAACATCATCAGCCTATTATAGCTTACCATCAACAGTAAAACAGACAGTCGCACTCATTGTTCTATAAACAACTAAATAATACTGTTTAGTTTCCGTGTCATCTTCTCTCTTGAGGTGTACTTTCACCAGTCTTTGTAAGTCCTCCTGGTTATGAATGCCTTCAGGGGGATGGATGAAACGACCGTGTCTCTGGGCGGCTGCTACTGCACCTCCTTGAATCTCCTTTTCCACCTGTTTTGGTAGCAGTGACTGTACCAAATATTGGTATAATATTAACATGTCCTGAGTAGATAGTCCATTCCTGTGAAATAACATAAAACTGTATTAAGGTTCCCCTAGTCGACGGTACGAACTATTTTGTGCGCGAGGTTAAAATGCTTGCTATCTGATCCGACAACACGTGTGAAAGATATAGATGCTGTGATGAGCAGTAAGAAGCTAGTTTGCGTACGAATTAGCACTTCGGCAAATTTGTATCGAAATGGATGATAATTTAGGACGAAAACCAGCGCGCGAAATTTTATAAACAGTCCTTTGGGAGTCTAGATATCATGAAAAAACGACTAAATGTATATTTTCAAAATAAAATTATTTGCATTGTTGAATTACTAATCTATCCCTGTATGGTGGCCACTTTGAAATTTTCCTTTTTCTTATGGTATTTATTTTCGCCCAAAGATGCGTTAAAATAGTGTTGAAACATGGAACTTTCGACGCTTATAAGTTTCAATATTTTTTTTGTTTCCATACAGGGCTAGATAATGATAAGACAAATTTATATCATTTTTTATATTGAACGTACATCGTCAATCAGTGGCGTAATCGCTAGACTACGTTTGTATGGAAGAATTTTCGATTAGTGTAACCTTAATCTTGTTTATCAATCAACATTTTTTGTTTTAGAATCATATGAACTTACCAAATAAGTTGTTCATTGTAGATAAAAGAAATACACTTGAAGTGTGGGTAGTTGACTTCTAACAAGTCAATGAAGCATAGCACTTTGAAAAACGAATTCTTGTCCAGCGGCAAATAGTTGATGCCTTGAATAACATCTGTGATATCATTTGATATATTCCTTGAAGATATGTACTGAAAAGTAATAACAGAAACTAGTAATAATAGTAAACAGAAATAATAGAATAAAAAAAGTTTGCCTAGAGTTGCAACTAAATAACTCAGATCATAAAAAAAGTCAAGATGAAATGTTGCAAACAATAAGGTGGAGCCGGTTAAAACTACGCCTTGCCGTATAAATACACAATTACTTATGCAAACGTACAACGAAACTACCCCTTAGCTTGTCAGTCGAGCTTTATTATTTGATCTGTGAGCTCGAATGACAAGCTGAGGCGTAATTTCGTTGTACGTGAGTGCGTGTAATTGTGTATGTGAACGGCAAGGCGTAGTTTGAACCAGTGTCACTTTGTTGTTCGCAACATTCCATCTTGACTTTTTATTTGATTTGAACTAAATAAATTTAAAAAAATATCTTACAGGTGTGAAAAACTGGTCGCATATTGTATATATTTCTTCAATTGGATAGTTTTTGAAGGGCCCTCTGAACATTCTGAACATCTTGTATGCTGACTTTAATAAGTCATACATAACAGAAGGATTTACCTGAAAATACAGATTTTTAAGCCATAGAGAAAAACAGGGCAGAAGTCTAAAAAGCTAACAAGGTTTCATAATGAGTTTAGTGAATATTTGGCATAGAGTTTGTGATTGTAATCGGTAAAGAAAATAAGATAAAATTTGGGAGATCAAAATATTTCAGACTAGCTGTCCCACGCGGCTTCGCTCCCGTCAACTGGCTACCTACCTACCCTACCCTACCTACCCTAAATACATGAATGTTACGTAACTTTAACCGCTTACGCAGCACACGCAACGGAAGCTCTCAAAAAGGAATAATTTATACCCGTTTTTGCAACATTTTTCATTTATACTCCTCTCTTATTGGTCGTAGCGTGATGTTATATAGCCTATAACCTTCCTAGATAAATGGACTATCCAACACCAAAAGAATTTTTCAATTCCAACCAGTAGTTCCTGAGATTAGCGCGTTCAAACAAACAAACAAATATTAGTATAGATTGGTACTTACAACATCAGCTCCTCGGCTTTCCCCAATAGCTGACAATGCTTTTGTTGTGTAAGGTATTCTGACAACCTGAACAAGTAAAATTTCACAATTTAAAAAACCCCCGACACATTTGTCTTGCGAAAACACCCCAATTCAAACAGTAAAATGCCCATAACTTTTGAAAGGCTGAACCGATTTTATTCAAACATAGCTAAGAACACTCTCGACAAAATTACCTTTCAAACAAAAAAAAACTAAATTGAAATAGGTTCATCCGTTTAGGCGCTATGATGCCACAGACAGACACACAGATACACAGCAACACACGTGAAACTTATAACACCCCTTTTTTTCCGGCGGGGGTTAAAAATTAAGGTTTTTCATGTGAATATACTTGCACTGAGAGTAACAGGCATTTGAAATGCCTTGAAATTAAAAATAGACATTGTTTTCATCCTCAGCCTATGTCACATAGACAATAAAAACAATGTCTAGTAGTTTATCAAGTTTATCTTATTTATGGTATTCATTAAAAATATAAGATGTTTGAATAGGTACTAGCACCCTTTTTGGATAAAATATAAGTTAAGGCTAAAGTCAAGTTGTATTACCAACACCATCCAATATCCTTTTTCTGGTTGATAGAAAATATATCTTTTTGTCTGTGTTTGTAAAGCTTCACATGGCTCTGATGAGAATGTTCTGCAAAAGAAAGAGGTTGGTAACACAAAATTAAATGAGTTTCTTGTTTTATCAACCCAAACTGTGCACCTTCTGTCGACGTTTTATAAGTGCTCATGTAGGCCTATATGAAATAAAAAAATTGATTTTGATTTTCATCTTCTCTATATTCCTCCTATAATAGCTGGTTGGACTGGTTCCCTCTCATAGAGAGGAGGCCTGTGTCCCAGCAGTGGGAACATTAATAGGCTGATGATGTGATGTGTGATGTGTGGACTGGTTCAAGGTGGTGCAAGAGAAGAAATTCTGGAAATATATGGGAGAGGACTTTGTCCAGCAGTATGGGCAGTCCAAGCAAATAAAAAAAATGCATTTGATTGGTCTTGCTTCTAGAGGTGAACTTCTATGTAGATTTTGTATCTAGTATAATTAATTCAAGGAAAATAAACTTACGACATGAACTTTACAACAGCCTCACATAAACCAACTTGCATTTTCTGCGCATCAGCACTTGTTGGGCTGGGGTGATAGAATAATATCCTTTGGAGCTCCTGAAAATTAAGAAAAATATTAATAAATGATAATACAAGAACAAAGAAACAAACTGATGGTAACACACTAAAGATTATTTATCACTTTTTTACACAGTAATAAATAGATGTTTCTTAATAGTATGTTTAATTAGGTTTCTTTATGTTTGTTTACAGTCTCCTACACAATGGACAAGGTTTTAGTTGTTTTAGACATGTCAGAGAATTTTGAGAGCAGCAACATGAAGACCGATTCAAACACATTACCAGTAATAAGCATTATAAACTATAAGCCCAATAGCTACAAGAACTGTAGGGAGTTGGGAGTGAAGTTATTCAATACTTACATCGCCTTCCCTAGGACCAAAACTTGAATTAAAAATAAAGAATGAATTAATTTTAGCCTTTACGTCAATCATTGTATAGAATGTAGAAGATGTCCTCAAAGAATTTATCATCTAATTTTGTAACAAACAAAATAAATATAATTTTGTTCAATTGTTGTGTTTTTGCTTTTGACCACAAATTGTCAAAGTCAAACTTGTCAATTTCAATTTCATTGTCAAACACGTCAAACGTCAGCCACAGATAACTGCAGTGATGCGTTTCGGTTTGCATAATAATTTAAAGTATAATCAATTAAAAAATAATAACTCCAATCCTTATAATGTGTTAATTAGATTATGATAAAGTTGTAAGTGTGAATAAGATTTAAAATAATTTTATATGGATTGAGAAAATAAGATCATACTTTTCTTCTGAAAGCTTTGTCAGCATAGGAACAGTCGGAACAGTAAAATCCGTTACCATAGTAGCGATACATTGTTATTATTTTAAATTGTTTTCATTTCATTTTGAAGTACTTGTACTGGATTTTTTTATAAATACATCACGTTATCAATTTAGATTGGTTGTTTTGATTTCAGCTTGAATCATGTCGATCCGAAATCCGAGGCTACCGCTTCTGCCCGGCTATGGCACAAATCCAATGGTGAGTAAATAAAATGTACCTCATTGCATTAGCTACAAACATGGGACTTACAATTCCTACTTGGTCTTATAATTCTTAGAGCCTAATCTACCCGTGTTACTCTGCGATGAGATAACACCTGTAGATTAGACCTGCACCCTAATCATTGAGATAATATGTACTACGTACTAGAGAAGCTATCCTAAGCAAAATGCATGCTCCATTTTGTCAATTTTGACAAGAGTTTATACTAAAAAATTCGCTGCAGCGCTGAAACAATAATTAGTCGCCATTAAAACAATATAAACATGCAGCGCTAGAGCGCTTCTAAGGTGTAGTTTTATCGCGACCAAAAAGACGGAAGCGCCGTGCTTTTCATGGCGCTTACGCGTTTCGTTCAACCTTGTCATTCATATAGACTAAATTGCTGACTGACTACAGAAGTGACATAGCATTATACCTAACAAGCTTCATTAGAATTCACACTTTTTCAAAATTTATTATTAAATGAAATAACCGACTGTTAAAGTATATGATACTTTTGTATTTCTTTATTTAATATAGCTGTTCCCCGCGGCTTCGCTCCGGTGAGCCACCCCACAGTACCTTTTTTTACGGGAAAAAAATAGCCTATGTCACTCAGGAATAATGTAGCTTTCTATTGGTGAAAGAATTTTTCAAATCGTTCCAGTAGTTTCGGAGCCTATTCGGTACAACAAACACAAAAAAATCTTCAAACAAAAACATATCAAATTGGAATAGGGAATTTTACAATTCGTTTGAAAAACGAATCTTTTGTATATTTTTAATATTAATTATGTTAATTTAGTTACCCCTAAACAATATAAGTTTAGTTAACTTTTGACGCTTCGATAAATAATTATTAGTCTGATTAATTTTGGCTTCGTACTTCAAGCGAATTCTTGTGTATTTGTTTATGATGGCCCGTATCAAATGTGTTAGGTGATTTAAAGTGCTTGGTTGATCAAAAGAATGTTGAAGCAAATATGTAAATTTTTCCTTATGAATAAAATATTCCAAAGTATTAACAGTTATATAACTGCAAAGGAAACAATCTGTTTCTTTCCCAAAAACTACTTTTTGCAATACGAAAAGTCGTTTTTGGGAAATAAACAGATTGTTTTTTTTTTTTTTTTTTTTATTCATTATAGGCTCGCGCTTGACCACTATCTCACCTGATGGTAAGCGATGATGTGGTCGACGGTGGAGCACGCTTGCCTAGAAGTAACCTATTCACTCTTGACTTAAAGACCCCTAGATTGTAGCTATCGGGAAACACAGACTCCGGCAGGGAATTCCACTCCTTAGCTGTACGCATAATAAAAGTATTCTCAAAACGTTTAGTGCGTATGGGTGGGATGTCTACCATGTACCGATGGCGCTTCGCCGTATTCACTTACACAATTAGGCTGCTGGTATCTTCACTGCGGTTAATTTGGATAAATTTTATCCATTTTTCCCTATCTTTACGGCCCAAACGTGGAAACCTTAAATAAACCTAATGTACTTAACTAATTATGTCGTATAAGTAATAATTATTTTTCATCTTTTTTATTTTTTCTTTGAATAACCACAGTCAGTTCATTTCTAAATATATGTTATTATTATTTTCCGCTTTAAAAAGAAACATCAGCTAATTTTACCTACAATTGTTATACAAATTGTCACATCTGAATTTTTAGTCTATATGAAAATTGACACAACATGGCGTCCAGCAAAAATTTTGTTAAAATTAAATTTTAATTTTTTTATCTAGTTAGTTAGCCACCTATGAAAAGTTATTCCTTTGCTCTTCACCGTATTGGTTGAATTATTAGTGAAAAATCTTAAAACACACGAGCGGCATATTTAATGCGTTTGAACGTTTTTTCGTTTAAAAACATAAAATGACTTAAGCGCCCAAGATCTAGCAAGCAAATAAGTGAATTGCGGCTAGAAGACCGCAATTGAACATAACACAGTAGTGATGGGTGGTGACTTCTCTAGTGCGTAGTACATTATTACCTCAATGACCCTAATTGCGTAATTTCAAAGAATGGCACACTTACGCTTTGCTTACATTCAAAGCTTCATATGTTCAAAAATCCGTCTTCTCAACAGCGTAATACTCGCAATAAATACCAAGTTCTCTGTGATCGAGCTGTCAAAACAGTTAAACAATTAAGTTGCTGGATTTAAACTCATCCAAAGCCCCTTTTCACATGCTTCGGTGGCCGGGTAACCGGCGGCGAAGTGTTTAGCCATGTATATAAGCTTTCACATGTACCGACGTACATGGCTATACATTCGCCACCGGGTGCCCGTTACCGGCTACCAGAAAACCGGAGCGTGTGAAAAGGGGCTAATCCAGTTCATGGTCTACCCATAAACCAAATATCATCCAAATCCGTTAGGCTTTAATTAAGGTTTATGTTTATCTTAGGTACCAAAAGATATAGTAAAAATTATCATAATACTACATTATCTTCCTGATCTTGTTCCTTGTGGAATCGGCGCAACATGTTTTCTTCTTCCATGCCGTGTCACTCAATTTTCACGCTATCACTGACTCCCTTTTTAGTGTTCCGAAGTCAACAAGGAACCCTTATAGTTTCGCTATGTCCGTCTGTCCGTCCACAGCTTAGCTCAGGTACTAGAAAGCTATACATACATACATAAGCTCACGCCTTTTTCCCATGGGGGTAGGCAGAAACTACAAAACACCACCTGCTACGATCCTAAAAAGAAAGAAAGAAAGCTATAATTCCGACAAAGTTCTGATATCTCCTATAGATTGTAAAGTGGGTATGTTTTATCGCCTATCCCGTAGTGTGGGGTATCGTTGGATAGGCCATTCAAAAATATTACGGTTCTGTTAAAACCATTTTTTGATTCAGAGATCAGTTTGCGTAAAATTAAGCTTTATATTGCAAATTGTTAATATAACATAAGTGCAATGCCAGCGAAACCATTTGGCTAAGTGAAAAAAATCACGAAATGAAAAGGAAAACTATCACAGCTAATTTGGCTTTACAAGTTTACGAGTTATAGTCGACCAACTTATAAAATGTACTTGGAACCGTGAAAATTGTGTACAAATGCCATTAAAAAAATACTAAAGTAATATTGTTAGTTGCGTAAAATTCAACTTTTTTGTGTATGTGTGTGTTTTTGGGAAAGAACCAGATTGTTTCCGTTGCCGAATTTACTTACGCAATTAAGCTGCCGGTCAGTACGGGGTAGTCTATTTTGTGTTATAATAGTGCAGAAGTATTTTCAGCGTTTTGTAATCTAAAATCACACTAGATTCGATTGCCAAGCAAATTCCGCTACCCGATCATAGATGGCGGTATTCTCAGTGGTCGCAATTATAAACTTAATTGCGTTTGCCGTAAGGTTGACATTCGTGTCGGTATTTACTGCTATTCAACCAAGGTCACGTCGGTGTAGTATAATCACATTGCATTTTTTATTACATTATCGATATCGATAGATACCAGATTTCTTAATTCGAAAAAAATACTTGTTTTTTTAATTTGATGGCTTATATATTTTTTATAAATAAAATCAAGATGAAAGTATGTAAATACAAATTTACATCTCTCATGTTCGGTAAGTAGGTTCTTATTACCTCCAAATGGGGCTTGTAGGCATTGAGATAGGAAATATATGGAGGCGCCGCGATGTTCTATACATACATTAGCTTACACAAATATGAGTGAAATACGATACAGAATGTGAAACATCGTTTTGTATCATTCTTTCTAATGTAGTAATCGTATTTGATGAAAGAGACAACAATATTTCAGTTGTTGCTCATTATGGCAACATTTTGTTTTGACGTAGTGACGGTTGTAGGTACGTGCCATATTCGCCATTTTATGTGCCGAATTTTGTGCTTGTGTTCGTGGTAGTCCTGCTGTCAAATGGTTGTTTACATATTGTATTATTGAGATTTGTGAGTGTGTGTGTGTTGCTTGATTGACACAACCTTAGAATCGGCGGCCATTTTATGAGACATTTTGAGGTTTAGGTAGGCACGTTTTTTTCGTAGGTATTTCCAGTCCATATTATTTAGTATGTCTATGCTTGTAGGTGACTAATTAGCGCTCTAGGGTAATAATGTAGCTAGAAAAGCCAAAAGTAAGTAATTTAAAAAAACACTTCTTTCTTTCAAAAAGTTCGCGTACATCTAACCATCATACTGGCAATAGACATCATGCATTCAGCCCAATGACCAAAGAGGTCGCTTTGCTATTCAGCCTTGTCTTCGTGTGAGTATAATAGTCATCAATTTTAAATATCGAACGGCGAAGCTCAATTCGTTAATAATTTTTTTTTTTTTTTTTTAAATGTTTTTTTCTTGTAATGTCGATTTTTTTCTACTTACCTCACAATCGAGATGTAAAGCAGAATAGTTAGCTCGGGTGTAAGCACCAATTGCACCCTCGAACTATAGGCGCCCTCGCTGCGCTCGTGCGCCTAAATATCTCGGGCTGCAATTGATGCCTTACAACCCTTGGCTACTAATCTACTAATCTACTATTTATTAAGCTCATTGAGGCGGGCGGGCCTCTTTATAATATTATTTTACTAGCTTCTGGCAGCGGCTTCGCCCGCGTGTATGTCAAAAATTATCCCGAGGGAACTTATGCCCGGGATAAAAAGTATCATAAGTGCTATTCCTGGCTATAATCTATCTCGGTGCCAAATTTCATCCAGATCCGTCCAGCCGTTTGAATGTCTGCCTGTCCTGAATTTTTGTCCATGTCAGGACGGTAGAAATAGAAGAAGAAAACATGTTGCATCGACCCCAAGTCACATGGGACAAGGGCAGGAAGATGATAAAGATATTATTCCATTCTAGATAGGAAAAACGAACTTTGGAGTCCGGCCTTTATTCACGTCGATCGACAAAATCAACATGTTGGTCGATAAAGCGGAGGATGGTAACCGAGTGCCCTCGTTGTACTGTCGCAAACAAGCGCCAGATCTGCCAACCTGGATTATGTATGATAAGCACGTAAGACCTCTTATTATTATAACAAAAGCTTTGCTTTGATACCGCTGCACTTGACTGTACGGTAGGTAGGGATATAACGCGATAAGAAGAATAATAATTTGACATGACGTGACAATTAATGACATGCTTCACCTTTTTTACTAAATGGCAAGCAGGTTTGAAAGAAGCCTTTACAACAGTACCTATCAGGTTATTTTAGGGTTAGCAAAGCACCTGTAAGAGTGGCGTACAAAAACTGAAGGATGATTCCATAGTCCTGTTGCTTGTTCGTAAGCGAAAGGGTGGGCATAGTTGCCATCGTGAACCTAAAACGAATGAGACCAGCGCAGCGCCTGTGCAGGGGCAGCAACTGCGTAAAAAAATCCGCCATTCACATTGACGGAAATCCACATAACGTCTTTCATCTCGCATGTGATTGGTTGATTTGCTTTGCCATACCGAATTCATTACGCAATAACGCTGCAGGTGTGGAGATGGACACAATGAAAGCGAGGTTTAAAACCCACAGTAATGTCGGGTCGTCTGGCTTAAATGATGATGGGGTAAATATAAGCCTCGCGCAGGGCTGCAGTCCCGAGTCCGAGTTGAAGGTGTATCTAAGTAGTGATTTAAATCGCAATGTTAAGGGCCTACAACCGCTTTAGTGCCGTAAAACGGTAACTTTCTAAAGTATACTCCTTAGTAACGGCTAGGTTAAAAGGTTTGAAAAAATAATAATATTATTCTTTAATTATTCTTGTTAAAAAACATGTTTCACAAGCAATGTACATGAATGTACATTGCTTGTGAAACATGTTTATTCGTATACCAAATACATAGTTTTGATTTAAAACAATAATTAACAACACGATATTATTTCGCTACTTTTAGATAATCCTCCAAAACGACTAAAATGTTTAAAAATATTTGTACACAGACAATTTGATAGCTAGAATTTCTTCATAACTGAAATAGCATATATGTAAATATAAGTATATTTTGCAAACAAAACTGTCCAAATCTGGTTCCGAGCGGGCGCACGGCCAGTACTGCGTTAACATTGGAGAATATATGCGCCTTAAATTGTAGTGATTGATATGCTTATGCCAATCAGTCGTTGGTTTTCTGCTTATCTGGGAATAGATTAACTGCTGGAGACGTTCATTTGTGGAGCTTCTACTTCTTTCAACATTCTTAATATTTTTCGCATGTTTAGATTCTACGCTTCCAAGGGTTTTTCCAACAAACGTTGCACGAATTCCGTTCCGGCGCTAGTATATTGCGTAAGGTGGAGATCTTCTTCTATCTTGAAGATGGCACTATCAAGGTGATGGAGCCGAAGACGGAAAACAGTGGGTTGTCGCAAGGTAACTATTTCTCTTTGTAATATCAGATTTATATAGCTGCCTCGTTGGTCTAAAAGTCGTATGTGACTGTGCAGTGCGCAGAGCTGGGTAAAATACATGCCTTGCTTTGATTAAGGCGCCTGTTCCCTTGAGTAGCTGATTTTAAAATGAGAAGCACGTCTAAACGGCTAGTCGTAATTTTTTGGAAAAAATATATATTATATTAGACCATATCTATAATATAAAAATGAATCGCAAAATGTGTTGGTAAGCGCATAACTCAACAACGCATGGACCAATTTGGCCAATTCTTTTTCTTAAATGTTCGTTGAAGTTCAAAGATGGTTTTTACGGGGCGAAAAATTCTAATAATTGCCGCAAAAAAAAACAGCCCTTTTCATTTTCCCATACAAAAGTTTTCTAACTAAAACGTAGTCAATTTGAGCTTTATTGCTATTGTATAAGCTATTTTTGCTTTGTGTAGGGTAGGGTAGTGTAGGGTAGTGTAGGGTAGTGTAGGGTAGTGTAGGGTAGTGTAGGGTAGGGTAGTGTAGGGTAGTGTAGATTAGGGTAGGGTAGAGTAGGGTAGTGTAGGGTAGGGTAGTGTAGGGTAGGGTAGGGAAGGTAGTGTAGGGTAGGGTAGTGTAGAGTAGGGTAGGATAGTGTAGGCTCGGGTAGGGTAGGGCAGTGTAGGGTAGGATAGGGTAGGTAGGGTAGATAAATGTTTGCTGTTTTTATGGCAAAACAAAGTTTGCCGGGTCAGCTAGTTCTTAATAATTTGATCTAAGCAAATTTTGAGTTTTATCCGTATAACATAGTGTAATTAATTTGTAAAGTTATATCTCAAACGAACAAAAACACGACAATCGCACAAAAACCGCTGGGCGTATTTTAATGCGATTGACACCATTTCAAAGACAATATAACTATCTACATTTTTATCCGAAGTTTTTTTTTTAAAGTCATAGAATAGTAAGAAAAGTACAAAAAAACTACTAAATTTTGGGTCGCGCGGGTGTGAAACGAGTGCGCGTTTTGTTCCCTCAAGGTCGTTAGCGTTAGTCGTCGTCTTAAAATACAAATTACAAAATACTATCTCGCATGTATTTAAAATACGAAATACAAAACATTTGTAAGTCATGTAGTTGAAATATAAAATTCAAAATTCCTACAGTATTTTAACTATTTTAATTTAAAATACAAAATACAGTTGATCATAAAATCGTGACATTCGTACTAATAAACTTAAATAATACACAGAAGTTTCGTGAAAATAACCGTTTGAAATGAAAATGACAATTGACAGGATATATATAGTTCTCGTCAAATTTCTGGGCCGCCGCCGCCGTGAAGTTGGGCTTTCCGATGCGCAAGGCACGAAACGGTGCTGTTTTTGTTTGAGATTTACTACTGCGCAGCAATTGTAGTCAACTTCAGGGCGGCCAAGAAGTTTGGCGAGAACTATACTTGGCAATTTGACGTACGCGGTCGCCATTTTGCTTACGAAAGCTATCGAGCGCTATTTTCTTTAGAACGCACCCAATAAGGCCGCTAAATGTATTTATGTTCAAATGTATTTTGAAATACTAACTACAAATTAGCGTCAGGTATTTGAAATACCGATTAAAAATTAAATTTTTATGAATACCAAATAAGTATTTGTGCTTCAATTACGTATTTTAATTACAAGTAATTCAAATACTGCCCATCTCTAGTAGTGCGTGGTGTAGTATCGAGCAAAGTGTTATTGGGTTGTATCTAGAATTTATGCCCGACTGAGTTCAAAAGACTCGCCTCCTATTAGGTACAAGGGACTTATCATAACTAGCGAAATGAGGGCGTACTTTAGATACACCTGCATAACCCTTCAGCGAAAGTAGTAGGGATTCGCCGTTTCTAGATCAAGGAAAATCCTCGGAAAATCCTGTGGTTGTGGACCGGCTCGGCTACTAGTCCCACATGCCGCGAATAAAGTTTATTACACACGTCGCGGTTAATTAATTTAATTACACACGCGAATTACATTTATAGCGCGCGAATCGAATTTATCGCGGACTACTCGCGGTTCAAATATTTTAAGGTAGTAGTAGGGATTCCCCGTTTCTAGATCAAGGAAAATCCTCGGCAAATCCTGTGGTTGTGGACCGACTCGGCTACTAGTCCCACATGCCGCGAATAAAGTTTATTACACACGTCGCGGTTAATTAATTTAATTACACACGCGAATTACATTTATAGCGCGCGAATCGACTTTATCGCGGACTACTCGCGGTTCAAATATTTTAAGGTAGTAGTAGGGATTCCCCGTTTCTAGATCAAGGAAAATCCTCGGCAAATCCTGTGGTTGTGGACCGACTCGGCTACTAGTCCCACATGCCGCGAATAAAGTTTATTACACACGTCGCGGTTAATTAATTTAATTACACACGCGAATTACATTTATAGCGCGCGAATCGACTTTATCGCGGACTACTCGCGGTTCAAATATTTTAAGGTAGTAGTAGGGATTCGCCGTTTCTAGATCAAGGAAAATCCTCGGAAAATCCTGTGGTTGTGGACCGGCTCGGCTACTAGTCCCACATGCCGCGAATAAAGTTTATTACACACGTCGCGGTTAATTAATTTAATTACACACGCGAATTACATTTATAGCGCGCGAATCGAATTTATCGCGGACTACTCGCGGTTCAAATATTTTAAGGTAGTAGTAAGGATTCCCCGTTTCTAGATCAAGGAAAATCCTCGGCAAATCCTGTGGTTGTGGACCGACTCGGCTACTAGTCCCACATGCCGCGAATAAAGTTTATTACACACGTCGCGGTTAATTAATTTAATTACACACGCGAATTACATTTATAGCGCGCGAATCGACTTTATCGCGGACTACTCGCGGTTCAAATATTTTAAGGTAGTAGTAGGGATTCCCCGTTTCTAGATCAAGGAAAATCCTCGGCAAATCTTGTGGTTGTGGACCGACTCGGCTACTAGTCCCACATGCCGCGAATAAAGTTTATTACACACGTCTTGCGTGCCTTACACCTCTGCTAATTAAAAGGTGGTGTACTTATACCTTGTGTGGACGACATACTTTATACACCGCGAATTAACTTTATTGCATGCTCATCAAACCTCTAATTATTTTATCGACTTGCGGAGGATCACATCTACTTACTACCTGGCCCGTACCTCAGACCTTTGCTTAGGACAATGGAATTCTACGGCCATTATGTTTTCACCGTTTCAAGGTATCATAAAAAAAGGTTTATTGCTCTCCAACGTATTGTTAGGCTTACTCATTGTTGCATCCTGTGGAGTAATTATAGCGATAAAAAAACTAAAAAAAACATTCCTTCAGACATATTGTTCTTACACATGTATTTGTTATTCACGTCGATTCCTGTCTGGCCCGTACCTCAGACCTTTGCTTAGGACAATGGAATTCTACGGCCATTATGTTTTCACCGTTTCAAGGTATCATAAAAAAAGGTTTATTGCTCTCCAACGTATTGTTAGGCTTACTCATTGTTGCATCCTGTGGAGTAATTATAGCGATAAAAAAACTAAAAAAAACATTCCTTCAGACATATTATTCTTACACATGTATTTGTTATTCACGTCGATTCCTGTCTGGAGTGAGGTCTTTTTTAAGAACATTGTAAATTGTTTTATATTTGTGCTATTGTAATTTGAATTTCACTAGAGTTAAGTCATACTATCTATTCAGGTACGAGACTTGTTTCGAAGAACTTTGTATTAACAATACGTTGTTAAATGAGTTGGGTGTGGGTAAATACTATATAAAGCTAAAAAAGTAACTTGTAGGTCATCATTTCTTATTCATCCAATACCATGGATAGACTAAGCTGTGACCTGTACAACTCAGAGCTCATCTTGATTGTTGAAGACATCGAATCATTGGAACTGATGTCTTCAAGCTTCGATCAAGAATTATACGAGCTCTGTGAGGAAGCAGAAAAGGACCATTTTGAAACGTGAGTTGTCTTTTGTGTTATAAATTAACTTGTTGCTACATGTTTTGGTAATCGATGAGGAGGGGATGGAATTTTGAGTACTTAAAGTTGTAGTAGCGTGTTTTGAAATCATTCGTTTCTTTGGACCGTGTTTTGGTTACTACAACGATAGAAAATGTATCGCAGCTTTGAATTTGATATTTTATCTCAGAGTGACATTATAAGTATGGGAAAAAGTCTCATTTAAAAAAAATTTCATCGTTTAATACGGTATTGGTTCATACAAAATGTGTTACCGGAATCAATGTTGCGAGATCCAGATATAACTCCATATTATACCCCATGTGAAGGACATACAATCATTGACCACAGTGTTCAATCCGGTCAAGATGATTTCGATGGCGTTTTACCAATGCAAGCGTATTGTTTACGGTGTCAATAATCATGTTAGTACTTTATGTGTAATCGGTGAATACTATACTTGGTGTAATTGTTGATAAATTTTGCTAATGTTATTTTGGTTTCTTTTTTAAACAGATCTATTCAAATTGGTGGAGGAAGAAAGAAAAGACCGGCGACAACGGACCTGATAGAAGAGGAACGGGCAAAGAAGAGGACGAAAAAACATGATGAAAGTCCTTCAACATCAACATCGTCGGTGTCAATAAATCAAAATGTGAGTACAGAAAATAATGATAAAATTGAATGTTCTGTATGTCACGTATTTGTATCAAGGAAATATTTAACCAACCATTTCAAGAGTAATACCCATAAAATCAATGTTTTAAGATCTGATGAAGAATTAACAAACGTACAAATAATAGAAAGTGCGTTCGGGAATAGAATTCTTACTTACAGAATAAAATCGAATATAAATTCAGACCAACCATTTCAAACACCGGAATTATTTTTAGAAAATATTAAAGATTTAATATATAAATTACTAGAACGATGTATTATAGAACACTTTGCTGTGAAAGTAAATTTTATTCTTAATGCCAACTTTACCCAAGAAACCAAAAATCTTTTTAATACTTTTGACTTTCAAATGTCTAATTATGTTATTTGTCGTGGGGATGATACGGGAATAATTTTTTCATCTATTGTTACTGAAATAACAAATAAAATTTCAAATTTTGAGAAAAAGGATAGTGGATGGAGTTTAGTTAAAATAAAACACTTAGACATGAATGTTAACAAGTTTAACCCATTACATGGATCGTCATACATAGATTTACTATTAGATATAAAATATAAGAAAGCTGTTATCAACGTTCAAAATAATGATAACGAATGCTTTCGTTGGGCCGTATTGTCAGGATTGTACCCAGTTAAAAATAACTGTAATAGAGTAACAGCTTACATGCAACATAAAAATAAATTAAAATTTGATCAACTATGCTTTCCTTTAAAAATTAATGATATTCATAAATTTGAAAAACTCAATAATATAAGTATTAATGTTTTTGGTCTAGAATACGATTTAACAAGTAAGGCGAATAAAGTTGTAGGACCATTACATTTAACAAAACAAAGGAACTCTACTCATTTAAACTTATTGTACTTATCTCAAGGTAGTAACGGTCATTATTGTTATATTAAAAACCTTTCAAGATTAGTTTCTAAACAATTATCAGCATCAGAGCATGCAGTTCATATTTGTGATGGTTGTTTATTACATTTTACATCACGCGATAATTTACAGCGACATCAAGAAAATGATTGTTTCAACGTATGCACAGAATTACCATCTAACTGTGACAGTAAGAGAAATTGGTTCAATGAAATAACTCCATCTAACCAAATCTCATTTAATAATTATGAACGTAAGTTAAGAGTTCCTTTTGTTGTATATGCTGACTTTGAAGCATTTTTAAATCCAATCGACAGTTGTTCTAACGATCCGAGTATATCATCAACTTCTAATATTCAAAAACATGAAATGTATAGTTTTGGGTACTATCTTAAATGTTCTTATAATGATAGCTTTTCAATATATAGAACATATACTGGTAAAGATTGTGCACTCACATTTATGCAATTCATTAAAAAAGATTTAGAAAGTATCTGTAAAAAGAATAGTTGTGTTAAAAGCCCATTGCCGTTAACGAGTCAAAATATTACAGATATTAGCCAAAGCAACACGTGTTATATTTGTAATAATAATATAAATGGTCATTCCACAATTTCATATAATTGGCATACTGGCGATTATGAAGGAGTCGCCCATCCTTTTTGTTCTGAGAAATACCGAACACCAAACTTTTTACCTGTATTTTTTCACAACTTAAGTAATTATGATGCTCATTTTATAGTTCATGGTCTCAATGTTGAAGAGGGTAATATAGAACTCATTCCTGAGAATAAAGAGAAATATATTTCTTTTTCCAAGGTTTTACGTATTAATAATCGTGTTATGAAATTAAGATTTCTTGATTCACTTAAATTTATGTCCAGTAGTCTTGACAAATTAGCTAAAAATTTACTACCCCAACAATTTAACGAGCTCAAATTAAATTTTCCACGTGAAGAAGACTTCAAAAGATTAATACGAAAGGGTGTTTATCCATACGAATACATGACTTCATTTGATTCTTTAAAAATAACTTCTCTTCCTACTCGCGATAAATTTTATAGTTCTTTGAATGATAGCCACATCTCCGAAAATGATTACCATCACGCTCATGATGTATGGAAACACTTCAATTGTCAAAACATGGGTGACTATTCAAATCTTTATTTAAAAACGGATGTTTTGTTATTAGCAGATATATTTGAAAATTTTAGAAACGTTTGTCTTAACACATATAGTCTGGACCCAGCTCATTATTATACAGCACCTGGATTAAGTTGGGATGCAATGTTAATTTTTACTAAAATAAATTTAGAACTTCTTACAGATATCGATAAAATTGCTTTTATTGCGAACAATATCAGGGGTGGTATATCTCAATGCAGTAATAGACACGCAAAAGCAAATAACTTATTTATGGCAGAATATGATTCCAGTGCACCATCTTCCTTTCTGATGTATCTAGATGCAAATAACCTTTACGGTTGGGCTATGTCCCAGTGCCTCCCAACCGGCAAATTTGAATGGGTAGATGTAAACACTGATTTTAACATCCCCGACGATGCCGAGCACGGTTTTATTTTAGAAGTAGATTTAGAATATCCAAACAATTTACATGATTTTCATTCAGATTTACCCTTTTGTCCTCAAAACATATGTTTAGGTGATAGCAAAGATCGAAAATTGATCCCAAATTTAAATAATAAAAAGAACTATGTTATTCATTATAGAAATCTTAAACAATGTTTAGAAAAAGGTTTGCGATTACTTAAAGTTCATAGAATCCTTAAATTTGAACAATCCGCATGGTTAAAAAGTTACATAGATTTAAACACACACATGCGTTCTTTGGCAACTTCAGATTTCGAAAAAGACTTTTTTAAACTTATGAACAACTCTGTTTTTGGTAAAACAATGGAAAACGTACAAAAAAGAGTGAATGTTAAATTAGTCAACCACTGGTTGAATCGTGGGAAAACCCAAGGAGCTCAAGCTTTGATAGCAAGACCTGAATTTCACAGTATTTCAATATTCTCCGAAGATTTAGTCGCAGTACAATTAAAGAAAACTAAAGTTTTATATAACAAACCAATTTACCTCGGGTTTTGTATATTAGATCTATCAAAAACCTTAATGTATCAATTTCATTATGATTTTATGAAATCAAAGTATCAAGATAATCTCAAACTACTTTACACGGATACTGACAGTTTGATTTATCAAATATTTACATACAATTTTTATGATGATATCAAAGACAACTTAGAATATTATTTTGATACGTCTGACTATCCACCTAATAATGAATATGGTTTACCATTAATAAATAAAAAACGGTTAGGCTTTTTTAAAGATGAAAATAATGGTAAAATTCTCAAAGAATTTGTAGGACTTCGTGCAAAAATGTATGCAATGGATGTGCAGAATAAACTTGTAGCTAAAGCAAAAGGTATTAATAAATGTATCACAAATAAATTTGAACTTAATGATTATAAAACATGTTTGTTCGAAAAGAAAATTCGTTATAGTGAAATGTTAAGATTTAAATCAATAAAACACGCGATTTATACTCAAAAAATAAACAAAATATCACTATCGCACAGTGACACAAAACGATATTTATTAAGAAATTCTACTGACACTCTCGCTTGGGGTCATTATAGAATAAAGAACATTTAATATTATTATTTTCTGTATAATAAAAAATGTACCTCTCAATTATATGTGCATGAAAATATGTGTATGTAAATATGTATTCTTGCTTTTTTATTAGTTGTAGATTTATTTTAACATTTTTGTACAAATATAATAGCTTTAATTTTAATGATATGTTTTATTCATTCCGATACACCTGTAGAGTTCACACGTTAATTTAGAATGATCCATTTTTCCCACCCCTTTACTGCCATAGTCGCAGGTCCGAGTGCTTGTGGGAAATCGAAGTTTGTGACGAATTTTATAAAATCTATAAAACAAATATGTAATTGTGATTTTAATCAAATTACATGGTGCTTTGACGAAATGCAACCTTTGTATAATTTACAAAATGTCAACTATCATCAAGGTATTCCCGACCTTAACATGTTTGATGGGGAGAAACCACATCTCGTTATAATAGATGATCTAATGAGAGAATCAGATGGTAGAATTGTTGACATATTTACCAAGGGTAGTCACCACAGAAATTTAAGCGTGTTTTATATATCACAAAACTTATTTCATCAGGGTAAAGGGCAAAGGGACATTTCCTTGAATTCAAGTTACATAATTTATTTTAAAAATCCTCGTGATAAAACTCAAATACGATATTTAGCAAGACAGGTATCCCCAGATGATGCAAAATTTATTGAAGATGCTTACAAGGATGCTACATCAGAAGCCCATGGATATTTATTAATTGATTTAAAGCAGAATACTAATGACTTGTGCCGTATCAAAACAAAAATATTCCCATTTAATGGGTATTGCACAGTATACGTACCTACAAAAAGGTTTAAATACTCCAAGAATCAAACAGTTCCTATCATTTGTTAACAATGCATCGTAAACTAACAACGTATAGAAATTTATTAAACGCATTGTATACACTTAAACCGAAGTATCAAAAAGCAATTATCAAATCTTGTGATGACGAAGATATAAATTTTCTATGTGAATGCATTCATAACGTTCTACAAGGGAAGGTACCTCTCAAAGATCAAGAAAAGAAGAAATTAAATAAATATAAAAATATTCTCCGGAAATTGGTGCGAAAGTGTAAAACTAAACTAAGAAAAAATATAATCATTCAAAAAGGAGGAGCTTTCTTACCTATAATATTAGGATCAATTTTGAGTGCTTTCGTAAGTTGTTTTACTTCACAAAATTAACATGGAAAATGCAAAAAAGATGCTACTTATAGAACCTGGATTAATTGAAAAACTAAAACATGAAACCATGGGTAACAATAATTTATCTCGATTAGACACTGAAATGCAAAATATTATGAAAAGTAATACTGAAGATCGAAAGAAGTGGATGTTATATTTACAAACTCTACAAAGATATCTCCACTTTGCTGAAGAAGACCGTCAACCTTATAAACTACCAATTTATAATGATATCTCTAACGATGGTATAAATGAATCTAAGAATAGTTATAAAAATAAAGAAATGGATGATAAACAAATAGTTACTAACGAAGCTTCGTTGCGAGACATTGAACCTATTAAGAAAGAAGATAATTTTACAACAAAACCGGTCTACTCAACCTCCCAAATACTTAGTTTGATACCAAAAACTTATAATAAAAAAGGTGAGTTACTATTAAATTTAGTGGAATCAAGTAAAAGTAAAATACATTGGGACAACGAAGGTACAGTTATAATTGACAATGAAAAAATTCCTGGAAGTAATATTGTTGATTTAGTAAATGATTCACTAAGACCATTGAAAAGAAGTGACCCAATAGGGTGGGACAAATTTGCTAAAGCATTAAAAGATATTAAAGTACCACTGACTTACATTGGTGTTGGATTTCGTATTAGCTTATTATTTTCACTGTAGGGTAGAAGTAAGAAATGACTTGCAAAATGCGTCACTATCCTGTCGTGTCCCATCCTTTTCCCTCATGCACACCCGGACTATCGCTGTCCTTGTCACCATCTACGGTGACGGTGTGAAGACTCTATTGTCTTGTCGCGTGCTTCGACGAGGGCAGTGTTACTAATTGCCTGCTCCCTTGTTAATTTTATTACAAATTTACGGTTGTGAACTATCGCAAGTGCATTTACGAACTATTATCTAAAACACTACGTAAAGTGCGTGTATTAGCTGTGAAAGGCGTCTGTGCGCCCTCTCGTGCGCTGCCCTGATCCAGCAAAGGTCTCGAACCTTCGGCCGGCCGACGTGGAAGATTGATGGTGAATCTACAGGTCAGTGGTGTTGCATTTTCCTGCCAAATTCCTTTGTCCATGTACAATTTCGTCGTCCTAATTCGTGTCGTATTTTGCAAGGTCAGACTCACGTATTTTTCGACCCCGCTTCATACAGTCCACTATTTAATTAAACCAGCCCCCTGCGTCTGGGATAAACGCAAACAATTTAATATTTCCGCCCAAGTATTTGGTGTTAGGCGCCACCATTATTTTTGGTCACTTCGAACCGTATTTACTTTTGGTCATTTAGGTCGCATTCTTTATGTAAACCGCATGGTCAGTTATAACTAAACGGTCACTGTACTACGTAATTAATAGAATGTCGTTTATTCTTTGTTTTTTCCCCGCACCGACATCTATTGCTTTTTATTCCGCACCCGCATTGCATAGTACAACACAACGTAAAAGTTATTTCTTTTCAAATTCATTCCATTTTGGTATTCCGCCATTTTGAATCGGTTCCTATATGATCGTTCTTTAGACAACTAGTTCGTTCGTAATTGTTCGGTGAACTTCAGCTCGCTTCGTTAGGTCACGTTCACATACCAGTACTTTTGATATTTTTCTCTCACCCGCAATCATTTATTTTATTCTCGCAACTAAAGTTAGTCGTTTTATGATTATAACCGCTTATTAGTAGTTTGTTTACATAATCGTATTGCCTACTTATCGCCGCTATACTACATATATACAGTTATTCACAATGACTAAAGCAAAGAGGAAAGGAAGTGATGCAGATCAGTTCTTTGACACTACCAGTACTAATAAAAACCAGTTATCGTTATACGTAGTCAAACGCGATGTAATTTACAAACGCGTAGAAAATATTTTCGAACTTGCACAGAAAGCAAATAATGATCGACAATATTATAAGTCGTTTTGTTCTAGTGCTTTAAATATTGATACATTGCGTAATGATTATCAACAAGTTTTAGATTCTTATAATATGTTAAATTTACAGTTGAACCCCGATTCTGAGGTCGAATATGATTCCTGGTTATCATTTGAAGAAATGTTTTGTTTTATAAAACAGGTTTTACTCAATAATAAAACCGAGTGTCCTGAACCTGAATCTCAAACTTCATTACAAAAATCTAATCCTCGCCTTCCGCCCATTGATTTGATGTCATTCGACGGTAATGTCAAGAAATGGCCATTGTTTTATCAACAATTTAAAAGCATGATACACGATAACACATCGCTCACTAATAGTGAAAAAGTATTTTACTTAGTAGGTAAATTATCTGGGCAGGCGTCGTGCGTTTGCGCAGGGTTGGCGCCAATCGCAGAAAATTATATTATTATTTGGGAGGCACTCGTGCAAAAATATGACGATCCTCGCTCACTCGCATCCGCATATTTAAACCAATTGTTACAGTTTAAACCGCTATCCATTGCTAGTTCTGATGGGTTAGACTCATTTATAAATAATTTTGATTCTTCAGTACAAGCGCTTAAGCAATTGAAGCTTAACGATTTAACTGAATTTATTTTCTTGCACTTGGCTCTGCAAAAGTTGGATGCAGACACAGTTAAATTATTTGAAATTACCTATCGTAAAGATAAAATACCTCCTTATCATAATTTAATTGAATTCATAAAGGAGCAAAGTAAAGTTTTGTCTCGTTCTATGAACCTTAGTAAATCGATAGATAATAATTCTCAGTCTAACCAGCAGCGTCAAACTAAGCACATCCCTAAACCGTCCAAGTCTTTTGTTAATACAGATGTAGGGTATGGTCCAAGTGTAAGCGATAAATGCGCTTTATGTAATGAGAAACCACATGAACATTTATATTCTTGTTCGTCATTTAATAAGTTAACCCCGCGAGAAAGATATAATTTTATAAAAATTAATCATTTCTGTAACAATTGTTTAAGTACTAAACACAAGACTTTTTCTTGTACTTCGAAACATACTTGTTCTCATTGTTCAAAGCGGCACCACACCTTATTACATTTCAATCAAACACAAAATGATAAAACGAATTGTAACGTTGGCTCTGTGGTGCCCAATACCTCTAATCCTATTCCCGCTACCGCTCATGACTTGCCGCGCCCTACACCGGCCAGCAGTCATTTAGAGTCCGCTATGACTCATTCACTCGCCGCTTCTAATGACCCTACAACTATTGCAAATAATGCATCGGTGTGTACAGTTTCGTACGATCGAACAGCTCGTTATCAAACGACTACGTTGTTAGGGACCGCAAAAGTAAAGTTTGTTGATTCTTTAAACCGCACTCACTTTTTGAGATGTCTAGTGGATCCTGGCTCTCAGAGTGATTATATTTCCGCAACTTGTTGTAAGCGACTATCGCTTCCTATTTATACTCAAACCCGCTATTCGCAAGTTCAAGGCATTGGAGGAGCCTCACAAAAAATTCTCGGGGTTACTTCTGTTAAATTCACGTCTCGCTTTGATAATAAGTGCGAATATTCTATAAGGCCGATGGTAGTAGGACAGATTACGTCACAGTTGCCGGACACCTGTGTTGATACCGCGGCTATTGAATTTATTCGTAACTTACCGCTCGCCGATGATGACTTTTCGCAACCGGGAACTATAGATATACTTTTAGGTGTTAAATTTTATTGTGAAATTTTACTTTCTGATAAAATTAAAAGCTCAGATAACGGTATGCCCTCCGCCCTTGAAACGACTTTAGGTTACCTGATTTTAGGTGACGCTCCTATTATTTCTCCGCAACCCGCTACCCGCACATTGTGTGCTTTTACTTCTGATCCGCTGCATCAGATGGTTGAAAGATTTTGGGCAGTCGAGGAATTACCCTCGCAGTCATTTTTAAGTCCCGACGACCAACAGTGTGAAAATATTTATATTTCAACCACTGTTCGTAACTCCGACGGCAGCTATTCAGTTGACCTTCCTTTTAAAGAAGACCCAAATAATCTTGGCAATTCTTATACTACCGCTAAAAAACGTTTCCTACTTTTAGAAAATAAATTTTCTAAGGATCCTAATTTAAAATTAAAATATGACGATGTTATTCGTGATTACCTAAATAAGGGTATACTGTCCCAGACCGCACCTGAGGCATTAGTCGCCCCAGGCTTTTATCTACCGCACCATCCTGTAGTGCGCAACGACAAGGCGACAACCAAGGTTCGTCCTGTGCTCGATGGCAGTGCCAAGACAAATACAGGCTTATCACTAAATGATGTCCTGTATACGGGTTGCAATCTACAGGCTGATATATTTCATATACTTTTAAATGTTCGTGTTTATTACATTGCCTTTTGTGCAGATGTAAAACAAATGTATTTATGCATTTATACAAATGCTCCGCACCGCAAATTTCAAAGAATCTTATATAGATTTTCAGAAACCGACCCACTCGAGGTTTTTGAGTTCACTCGAGTCACATTTGGGCTCCGGTCTTCACCATTTTTGGCGCTCCGCACGCTACGCCAGCTCGCTAACGATGAACGGCATAATTGGCCAACTGCGGCAGCCGTATTAGAGAGGGACATTTATATGGATGACGTAGCTTCATCTGCTTCTTCTCTCGAGGAAGCAGTCAAGACAGCTACTGATCTGATCCAGATCTTCAAAACTGGCGGGTTTGACTTAGTTAAATGGACTTCCAACTCACAAGAATTACTCGATCATATTCCCGAGTCGCACCGTCAATCTGAATGCATTTCTTTCGACGATGGAAATACATTTAAGATATTAGGTTTGCGTTGGTTGCCCGCTCAGGATACCTTTATTTTCAAAATATCAAGTCCCCTACCTGTTTGTACTAAACGCGCCATTTTATCCGCTACCGCTCGGTTGTACGACGTCTTAGGACTCGTCGGCCCTATAATTCTTTTCGCTAAATTAATAATTAAGGAGCTCTGGCTTTTAAATCTCGATTGGGACGATATACCCCCTTCTCGCATTGTTAAAATTTGGCAACAATACTTAATAGAATTACCGCAAATATCTAATTTATCATTTCCACGTCATTTAGGTATAGAAACCCGTTCTACAGTTTCCTTAGTAGCATTTTCAGATGCGAGCGAATCCGCATACGGTTGTGTGATATTTTTACACGTCGTCAATGGCGATCAACCGCCTATTATTTCACTCGTGTGCTCCAAGTCGCGTGTCGCATCTGCTAAACCTAAAATCACTCTCGCACGCTTGGAATTAAACGGAATACTTTTAATGTCACGACTTCTTAAAACCGTTCATGACACTTTATCTAAACGACATAAAATTGAAAATATTTATGCTTTTTCGGACTCTGAAGTAGCACTCAGTTGGTCTGTTGCTTCGCCTCACCGATTCAACACTTATGTTGCCAACCGCATTTCTCAAATTCAGGAAAATATTTCACCTGAAAATTTATATCATGTCGCTGGCATAGAGAACCCCGCAGATTGCGTATCTCGTGGACTCATGCCTTCGCAGCTCATTCAACATGAGCTTTGGTTTAAGGGTCCATCCTGGCTTTCCTTGCCTAGACAAGACTGGCCTATACAACAATTTTTATCCAACCGGTCTTCATTACCGGAAGAAAAAACTGTTACGCACGTGACTCAAGTCACAGATAATGATAACCCGCTCTTAAAATTAGCTTCAGAGTGTTCCACTTGGGAAAAGCTGCTGGAAGCTACAGTTTTTTCGCTTAGATTTATTAAAAAATTGCCGCAAAACGATACAATTACCGCTGAAGATTTAAATACAGCTGAATTGGATATAATTCGCGCGGTTCAATCTAAATACTTTTCCGAAGACATTAAGAATATTTCTAAAGGTCAACCGTGTTCGGCCAAGTTACGGAAATTGTTTCCATTTTTATGTAACGGACTTCTACGTGTCGGAGGTCGCTTATCGAACTCGACACTAGACTATTCTTCTAAACATCCGATTTTACTTCCCGGGCAAGGACATGTTGTTAAATTATTAATTGAATTTTATCACCGCGACAATTGTCACGCCGGGCCGCAATTATTACTTTCGATATTAAGATCCAAATATTGGATTATTTCCGCTAGACGTGTGGTTCGACAGTACATACACAAATGTAATGATTGTTTCCGAGTTAATCCTAAGCCTACGTTTCCGCCTATGGCCGATTTGCCTCAATGTAGGTTAGAGCAATGCAAAGCATTTTTACATACGGGCGTCGATTACGCAGGTCCGCTTTATGTTACTCCTTACCGCAAACGGGGCATACGAAGTGTAAAAGCTTATATTTGTATTTTTATTTGTCTCGTGACAAAAGCAGTGCATATCGAATTAGTTTCTAACTTAACTTCCGCTTCCTTTATCGACGCATTTAAACGATTCATATCGCGAAGAGGTCCTTGTAATTTCTTATATAGCGATAACGGGACTAATTTTGTCGCTTCTAAAAAATATTTTAATGAACTTCACGAGTTTTTACAAACCGCTGATTACTATCAAAGTTTTAGTCATGAACTCGCGAAGAACCGCATCACGTGGCGAATGAACCCTCCTACAGCAAGTCACTTCGGAGGGATATGGGAAGCGAACGTTAAGAGCACCAAGTCGCTTTTGTTTCGAACAATCGGTAATCAAGTTCTCACCTTTGAAGAGATGTCGACCATTCTTATTCAAATTGAGGCAGTGCTAAATAGCCGTCCTCTTTATGTTTTGAGCTCTGATCCATCAGAGCCATTGGCACTTACTCCCGCGCATTTTTTATCTACCACTCCACTAGAATGCTTACCTGCAGCCGACTTGTCCGAAGAACGAACAGATCTGTTGTCTCGTTTCTCTTTAATGGATTCGATAGTTCAATCGTATTGGAGGCGATTTAAGTCGGAATATTTACATAACTTGCAACAACGCGAAAAATGGAATACTCCGTCTAATCCTATTACAGTCGGTACTGTAGTGTTGTTAAATGTAGATAACGCTCCACCCTTACAGTGGCCATTAGGAGTGGTTACCAATGTATACCCTGGTAAGGATGGTGTTGTTCGCGTAGCGGAAGTAAAAACTAAAACCGGTACTTATAAACGACCAGTAGTGCGGTTATGCCCTCTGCCGACTCAATAGCCATATATTCATATATCTCTATTGTATATATTTTTACGCCCATAAGTATAAATTAGCTTATTTTATGTTAGTTAAGTTAAAGTTTAAAGTTTCATTATATTTCTCCGCTCTAGTTAATCCTTGAAGTTGCTAAATATAGCGATTTTCTTAGTTTTCTAACCTTTTTTTGAAGGGTTTCTTCAAGGCTGGGGGGATGTTGGATTTCGTATTAGCTTATTATTTTCACTGTAGGGTAGAAGTAAGAAATGACTTGCAAAATGCGTCACTATCCTGTCGTGTCCCATCCTTTTCCCTCATGCACACCCGGACTATCGCTGTCCTTGTCACCATCTACGGTGACGGTGTGAAGACTCTATTGTCTTGTCGCGTGCTTCGACGAGGGCAGTGTTACTAATTGCCTGCTCCCTTGTTAATTTTATTACAAATTTACGGTTGTGAACTATCGCAAGTGCATTTACGAACTATTATCTAAAACACTACGTAAAGTGCGTGTATTAGCTGTGAAAGGCGTCTGTGCGCCCTCTCGTGCGCTGCCCTGATCCAGCAAAGGTCTCGAACCTTCGGCCGGCCGACGTGGAAGATTGATGGTGAATCTACAGGTCAGTGGTGTTGCATTTTCCTGCCAAATTCCTTTGTCCATGTACAATTTCGTCGTCCTAATTCGTGTCGTATTTTGCAAGGTCAGACTCACGTATTTTTCGACCCCGCTTCATACAGTCCACTATTTAATTAAACCAGCCCCCTGCGTCTGGGATAAACGCAAACAATTTAATATTTCCGCCCAAGTATTTGGTGTTAGGCGCCACCAATTGGTAATCCAAAGAGATATGAATTCATCAATAAACTTCAAACAAAAGATCTAGGCGAACCATCAGAAGTTGAAGAATTCACTACACCAAGTAGTGGGGATAAGAAGCTCATAAAAAAATAAGAAAAAAGATTGATTGGGAAAAATGGACTCCGTACTAGAAGAAATTAATAGAATTTATTATGACCCATCAAATCCTGCTGGCTATAGTAGTATTGATAAACTAACAACAGCTATGAATGGTAAAATGGACAAAAAACGTGTAAAAAATTGGTTACAATCACAAGAAACGTACACACTTCACAAACCGGTTCGGAAGAAGTTTTCGCGAAATAGATATATTTTATCAAATATTAATGAACTATGGCAAGCAGATTTGAGTGACATGCGATCTTACTCTCAATATAATGATGGTTTTAACTATATACTTTGTGTTATTGATGTCTTTAGTAAATATGCTTTTGCTAGACCTATGAAAAAGAAAAATTCAGATACTACCAAAGAATGTTTTGAAAGTATATTTACTGAAGCTAATACAACTCCTACACACATACAATCTGATAAAGGTACTGAATTTGTTTCAAAAGATGTACAACGATACTTCAAATCTAAGCAGATTAACTACTATACGACTAACAATCCTGATATTAAGGCCAGCATTGTCGAACGATTTCAAAGAACATTGAAAATGAAAATGTGGCGTTATTTCACTCATAAAAATACATATAAGTACGTAGACGTTTTACAAGATTTAATATATTCTTATAACCATAGCATTCACTCCAGTATTAAGATGTGTCCTTGTGATGTAAATTCTAACAATATTATGACAGTCTGGACTAATCTCTATGACAGAGGACCAAACAAAATCTCTTTAAATGGTCCAAAACCAAAATTAAATGTTGGTGATTACGTTCGAATAACAAAATATAAGCATGTATTCCAAAAAGGTTATGAATCGAACTGGAGTGATGAAGTATTTATTATATCCTCAATAATTGATAGGTCTCCATGGATTGTTTATACAATAACAGATTTAGAAAATGAACCAATCGTTGGCACTTTTTATGAAAAAGAATTACAAAAGGTGTCTTATAACCCCACCTTAAACTATAAAATAGATAAAATAATTCGTTCTAGATATTCAGGTATCAGAAAAGAAGTGTTAGTGAAGTGGAAAGGTTATCCAAATAAATTTAACAGTTGGATTTTAGCTACTGATTTAAAAGAAATATGAATAAAGAAAGTTTTTATTTAACTTTGCTCAGCAATAGTTCAATGGATTACTTTCCTGATAACAAGACCACAAATTTTTCAACAAAATTACCAAAAGCTATTAAATTAGAAGGTGAATGGTCGGTTGGGGTTGTTGAGTTTCAATATCCATGTACCATGTTTACTGTTCAAGATCATGAAAATGTTATATATATTACAAAAACCATGTTAATGCCTAATGAAGATAAATCCTCAACAGTGTACTACAAAAAACATATTCCAGCTACCAACTATGATAACGTGGAACATATTTTGAAAGCGTTAAATGGTATCAAAGAGAACTTAAGATTTCGTTATGATGAAATAACTAAATTTGTGCATGTTGCTGTTTTGGATAAAAAAATATCATCCGTAACATTATCACCAAAATTAAGTTTACAACTAGGTTATGAGCCAAATACAAATCTCTTAGAGAGAAATTTTGGAAAGTGTCCTGCTAATTTACACTTAGGGTTACCATCTCAACTATTTGTATATTGTGATATAATCGATCCTCAGATTGTAGGTGATGTTATGACTCCTTTATTAAGAATAATTTCATTAGATCCATCAAAATACATTTATGGTGCAAATAAAATGCACGTTTTCTCCCCACCTCATTACTTACCTGTTATGCGAAGAGAGTTTGATACACTGGAAATAGATATAAGATCGAGCACAGGACAAAAAATACCATTCCAGTTTGGAACCGTGTGTATTAAACTGCATTTCCGAAAATTATTGTAATGTATTCTCTTCGTGATCATACTAAATGCCCTTACGAAAATTATTATACACATCAAGCTGGGTCCAGTATTGGAGTAATTTATAAGGGATCATCATACCAGCGTGGTCACGGTATCGGGAGTTTCTTAGGTGGATTATTTAGATCAGTTTTACCTTTACTTTCGAGTGGTGCTAGAGTTATTGGTAAAGAAGCACTAAATGCAGGAATAGGACTCTTGACTGATATAGCTCAAGCACGTCCCATGGAAGATTCGATTAAAGCTCGCCTCAAGCAAGTTGGTTCAAACTTAAAAAGAAAAGCCGATGACAAAATTGATAGAATCAACATGTCTGGCTCTGGGTATATAACCAAAAGAAAACGATTGTCTTCATTCATTCCACCATTAACTGCTAGAGTGAAAGCTGTGAAAAAATCAGGTCTAAAACCAAATAATATCAAAGATATATTTTCTAATTAATTATGTCTTTTCTTCACAATCATTCTTGTGAGTGTGTTAAGTCAGAATTGGATTTGTTTGCTTTACCGTCTACACAAACGAGCATTGAAAATGGATTGTGGATTCATTATAAACCAATTTCATCTCTTGCTGATGATGGGCCTATAGAGTTTCAAATTCCGGGTACAGGTGATGACTACATAGATTTGTCACACACATTACTCCACATAAAGGCAAAGATACTAAATCAGGATTCATCAAACCTGTTATCATCTACGGTGGTTGCCCCAGTAAACAATTGGTTGCATTCACTCTTCAGTCAGCTTGATGTTTATTTGAATCAAAAACTAGTATCACCACCCAATAATACATATGCCTATCGAGCCTACATGGAAACGCTTTTAAACTATGCTCCTGCAGCTAAACAATCTCATCTCACTTGTGGTCTTTGGTATGAGGATACTGCAGGCAAAATGAATTCTACAGATGAAAAAAACAAAGGATTTGTTAAAAGACAAGAACTTACTACTGAAAGTAAAGAAATTGAAATGATTGGGCATCTTCATGGTGATATATTTAATCAAGAAAAATTTATGATTAATGGTGTTGAAATGTGTGTAAAATTGGTTCGTTCAAGAGAAAGCTTTAATTTGATAGCTTCTTCGAGCGATACAAAATTTAAAGTGTGCATTACAGATGCAACTCTCATTGTTCGAAGGGCAAGAATTAATCCAACTGTATTACTTGCACATCAGAAAGTTTTAGCTTCTACCACAGCTAAATACCCCATCACTCGAGCTGAAGTTAAAGTCTTAACAATTCCATCTGGTGTTCAGGGAAAAACTCTTGATAATATTTTTCTAGGACAGGTACCCAAAAGATGCATAGTTGGGTTCGTAAGCAATGCTGCTTTTAATGGTACTCTTACTAAAAATCCATTCAATTTTGAAAATTATGGTATTAATACTTTTAGCTTATACATTGATGGTCAACAAGTTCCTTCAAAGGCTTTACAACCATCTTTTGATAAAGATGTTTTTACATCTGCTTATCACACTCTTTTCTCTGGAACTGGTATACATTTTCTTAATGAAGGTAATGCAATATCTCGAGAGCAATATGCTAAAGGATACTGTCTGTTGGCTTTCGATTTAACACCTGATTTATCAGCTAACTCATCAGGACATTGGAATCTCATTAAGCATGGTAGTGTAAGATTAGAGGTTCGTTTTGAATCATCACTTATACAAACAATTAACTGCATTGTTTATGCAGAATTTGATAATATAATTGAAATTGATAAAAACAGAAATGTAACTGTAGATTATAGTAGTTAAGAATAAATGTATAATAGTGTAAGATATAAGAAAACATTGTATAAACTGAAATTTTGAATAAACAATTATGTAAAAACTATTTCCATTTTTATTTACCCCCTAAATATATAATTGAAAACTTTAGTTCTCAAATTATATTATACATAATCAAGTTAAAATGAAACATTTACACATTACCCACAGCATAGATTAGTACTGTCATAGCTCTCACCGTTTGTTTAATAAGTATGGATACAGTAGACATACAGAAACACTTAAAAAAAATTCATCCAGGTCTAGCAAAAAATGTGTATGCTGCAAACAGGTTACCAGTTTATACCCAGCTACCAACATATATAATAGGTAACCTGGACGCTGATGATAAACCAGGCTCTCACTGGGTAGCTATAAATATTGATTTGAATGGTGTTGGTCAATATTTTGATTCCTATGGACGGGCACCAACCGGATATTATCTACAATTTTTAAGAAGGAATTGCAAAAGATGGGACTGGAATATAAGTAGGATTCAGAATGATTTTACTTTAGTTTGTGGGGAGTACTGTTTAATGTATTTGTTACATAAATTTCACGGATGTACGATGCTGAATTTTACTAAATTATTTACCAGTAATACATTATTCAATGATATATTAGTTGACAAGATGTTCCGTTCATATTTTAAAAGTAAAACCCACAAGACCAGATCTGCCTAATGCAGAGTTGTTAGATAACCTTTTCTGTAATGTTGCTACTTTGCTGAAGTCAAGAAATGAATTAAAGACGAATTTTAAATAAATATGCAGTTTTATTATCTTTACAATTCTTAACAAAATACACTTATACATGTTCAATACACAAAGTTCTTCGAAACAAGTCTCGTACCTGAATACATAATATGACTTAACTCTAGCGAATTTCTAATAACAATAGCACTGATAAAATACACTTTACAACGTTCTTAAAAATAAGTACCTGAATAGATAGTATGACTTAACTCTAGTGAAATTCAAATTACAATAGCACAAATATAAAACAATTTACAATGTTCTTAAAAAAGACTTAAATTCTAAGCACCAACACACACACATTCTCTTATTCACTTATCAGTCTCTATAAAATATTTTACACAATCGTCTTTTGTTGCCAACTCTTTGGTAATATCAAATATGACATCTCTCACACTTAACATGTGTTTGTCTTCCTCGACTTCTGCATAGTATTTAACACGGACGTCTGCATGTTTCCAGTGGTCCGTCGGTGCGACATTCTTGATCCTGTTGAGATCATATATCTCTATTTTGATAAGGTGGGATGCCTTCTCACCGTCCTCTTTATTTGAGGTGATGTATTGAACACCTCCGTTCGACGATGAGCGACGACCAACACTCGACGACTTTTTAATAAGCTTCTTCTTCTTCTTCGGTTTTTCAAAAAAGTCATCGATGCTATTGGACCTTTTGGATATTGCCTGTTTCACTTTGTAGGCAAGTGTACCTTCCTCGTCACTGGGTTCGTCGTGCAGCTCTGGATAGTAGTAACTCTTAAACGTATTTTCAGAGAACTGAAACAATAAAAAATTGGTTAAGGAACGAGCGTAACAACATGGTAAACACACAATAATAAATAAATCGACAGTAAATGAGACATAAACGAACATATTTTAAACAAAGATGAGATACTTACAGTCATTATTCAGCAGCTTCACCACTTCACTATATAAACAACAGGAGACCGTGTTTGGTGTAGAGCACAGAAGATAATACGATGCTGTATGCTTTCGGTCGTCTGTTTTATAGGGACATAACGGGTTTCTCACTCCAGACAGGAATCGACGTGAATAACAAATACATGTGTAAGAACAATATGTCTGAAGGAATGTTTTTTTTTAGTTTTTTTATCGCTATAATTACTCCACAGGATGCAACAATGAGTAAGCCTAACAATACGTTGGAGAGCAATAAACCTTTTTTTATGATACCTTGAAACGGTGAAAACATAATGGCCGTAGAATTCCATTGTCCTAAGCAAAGGTCTGAGGTACGGGCCAGGTAGTAAGTAGATGTGATCCTCCGCAAGTCGATAAAATAATTAGAGGTTTGATGAGCATGCAATAAAGTTAATTCGCGGTGTATAAAGTATGTCGTCCACACAAGGTATAAGTACACCACCTTTGAATTAGCAGAGGTGTAAGGCACGCAAGACGTGTGTAATAAACTTTATTCGCGGCATGTGGGACTAGTAGCCGAGTCGGTCCACAACCACAGGATTTGCCGAGGATTTTCCTTGATCTAGAAACGGGGAATCCCTACTACTACCTTAAAATATTTGAACCGCGAGTAGTCCGCGATAAAGTCGATTCGCGCGCTATAAATGTAATTCGCGTGTGTAATTAAATTAATTAACCGCGACGTGTGTAATAAACTTTATTCGCGGCATGTGGGACTAGTAGCCGAGTCGGTCCACAACCACAGGATTTGCCGAGGATTTTCCTTGATCTAGAAACGGGGAATCCCTACTACTACCTTAAAATATTTGAACCGCGAGTAGTCCGCGATAAATTCGATTCGCGCGCTATAAATGTAATTCGCGTGTGTAATTAAATTAATTAACCGCGACGTGTGTAATAAACTTTATTCGCGGCATGTGGGACTAGTAGCCGAGCCGGTCCACAACCACAGGATTTTCCGAGGATTTTCCTTGATCTAGAAACGGCGAATCCCTACTACTAGCGAATACGAGGGTGAAGTAATAATGTTATTTTGACTCTAGGAAAATAATTTGTAATCAAATAATATTAAACAAAAGGCTTTTATTTGTTCAGGTACAATGATCAGTCGCCAAAGAATTCGTCTCCCGTATAGCTACGATCTATATTACGATGTATTGGATCTCAATATTGGGAAGGAAGTTACATTCTTTGGGAAAAATTTCAAGGTAAAAATGTTATTTACTTTGAATAGGTTAATTCTTTTTACCCGACTGCCGAAGGAGGGTAATATCAAATATCAGTCTATGTATGTTTGTTCCTATGTGGCGTTCTAGAGACCAGACGCGTTGGCCGACTTTGATGATTCTTTCGTCAATTGGATTCGTCTTAACCTTGCGAGTGTCACTGACTACATTAAAATTGGAAAATAGAAAAATGGCGGAGTATGGGCGCCATATTGTGAGGGCTAATTTTTTTCTCTTCCAATCCCATCGAGTGGGGTATCAAAATAAAGGGTTTTAAGAGGTGATTTCAAAAATATATAACACTCATATGTTAAAATGTACCTAATACGAAAAAAAAACTAAATATAAAAAAAAGGATACCTACATCTGGTTTTGGTCAGCCAGCTCGCGAATATGTATCCTCCGACTGCACAGCATGATTTTCTTCTTGTTAACATATTTTTAGTTTGCTTCTTAAGCAGTCGAGTTTTTTGATTTCTAGAATTAACTTTTTATTTACAATCCTCTTAAAAGTATTTTATAATATGAAATGATTTCTGCTACAGATTCTAAATTGCGACAACTTCACGAGAGTGTTCCTAAATCGCCTGGGTATCAATGTACCGGATCCTATTCCATATCCAGATGCAATTGAAGTAAGTAGTACCTACTTATTCATGTCTAATCATTCAATGAAAACTAACTATTTTACAAAGAACTATAATGTTTTAGAGAACACCGGACCGAAGAAAGCCTCCAAAACATCGACCTTTCAAACAATTTTTGGAATTTGATAGACAAGTGTTGAGGTAGGTATCTAAAGCTAAATTTTATCTATCAACCTGTGTGAATGCTTGAGGGTCGAGATAATAATCGGAAATTGCAAAGAAGTTTTGTTCGGATCGAACTTTTTTTAAACACAAAAATTAAAAGAAATTAAAGAGTCTAACATATAAGTTGTAGTATTTTTTTAGGTATTCTACAAAGTTTCATTAAAAAGCTAGTATAATACTTACAACGGATCTTTTTGTCTCTGAATTGGCTGCTAGACCCTGCGCGGTAGCTATTTTTGTATCAATGTTGAAGGTGAAGATAGCAATGTATATGTCTCCTTCACTTGCTCACGTTTGTCGCATCGTCCTAACTCGCTTACTCTATGCAGTATACTCGATGACAAACTGTTTCTTCCGCAATGGTTGGCAGAGCCAACTTCAGAGTCACAAAATTTTTTTTCCTTGCCATAAAATTATCCGCAAGAGAACCAAGTTTACCGATATAGCCCGAAGAATTGCCAAACTTAAGTGGCAGTGGGCAGGGCACATTGCTCGCAGAACGGATGGCCGTTGGGGCCGAAAAGTTCTGGAGTGGCGACCGCGTACCGGAAGACGTAGCGTTGGAAGGCCTCTCTAGGTGGAGCGACGACCTGGTCAAGGCTGCGGGCGTCCGACGGATGCGAAACGCACAGGACCGATCAGTGTTGCGACGCTTGGGGGAGGCCTATGTCCAGCAGTGGACGTCTTTCGGCTGAAATGATGATGATAAAATTATCTTTCCTCTCTTTGCCCAAGTTAACCAATGTCCTCATTCATGTTATTTTCAATTACGTCTGTTTTAGGTTTTATGGTTACTGGGACGATCGTGAATCAGAATTTGGAACATTGCATCACCTGGAGATACACTATTTTCTGGCGGACGATACTATTGAGATAAAAGAAACCATAGGTTCCAACTCTGGCACGGAGCCCGGACCTATGTTTTTGAAGAGAATGCGTCTGCCTCGCGTAAGATGAATACAATATTTTAAGGTTGATCAGCCGCCTAATAAGGTACCGTAAAACGGCAGCCTATTTGTTCATAAGTGACTTCGGCAAGGCAAAGGGCAAAGTGTATGTGTATGGACCAATCACAAAGACTGAAATCCACATCGCGTCTTTCATCTCGCATGTGATTGGTCGATTGTTCATTTAGGCTGCAGGGACTTTGAACATATTTCGGTAGTTTTTTGGTATTTACTTTTTTAGCAACCAAGGTTCATGATGTTTTTAACCCCCGCCGGAAAAAGTGGGGTGTTATAAGTTTCACGTGTGTTGCTGTGTATATGTGTATCTGTGTGTCTGTCTGTGGCATCATAGCACCTAAACGGATAAACCGATTATGATTTTTTTTTTGAAAGGTAATTTTGTCGAGAGTGTTCTTAGCTATGTTTGAATAAAATCGGTTCAGCCGTTCAAAAGTTATGGGCGTTTTACTGTTTGAATCGGGGTGTTTTCGCAAGATAAATGTGTCGGGGGTTTTTTAAATTTTAAAATTTTACTTGTTGCTCTAACAGAACAATGTGTCCTTTGGCTATCAAACTCATACCAATATCACAAAGCCCCCCTACAATATGTTTCTTTTAATGTGTCAAAGTTTCCCCGTATTTGGGGTTTCTTTGACAAGGCATTAAAATGCAACTTATGTAAAAGATCTAAAGAGAAAGGGTGACTTTAACATCATTTTGAAATGAAACAGAGGTTGTTTTTCTTCTTGACCTTCTTTTTTCCCCCTCTCCTTACTCTTCTGATTGCCCCTAAATCCCTTTTTACCCGACTGCCGAAGGAGCGTAATGTGTTTATCAGTCTATGTAAGTATGTTTGTTCCTATGTGGCGTTCTAGAGACCAAATTCTTACGTCAATCGATTCGTCTTAACCCTGCGAGTGTCACTGGCTACATTAAAATTGGAAAATAAAATATGGGGATATTGGGCGTCAGCCAGCTCACAAACATGTATCCTCCGACTGCACAGCATGATTTTCTTCTTGTTTACGTCTTTTTAGTTCGCTTTTTAAACAGTCGGGTTTTTTGTTTATTTTAATAAACTTTTTTTTTTGCGTGACAGAGACATACAATTAAATTAACGGAAGAAATCTGGCACAGGTTTAAATCATGTTTTGGCGCGCTATTAAAGCAAACAAAGTGATCCTTACTAACTGTTAAAGTACCTAGCCCCGTTTTACCGATATCTTTTTTGATAGCTCAAAGCACGCGTGGACGCGCAAAACAATAAGTAGTATCATTCTTTGGTCAATAATTATGTTTAAAAATTTTCAACTCGACAGCGTAAAATGCGCAATGTCTAAGTACTATTGAATTGACAAAATTAAAGAGTTTGTGATCGATTCTATAGAAAATATTTGCACGAGGCATTCACAAATATATATCCAGAATTATCACATATAAGTGAGCAAAGATTATCTGACCAAGTGAGAGCAATAACAAATAACGGATTTATAGACGCAAACAGATTAGAAGAAATAAAAAACCAGGTTGCTGTAGAGTTGAGGAGTAGCAACACCAACATACAAAATTTTGAAGACCTAAATAACGATCTCTTTACCACACAACCGCAGAATGATTCTGATCCAACTGACCTAAATACTTATAACATCATAGATACTGACATCGTTCCTCAGACATTCGTAAATACAGATGATAACAATTTCTTGATCCACATAGAGTTTGGTCAACTAGAACCAACGGAAACTAATGTAGATGCTATTAACCCTGAAATTGAAGCCTTATTTGAACAGGCTCAACGAAAATTTATTGACACACATCCCACTAATAGGCCATACATTCCCAAGCAGAAGACATCTAGAAAGTTTTCTGCTATAGTTACATATATAAACAATGTTATTCTTCCTAAGCACGTAAATGTCGACACCGAATTTATAAAATTACAAACCATAATTTACTGTGCAGCGTGGACGGCAGCTACATGCAATGGATCTAAAATATTAGACCTTATACAAAATTAACGCCGCACATATAATCAGAGAAAACCAAAGTGGCAAATCAGATTAGAAAAGAAAATCGGAATTCTAAGAGCAAACATAGGGAGGCTAACACAATTCATTAATGGTAGGAAAAGTCCAAAATTAATAGCAGCAGTCGAACAAATAAAAATAAAATACCAAATTCACGCACAACACGAGAATTCAAACACACAATTAGAACACTTTTTGGACACTTTAAAACAAAAATTAAACGCAGCATCTAGTAGACTTAAAAGATATATCACATGCACAAATCGCAAACAGCAAAACACAAAATTTTATAACAACGAAAGGATATTTTACCGAAATCTTACGTCTAATAACACCACTAGCATACCACTAGAGACACCTCCACCCGAAGTATTACGGGAATTTTGGGCAAATATATGGGAAAACCCAGTAAACCATAAAAATCATGCAGACTGGATCAATGACGCAACACCAGAAATTCCTGAAATGGAGTTTGACTCATACCAATAAGCACCGCCAGGCACAGACAATATTCACAACTATTGGTATAAGAAATTCACTAGTATCCACCCACTCATATATAATCATCTAAATGAATTTATTAAAGCACCACAGTCGCTCCCAACATACATAACACAAGGAGTGACGTATATGATACCTAAAGACACGAATAATACCATAGATCCGGCTAAATACAGACCAATAACTTGCTTGCAAACCCTTTATAAAATCCTAACAGCCTGTATAAGTGAGCTAGTCTACGATCACTTAAATAAGCATAACATTCTAGCAGAACAACAAAAGGGATGTCGTAAAAACAGCCAAGGATGTAAGGAACAACTAACTATAGATGCAGTTGTTATGAACAGCGCGGTCAAAAGCAAACAAGACATTCATACCATGTTCATCGACTACCAAAAGGCATTTGATTCAGTCCCGCATAGCTGGTTGTTACATGTCCTCAACATCTATAATATTCACCCCACAATCAGATTATTCTTAGATTCTACCATGCAAAGTTGGCAAACTTCACTTAAAATAAATCAAGCATCCACGACTTTAGCCACTGAACCAATTCAAATTAAACGTGGTATTTTTCAAGGCGATGCTCTCAGTCCTTTATGGTTTTGCATGTCACTCAATCCACTATCACACCTACTGGATAAAACTAACAAAGGGTTCCCAATAATAATAGATAACACACAATTCACCTTAAATCACCTTATGTATATGGATGACATAAAGTTGTACGCAGCAGATAAACAATCACTTTTCCATTTAGCAGATACCACACAAGAATTTTCTAATGACATCAATATGCAATTCGGGGTAGATAAATGTAAAATTCTGTCAACTGTAAAAGGAAAAATTCAAAATAACAGTTACACGCTCGGAACAGGCGAAACTATAGAGCCAATGGATGAACACACTTCATACAAATACTTAGGTTTCAAACAATCCAGACAGATAGACCAAAAGATGATAAAACAAGAATTGCTTAAAAAATTTAAATGTCGCCTTAATCTAATTCTTAAAACTAACCTTAACTCCAGAAACACAGTTAAAGCTGTCAACACATTTGCAATACCCATTCTCACGTACTCTTTCGGGATCATACGATGGTCAAAAACCGACATTAAAAAACTGCAGCGAACTATCAATACTCTCTTTACTAAGCATAGGAAACACCACCAGAAATCATGCATACAGCGACTTACGTTGCCACGACAAGAAGGAGGGAGGGGATTGATAGACGTACAAAATCTGCACAACAAGCAGATCCTTTCACTCAGATCTTACTTCCATAACAAATCAGAACAATCAACACTACATAAACACGTAACAGAGAAAGATAAAAAACTTACACCCCTCAACTTGCAAAATAGAAACACTCAAATCAATGAAAACATCGTAAGCACACAGCAAAAAATTGCAGCATGGGCTGGAAAAGCTCTACATGGAAGACATCGAGCCAGCCTGAGCCAACTACACGTCGATAAAATAAAGTCGAACGAATGGCTCAAGCGAGGCGAATTGTTTCCCGAAACTGAAGGCTTCATGCTTGCGATCCAGGATCAAATAATAGTAACACGTAATTACAAAAAATATATAATGAAAGACTCCAATCAGCCGACTGACGCATGTCGACATTGCAACAGCGCCTCTGAGACCATACAGCACATAACAGGGGCCTGTAAATCTCTCGCGCAGACAGATTACAAACACCGACATGACCAAGTTGCCGCAATCATACACCAACACCTCGCATACAAATATAATTTGATCGATGAGATGATTCCGTATTATAAATATAAACCAGAAGTTATTTTAGAAAATAGTAATCAAAAAGTATATTGGAACCGAACAATAATTACAGACAAAACAATACATTATAATAGACCTGATATCACAGTACACGACAAAATAAATAAAACAGTGTACCTAATCGATATAGCTATACCTAATTCACACAACATTCAAACTACAATATCCGAAAAACTTAGTAAGTACCAAGAACTTGCCATAGAAATAAAAACTCAATGGAAAGCGCAAACCGTTCACATCGTCCCAGTAGTACTTTCATCTACCGGTGTAGTGCCAAAGGCTCTCACACAAAGTCTTGATACTCTACACATGCCTTCTCACACACTGTACATGCTCCAAAAAGCCACCATACTCAATACCTGTCGCATAACGCGAAAGTTTCTGACTTCCTCTACATTATCATCCACCTTTTCAATTTAAATTCCCCCCTACACACTTGGCTCCGGCCCGTGTGTATGGTCGTATACTCTCTTAAAAGAGAAGCAAAACAAAGAACTCGATAATAATAATAATAAAGATATTACCCTACAGGATAAAATGAATAAAGTCACTTACCTAATAGATATAGCTGTTCCCAATACACATAATATACAGAAAACAATTACAGAAAAAATTAGTAAATATGCAGAACTCAAGGAGGAAATAGTTAGAATATGGCGGCAAGAAAAAGTTTATGTGGTCCCCATAGTCCTCTCAACAACAGGCGTTATTCCGAATCACCTTCTCCATAGTCTGAAGTTGCTTGATCTAAATGAAAACATTTATATCACCCTTCAAAAAGCAGCCATCTTGAACACATGTCAAATTGTTAGAAAGTTCATGCAAATTGATGAAAACGAAATAGCTCCACATCATTCATCCTCAATATAACACACCACACGCTGCATTTACTTGGTCTCGGCCCGTAAATGTAGCTTAAACCAGCCTAAGAGCTGAGAAGTTGAAACACATCCAAATAATAATAAAGCCTTTTTATTTCCTATAAACCTTACATATGTAGTTACAATGTTTTTTATATTATCTTAAATCTATGTTAGTAGCTCTATGTTTAATTGATTCTAATGTTAGTTTTTATTAATTTTATTATAGGAACCCCTTGGTAGGGTATAGGCCTCCTCCAACTTCATCCATTTTGCTCTGTCCTGTGCTATTTTTGTCCAGTTTTTTCCTGCCACCGATACTATGTCGTCCGCCCATCGTTTTTGTGGTCTGCCCACGTTTCTTTTTCCTTGTGGGCCAGTCCATTTCGTGCTCTTGAGAGTCCATCGCTGGTCTGTGCATCTCGCTACATGGCCGGCCCAGCTCCATTTTAGTTTTAGTGCTTGGTGTAACGCGTCTGTCAGTTTCGTCTTTTTTCTTATTTCTTGACTTCTTGTTTTTTGAATTTTTCTTAGGCGTAGCATGCTTCTCTCCATTGCCCGCTGACAAGTTCTTATTTTGTTGGCTATATTGTTTGTAAACGTCCACGTCTGGGAGCCATAGGTCAAGCAGGGCAGAATACAAGTGTCCATGATGGTCTTTTTCATATTTAGGTCGTAGTTACCTTTTAGTATTTCCCTTTACTTAGGAAAACAAGTATCGTTTGCTAAAACAAATAATGAAGACGAGGTCAATAGAAGAGTTACGTGTAGCTGGAACAAATACTGGGCCCGCAGGGAAATACTAAAAGGTCAAACTCAATACCTACAAGAAATTTACCAAAAAGCGTTTTTTATATAAAGTGTGTAAAGTGCTTTCTGTAGTACATTATGATGTCATTTTAGAAAATACCACCGAAGATAGAGATGACCGGCGGTCCGCAGACACCGTCGTACACGCCCGCGGATCTCAGCATCGGGGCCATCCTCAACGTGTTCGGACGCAACGTGGTCCTTACAGACTGTGATCCGTATACTAAGGAGTATTACCGTGTCACATATGGGTTTGGTAAGTTATAATAAAATCGCTTTTTACGAGTGTTTATCAGTCTATGTATGCATGTATGTATGTATGTATGTTTGTTTGTTCCTATATGGCGTTCTAGAGACCAAACGCGTTGGCTGGTTTTGATGATTCTTACGTCAATCGACTCGTCATAACCCTGCGAGTGTCACTGGCTACATTAAAATGGCAAAATAGAAAAATGGCGGATTTTGGGCGCCATATTGTGGAGGCCCAAATTATTTTTTCTTCCAAACCCATCGTGTGGGGTATAAGCAGTGCTTACCTAGCCTTCGTTATAACCTACATACACAATGGTAAATATATTATAAAAAAGTACATTTTTAGATACGTTCACCACATTGGCGGCACCCAATGAAGGCAAGGAATGCGTCAGTGTTCAGATGGCTAACCGTGAGTTGCCACCCTGGAACGGATACGGAAGCTATGAAGACTCAGCTGAAAACTGTCGCACTGTTGAACCTAAAGCACCGCATAGAGACTTTATCAAGTTTCTAAATAAGGACAGGTAAAAGTTAAATAAGCAAATAAGTATGTTTGATGAACGCCTACGTTTAATGTGATCTTTTAAGGCGCTACCCCGAGCAAAACGCCGCGCTAGCCGTTTTTCGTGCAGTTTTTAGGAGCTATCTACTCGTTATTTAAAAAGAAATATCAACTAATAAAAATACATTAATTTTTTACTTATTATTGATTCCAAAATGGTAAATATCTTTTTTTTAAATGAATTATATGTTTCACTAAACTCCTTCCGACAAAACCATAAAAATGAGAAATAATGACTGATAGCATGGATCTCCTCGTAAAGTGTTCATTAATTAATGTTTGTACTAACACTAATGGATAGTTAATTAAATAACGAACATATTGTGAGTTTTTTTTTTCAAAAGACTAAGATTTGATTTTATAAAGATTTTATTCTAAAATCTGGGCGTAACTCATGCGCCACCAGTGTGCCGCTATAGACCAGGGTCGATAATTTTTGAAACCAAAAAAAATTACAGTAGGATGAAACCCATTAGAAAAGGATCGCCTCCTTTTCTAATGGGTTTCATCCTACTGTAATTTTTTTTGAATTTTCGATTGAAAATTAGGGTAGTTTTTTCGATATTAAGTCAAAATAAGGTGAAAGAATAAATATTTTAAATAAAAAAATAACAGTATGTTTGGGACATAAAAAGGTAAGTTATTACCAAACTATGTGAACAACAATAAAAAATTGTAAAAGATAAAAATTAAAAACCAAAAACTTGGTTATTTGAATTTTTCACATACATTTTGAGGTTATGTGAAAAAAGTGTCAATTCAAAAGTAGTAGATCTTTTTATTATCTACAACTTTGCCATTTAACTTTTTTCCATAGGACTTGTAGTTTTTCCGGAAATCGAGATAAACCGTTTTCACCCTTAAAAACTCACCTCCTTGCCCTTCCCGACCTCAGATCGCCCGTAAATTATTTTTCCTTTCATTTTTATAATATTCTTCTTCTTTCCCAATGGGTTTCAACTTACTATTTTTTTTTTCACTTTTTATTATTTTTAAAGGCTTCTACCCTGGTCTACTAGGGCACTAGGTATGTTCACGGCGGTGTTTTGGTCAGGGTATGGCCTTAAGAGGAAATGCGGTCGCCGACATTCGACTGAATATCCTAAGTGAAAAGTCATAATTCGAGGTTTGGCTCTCGCCTATCCTCCTCTTTCATTTCTCCTCTAATATTGGAACAGTTTTTTATCGTTTTTTTAATGTATGTTTTATTTATTTAATTGTAATTTTGAATTTAGATAGTAAATAAAATATTATTTAAAAGATATTCAATAATCTGAAAAATAAAGATTATGTACTTTGCTGTGCCCCTTTTTTTCATTTTACCTCTAAAACCCTCAAAAAATTACTCAACATTGCGCTGTCAACAGAGGCCTAGTGTACAAATTTGACAACAATAATGAAAAAAAGGTAAAAAAAAAACAACATATATCTTTTTTATTCAATTTATGGAATATCTTATAGATTTGTCCAATAATGGAGGAGGAAATAGGTGAGAGCCAAACCTCGAATTATGACTTTTTACCAAGGCAATTCATCTGCCCGCATTTCCTGTGTGTAGTTCAAATTTGGCTATTAAAATAATCAATCTGCCTAGCCATTTCTCAACTACATTGTATTGAGGACGGTTTCCAGTCTTACCAGATGTACTTTCGAGGAGAGATTGCCTATTTGACTCCCATAACCTACTAAGTGGGTAAAAATGATGTCCTTTGGCAAGCCTGGTGTCAGATTTTCTGATTTATGACTCGTAACGGCTATCAAAGATGTATTATTGACAGCCGGGACCGTTAAAGTGGGCGAATGACACACCTGCTGCAGGGACAATCTAGGGCGCACGGCGATCGCGGCTATATCGGAATTGTCTCTACTCACACACCTGCCGCAGGGGCAATCTAGGGCGCACGGCGATCGCGGCAATATCGGAATTGTCTCGACTCATACACATGCCGCAGGGCAATCTAGGGTGCACGGCGGTCGCGGCAATATCGGAATTGTCTCGACTCACACACATGCCGCAGGGCAATCTAGGGCGCACGGCGATCGCGGCAATATCGGAATTGTCTCTACTCACACAACTGCTGCAAGGGCAATATAGGGCGCACGGCGATCGCGGCCATATCGGAATTGTCCCTACTTACACACCTGCCGCAGGGGCAATCTAGGGCGCACGGCGATCGCGGCAATATCGAAATTGTCTTTACTCACACACCTGCTGCAAGTGCAATATAGGGCGCACGGCGATCGCGGTAATATCGGAATTGTCTCTACACACACACATGCCGCAGGGCAATCTAGGGTGCACGGTGGTCGCGGCAATATCGGCATTGTCTCTACACACACACATGCTGCAAGGGCAATATAGGGCGCACGGCGATCGCGGCCATATCGGAATTGTCCCTACTTACACACCTGCCGCAGAGGCAATCTAGGGCGCACGGTGGTCGCGACAATATCGGAATTGACTCTACACACACCTGCCGCAGGGGCAATCCAGGGCGCACGGTAGTTGTGGCAATATTGGAATTGTCTCTACGCACATGCCTGCTGTTCAGTGTTCGGGTATAAGTTGAGCTAAACACACGCGTTGAGAATGGCACCAGTATTATCAAAAAAATAAAAGATCGGCATAGCCCTGGCTCTTTCTGTGGTGCTACTCCAAAAAAAAGGAAAAAGAGATACTAGGTGAAAAAGTGGCTACAGGAAAGAAGTGAATTAGCTTAAAAGTGGCCACGTAGCAGGGTGGTAGGGACGATCTAGGGACCAAGGATGGTCTCGCGCCCCTACCGCTGTGCCAATCTAGGAAATTGCCCCTGCTTGCCTATACACATCACAATTAAGGTGGCAATTAAGGGTCATCCCCAGTTTTACACCCTAGATTACCCCTGCGGCAGGTGTGTGAGTAGCCCGCCCGTCCTTTTCGAGGCACGAAATAGCCTCAGTATGTAATGGGTGGGCACCCCCACGAACCCCCCCCCCCGGCAAGTGTTATTTAACATTTTAGATTGACCTGTGCGGCTGTTATAATTTAGCTATTAAAACCTTATTCTAAACAATTTGTGATCTTCCGCAGAGTTGGGTTTGACTCGCACGTGCTGCGTTTTGCTGCTCGGTTGATTACCGAAAACCCCGACGATCGCCGGCGCTATTTCATCGTCAAATATTTTTTGTGTGATGATACTATTGGCGTTGCCGAACTTGGCGAGCGTAACTCTGGGTATCTGGTAAGAAATGTTTATGTTAATTATTGTAGCTTAATTTGCATTAGTCGTTAGTCCAAAGTAGAAGATCGCTGAATTTTCACTAGTGCCTATGATGCTACGCGTGACGTTTTGAACACCTGCTAGTGATTAGGCGGCTTCTACTAATGATCTATAACTACGCGGCGTTTGAACACCTTCTACGATCATCTGTGCGGTCTCTACGAGCGTGCACCGACTGCTACGCGGCGTTCGAGCGAGACTCGAGCAGCTACGCTGCTTCTACGAGCGTGTTTCGACTGCTACGCGGCGGTGGAGCGGCACCTACGAGCGGCTACGCTGCTTCTACGAGCTTATTCCGACTGCTACGCGGCGGTGGAGCGGCAGCTACGAGCGGCTACGGTGCTTCTACGAGCGTGCTACGACTGCTACGCGCGGTTCGAGTGCCACCTACGTAGCTACGCTGCTTCTACACGACTGCTACGCGGTATTTGCACGGCTTTAACGAGTGTCTGATTAACGCCTACGCTAATTTAATCCTTAGTGATACTAAAATGTTAATAGAAAAGGAAAATATTTTTATTTAAATAATATTGAACGCTATTCCTCTCTCCTAGACACTGACTGTATCTAGAATGTTGCTGTGCCCGACAGGGTCCATAATTGTTTCTGTAACTTATATTTACCACCTATGTGTACATTATGGATGCAATAAATTTAATTTGAATTTGAATTTGAACTCTATAAGGTTATTAAGTTATAAGTACACAGTTTTAGACAATTAAATAACAATATTTTTTTCGATTTGTAAGCCAATTTTGATTGGGGTTTTCAACAGGGTGGCACATTCTTCAGGCGCGAAAAAATGTATCTACCAGACGTGAATTTCTTTGTGCCCAAAGAGCCTCCAGCGTATACTGATAAAGACATGTGGATTGGTAACGAGCTGGTCATCAATAAGCATCAGTTCCGACTCATCAGCGCTGATGAATATGCTCTGCGGTACATGGAGCTTAATGCTGAACAGGTGAGCCCTAAAACAATCAGCTTTCCTTTCCCCGCCCGATATAATAACGTCCTATACTGCTTCCATATTTTATTAGTGGTGAGTATAGAGCTTGAGAAACGATAGTGGTAGTTTTTACATAATTTCTTGCCAACGTCACAAAACGGAAAAGAACGAAATTATAATGTCCTTAATTCCTATAACACTCTGCACTCATATTTGTTTGTGCCAAACCAGGATATTACTGGTTTGATATCATAGTTTCAAAAAATTAAGCTCTTGTAAATGGGAGAGTCTACTTTTTAACCGACGAAAAAATAAGGAGGACGTTCTCAATTTGACATGTATATTTTATTTTTATGTATGACCACGCATAACTTTTTATAGAGTGGTTGGATTTCAAAATGTTTTTTTTTTGTTGGAAATAGTGTTTCTTATAGTTAGTCCCATTTAAATTTGGAAAATAAAATCCACACTTATAGGATTTTTTAGTTATTTTTTTTTATCTTTGTAGGTATTTACATAGATACAAGTATATACAGTGTATAAAATGCTTAATTAACATTAACACCTAAAGGTAGAAAACAAGGATTTATTGATATTTTTTCCAATGAATTTTCAGAACAGAAAAACGAAAAACAAAATGTTTTACAAAAAAAAAATTACCGTCGAAATAACGAATTGAAAAGCAAACATTAAACTTTTAATCTAGCATTTTGAGGCGTGGCGCCAAACAAAAAATCAACGAGCGCCACCTAGCTGCAATCATTCTATGCATTAGGAATTAATTTGCATGTCTGTTTGTTTGGTGTCAACTCAAAATGCTAGACTACAAGTTTAATGTATGTATCTATGTAACGGAATCGTTGAACGTGATTTCCCCGCCCCAAAGTTTCAAATTAATCCGACGTTTTGAACGTCGGATTAATTTGAAGGACCGATTGCAATGCAATTATTTAAATAGTTTGTCCCATTATCCTTACCAGGATCTTCAGGATTAGAGATTGAACTAAAAAGTATTTTTTACTTTTTAGTTAATTTTACCAATAAAGCGTGTTTTTTGTTTTTAAACGTCAACTTTTGCTTTTCAGTTCGTCATTTCATGATTTTTTTTTTTAACTGTTCTATTCTGTTATCTTAATTTCCATGTTCATTAGTACCCAATAGCGAACATAGCTTTGATAATGGACAAGATCCGCCGCGTACTGGCTTCTCAAGAAAATGGGTATAAGAACTTTGTAGCAAAATATATGGAAGCTGTAACACAGGAGAATAAAGATCTTATGTCTGTGAGATGTTTCAAGTAAGTACATTGATATCACACCTTATAAGTCATCATCATCATCATCATTTCAGCCGAAAGACGTCCACAGCTGGACTTAGGCCTCCCCCAGGCACATTAACCAATACCGTGCGTCTCGCATCCAGCGCATTCCCGCAACCTTAACCAGGTCATCGGTCCGTGAGAGGCCTTCCAACGCATCATCTCGCGGTTTGCAGTCGACACTCCAGAACTTTTCGGCCCCATCGGCCATCCGTTCTGCGAGCAATGTGTCCTGCCCACTGCCACTTAATTTTCGAAACTCTTCGGGCTATGTCGGTAACTTTGGTTCTGCTGCGGGTATCCTCATTTCTGATGCGATCACGCAAGGAAACTCCGAGTATATCCCTCTCCATTGCCCTTTGGGTGACTTTAAGCTTTCTGATAAGGAAGGCCCATTGTGAGCGACCACATCTCGGTCCCATAGGTGATCACTGATGGTCAATGACTTTTGTCTTGAGTGCCTTTTACTTTGTAAGTAGTCGAATTTAATCTATTTTCCTGAAAGGCAGCCTGCCTTTTCCTTCCTATTTGTAGTAAGTACCTACTCGGAGCTAGTTCGGGGCAATACTACCATCATACCTACTTATTTCTGCCCCCAAGTAGCGTTTCCCTGCTTAAGTTTAAAGGGTATTGTTTAGCTATTCTAAATATATATTTACGATGGTATTTACTATCCGGTGGTCTGCTAGCTTATTTTCCATGAACTAGCACAAAAAGGCCACTTGAGTTTTTGAAGTTATTTGTTTCTTATTTAAGCGGATTAAGAATTTTAGTTTTTTTTAATTCTTTACAAGTTTGTTCCAGTGGGTTCGCCCGCGTGAAAAATATTTTATCATCCCAAGGAAACATTATACTGGGCTAAAAAGCAGCATATATGCTATTCCAGACTATAATCTATCTCTGCCATTCCATCCAGATTTAGCGTTCAGCCATTCTGGTGTGATTTAGTAACAAACATAAATCAATACATCCAAACTTTCGCATTTATAATATTAGTAAGATATTTTAACCGGGTCTATGAAGTAACTGTAGTTAACTTAGAATATGAGTGCAATTGCTAGTGACAGCTAATTAACTTGACAGTAAACCAATATGAATTATTACAGACAAGCGATGAAGGAAATAATGTGCGAGAAGATGACTGAGCACGAGTTTGTGACCCTGATCAGATTCTTTAGAGGTGACCCTGGGAAGGAGCAATCCACGAGAAGGGAGATGGTCAGGTATGTTCATGATAGTAGAGCTTCATCAGCCTAGCCTGGTATTCCAGCCTAACCGGACGCAGATGGAGCGACTACCTTTTCTAAATTGCCTTCAACACTACCAAAACACTACAATTCTTGAAAGCCAGCATAAACAGGGGCGAATCCAGAAAAGCACAGAGGTATAGTTCCAGGCATGTATCTTGGCAAGGTTTCGGTGTAATGGGGATAAGTTCACGCATAGTACGCGAACTGACCAACCACCATATAGAGCGAACGGAGAGTAGTCACGAAGCGATTGGTCAATCGATCCTTGTATCAACTGATCAACCAATCGCGCGCTCGGATTGATGCTAAACTTTCCCCGCGTCCCGCTTTGTATCTCTTTTATCTGTTCTGTGTTTGTAACCAAAGAGACCTAAACGACGACGAGACTTGTGCGCATCTAACGACTCTTGTCAAGTTACGTGCCGACAACTATACGGTTGGCGTTGAGGTTGAGCGATCGGCTGCTGCGCTGCGTGTCGTGGGTTCGTTTCCCGCACGGAACAATTATTTGTACGGCCTACAGATAGTTGTTCCGCTTCTGGGTGTCTTGTGTGTGTGTGTGTTTAAATGTTTGTAAACGCACCCACGATACAGGAAGAAATTCCTAGTGTGGGGCAATGAAGGTCGACGAGTCCATGTGCCACTATTCAACTGTCTGGTATCGCGAATCTAACTAACTTAATAAGACACGGTGACTGCCTTTTTGATCTCCACACCTGTTTCTCAGAGTTACCACTATACTAAGGAGGTTGTAAAAGTAATTGTGAATTTGTGATAACAATAGCGTTTGATAATCAGGTCCCTTGTGTTCACGGAGCTGACGCGTGGTCTGTGGGACGACCGGGAACGTCTGCGCGAAGGGCTGATGCACGCTGACGAGACCGGCTCCGGCGTGCTCAGTATAGACCGCCTGCGTCAGCTACTGCGTGCGCATCGTCTGCCGATCAACACTGATCTGTTAGACTGCATGCTGTCAGTGTAAGTTGTATGTTGTAGTGATAATCTCGACTGACTCCAGTATTTATTGTACAGAAGTTTCTTATTCGTGTATTTACAATTAATTAAAACCAATATATATATATCTCAGAGGAGCTCGTGGCTAAATAATAACAGCCGCACGGGTCTTTTAGGATCTTTAAGGTTAAGCAACGCTTGCCGAGGTCGGTACGTGAATGGGGGTGACCATTTTCAACATACCGAGTTTCCTCCGTGCCTCGGAAAGCACGTTAAGCCGTTGGTCCCGGCTGTCATTTGAAGATCTTTGACAGTCGTTACGGGTAGTCAGAAGTTTGAGATCTGACACCAGTCTTGGCAAGGGGTACAAGGACTGCATGGCATGATTTTTTTCTTATTATGTCTTTTTAGTTCGCTTTTTAAGCAGTCGCATATTTTGATGTTTTTTATTAACGTTTTTATTTATTAATTTTAAGTAATTTTTTTATCGAATTAGGTACATTTAAACATATAAGTGCTTTACATTTTTGAAATCACCTCTCAAAACCCTTTATTTTGATACCCCACACGATGGGGAAAAAAAAGGGCCCCCACAATATGGCGCCCAAAAGCCGCCATTTTTCTATTTTCCTATATTAATGTAGCCAGTGACACTCGCAAGGTTAAGACGAATCGATTGACGTACGAATCATAAAAATCGGCCAACGCGTTTGGTATCTAGAAAGCCACATAGGCACAAATATATATACATAGACTGATAAACACATAACCGTTCGGCAGTCGGCTAAAAACAGCACTAATCCGTGCCTTGCACATGGAAAAGGCAACTTCTAGGCGGCCACGAAGTTTGGCAAGAACTACACCAGCTAGTCATTCTCAAGTCATTAGAATAGAGTTTAAATACGGTCAAATGAAAATAACATCAACTGGAAATACGAATTTGTATATTATGCTTCTTTATAACTTTTTCTTAGGCCTCTAGCTGCCATGATATCACAGGTTGTGTTTTAACAGACAATCTTTAAACTGTTAGCACTCATTTTATTTCTGCCACAGCTTGCACAAAGACGAGAACTGCAACGTCCAGTACGAGGACTTGATGTACTTCCTTGACTTTAAGACTCGGCCGGTGGTCAACCTCACTGAGGCTGACTACGATAAGGTCGTGCGTCATGCACCGCCGCTGAAGCATATTGAGGTAAGGTTTCAATGAAGGACCATAGTTTACATACTTTACATTAATATGTGAGCAGTGGTGGCCAAGTGGTATCAGCCACGACTTACGAGTTGTAGCTCGTGGGTTCGAGCCAAGGCAGGCGCTTTACTTTGTGTAAATTATTTCAAAACGGTGAAGGAAAACATCGTGAGGAAACCGGCATGTCCTAGAACCAAAATTCAAAGACATGTGACATCCACCAACCCGCACTGGGCCAGCGTGGTGGATTACGGCCCATTACGGATTGTGTCCCAGCAGTGGGAACATTACTAGGCTGATGATGTGATGTGATGTGCGTGATATTAATATCTTCGTGTGGGGATATAAAGGGTACTTAAGTATGTCCCAAACTACCCTTGTGCAGTTCACCATCGTAAATTATTGTTGGCACTGCTTTGCTCTTTTGAACTATTTAAGAGGGGAGATGGAATAGGGATGTTTGCTTGGTAGATAAATGATAATTATGTTTGGTCCATCAGTGAGATTATCAAATAATATTGGACACGTATTTTTTGCTTTATCAATTAAACAAAAACTGACAAAGATAAAGGGCATCAAAGTTAAGGAGTGATGGCTTGTGACGTCACTTTGTCAGTATAAGGTGTAGCACACCGTGACGTCACACGATATTACAACTCAATGAACCGTCTTAATTTTGTGTTTTTGGTGAAAGAAAATACGTGTCCAATATTTTTTTTTTAGGTTACCTAATGGACTAAATAGATATTTTTTGTCAACTACCCTATTGGTGATAATAGATAAAGTTGACGTGGCGATTAACGAGTGTTGTATTGTATTATCATGGGCACCCAACGAGAAGAAAGAAAATTTGGTTCAAATAAATTGCACTGGATGGCGTAGTAAGCTTCGATTTGGAAATATTAAGATTTCTTAGAGACGATCATAAAAAATGTATGTTCTTGTTTAATTTCCTCTCCTAAGCACAACATTAAGGAATATTGGACTCTTTACATTTCAGAGATTATTTGAATGTATAATTTAAAACTGATTCCAATAGATGGCGCGGTTTTAAATTTTTGGGGCACCCACTCAATTTTTTTAATTTGTTTTGTAACACATTTTGGTAGTAACAATGTAACTAAAAACTTGCAAAAAATAACAAATCGTATCTGTATACTAGTATTATATTATCGGTGGTATTATTATTAAAGTACTTTCTGGCCTGTAGGATACCTAAACACTGATTAAGCGTGAAGCTATAAATTTCGCCATTTCTTTGAATTCATGCCATCGCAATACAAGAAGTAGGTATGAATGTTTTGGGTGTGGTGTGGTGGTATGGTGTGGTGTGGGTATGTGTGGTGTGTGTGGTGTGGTGTGTGGTGTGGGTGGTGGTGTGGTAGGTGTGTTTGGTATGTGTAGGTATGTGTGTGTATGGAATGTGTATTGTTCTTTGATATTTTTCAGTGTAAGATGTGGAGCGAAGCAGAGTTAGAGATTCAAGTCGGCTACGTGAACTGGAGCGCGTTCCTCTGTCAGCTGAACCTTGAACACCTCGTCAAGGAACAGGCGTAGATGATCTCATTTGGAACCTAAAATACCAATATCTACTATTTAATACTTAGTCAAATACTAGATATTTCTTGATCTCTAGGATATTTAATAGTGCGGTCCTCCAGTGGGGACTGGCAGAATAATACTCACATTTCTCTAAATACTTGTTGATTAATATTATTTTTAAACATTAACATCCATGTATTCTCTTGCACGTGCACTGGTCGATCATCAAGGTTAAGCAACGCTTGACGAGGTCGTTCCGTGGATGGGTGAACATTTCAACATACCGAGTTTCCTCCGTGCCTCGGCAAGCACGTTAAGCCGTTGGTCCCGGCTGTCATTTGAAGATCTTTGACAGTCGTTACGGGTAGTCAGAAGCTTGAGATCTGACACCAGTCTTGCCAAGGAATACTGTGTTACCCGGTTACTGGGTTGTGCAGGTCAGATAGGCAGACGCTCCATGTAAAACACTGGTACTCAGCTGAATCCGGCAAGACTGGAAGCCGACCCAACAACATTTGGGAAATGGCCAGGCAGGCATATGTCCATTGTAGATGTGTATTCTCTTCTCAAATGTGTATCTAACTTACATTTTCAAATATATTTTTTTGCAAGTGGTTCCGTAAGCTAATTTGAGTAAAATATCAAAGGTTTCATTATAATATGAAGCCAAGAAAAAAGTATTTCAAAACAGAGTAACTTCAGTTAAACATGTAAATACATAATTAGTGCTTTCGTGAATCCTTTTAAAATTGGGTTAACTAAAATATTCCGTAGCCCTTGCAGCATATAGTGTAGAATCGTACAAGTTGATCAAATATAGAATAGATAATATGATATTTGTTGGAAAGATTTATAAAAAAATGCCTGCTTCCTATCTCTCGGGCTTTTCGATTAAGCATTCTAAAATTTTATATATAGTCAATTTTTTCCAATATGAAAGCAATAGAAATAAATGGTTTAGATTTTAATCGCAGTCTAAACAAAAAAAAAATGTGTAGCTCTTTGGAAAGAGATAATAAAGTATGTATGATTTCAACAACTCTGTATGATAATGCTTTTGTGTGTAGGTTATTTAAAGAATCAATAAATGTTTTTTTTTTTTTTTGTTTTCATTCGTAACTTAGATTCTCCCACTCTAGACTTGAGTTTTTTTTCATTTTATTTTTATATGTTATAGGCTCGCGCTTGACCACTATCTCACCTGATGGTAAGCGATGATGTGGTCGACGGTGAAGCACGCTTGCCTAGAAGTAACCTATTCACTCTTGACTTAAAGACCCCTAGATTGTAGCTATCAGGAAACACAGACTCCGGCAAGGAATTCCACTCCTTAGCTGTACGCATAATGAAAGAATTTCCATACGTTTAGTGCGTATGGGTGGGATGTCCACCATGTCCATCCTGCATTATCAGCGCAGCGTTATTACCTTTTTTGGATATCGCTGCACATGCTGAGATAGGAGCCTTTTTGGTCTCACACAGGGTTTTTTTATTTTATTATTGTTTAAGTGTATGCTTATTTTCTCGTGTCTCCTGTGCGAGTCACAAATAAATATTTTTCTTTCTTTCTTTCTTTTTAGTAGTATACCCACCCGCCTTCAATAGTTCGGCCGTAATTCCTTCATCACCCGGCGCCTTGTTGTTCTTAAGCTGTTTAAGAGCCATCCTGCAGCACTGTGTGATGATGTGATGTGTGGGAAAGTATCTCTCCCCCACACATCTACGTCCGCGAATATCATATTCTTCATACTCACCTCATACATCACCATCACCATCACCTCACCTCACCTCATCATCTCTCTCTTCTCTTATACACGACTGATATATTTTTATTTTACTTTATAGCTACAACTATCCTTTTATAAGTGCAACTAAATAATATTACCCTTTATTTTGTACCGACACTGATATTCATGCAATTGTTGATTAAAATATTAAATCATCTTTTTTGTTAACTGTACTTTAACTTATTTTTTCTTGTGGTCCCAAACTACTACTCAAAAATAATATTTTATCTGAAAGGGGAATCTGGGACCGCGGTCCCGGTCCCGAAAGCCCCACGACCCGGCGCATCGCCGTACGTCTTGTAGTCCGATGAGTTGGTATTGTTAGGTACTCCTATGCCGTATATATTGCCCAATATGGCCTTGCGCCCGCTCGTAAGAATATCAATATTAAACCTCCTGTTGGACGGTTTTCAAAATATTCTTTGATTTACATATGCTTTTTTAGTTTTGAAGAAATTCTAGTGATGATTTTTTCTGTGTTAAAATATTTTTAAACATCAAAGTCGTTTAGGAGGAGTACCCAATAGTAACTATTCCAATAGAAAATATATAGTGTTGTTAATTATTTTTTTAAAGCAAAACTATACAAGAAAAAAAACATGTTTCACAAATAATGTACATGAATCAATAATACATATATATTATATATTTTTTAACTTTTTAACCGAGCCGTTACTAAGGAGTATGCTTTAGAAAGTAACCGTTTTTCTGCACTTAAGAGGGGACTCTAGTGAGACTTTCTCCATACAAACACATTCTGCTGTTTTCTTCGTGGATAATGCCTCTAGAGCAATGATTTTTTTCCATAAAATCTAGGTCTAATTAATACGTGCCTGTATCATATCCTTTTTTCCAAAACATAAACACAAAAAGAAATATGACAATCCAAAAATCCGAAAAAAATGCCCGTTTTTACCGCCATGTTCAGAAGACTTTCAGTCAAAATTTATAAGTTTTTAACAAAAAAGGAAACGATAGAAGCATAGATATACTTTTCCTCTAAATTTTGATATAAGAATTTTTTAGATCAGACCAGTTTTCATGAAGAAAACAGCAGAATACGAAACGTTTTTAGTCAAAGTTTTTGTAGGTAAAATCAGCCTGAGCTGCAGTTGTCCCTTTCGCACTTTACGGGGTGAGGTTGGAGGTGACGCGACGGCAATAGTTTCCTCAAATACCTATTTTTCAAATTCCTGTTGACTAGAGTCCGCTCTTAAGCGGTGGAAGGTACTTAACTTGTGAAGGAATTTAAGAGGAAACGGGGGTGGTCTTTTCTCCATACAAACGCTCTCGTCTGTTTTCTCTCTGGTTTATGAATTTAAAGCAATGATTTTTTACAGTAAAATAAATATCAACTTCTTCTATGTCCCTATGTTTTCCTTTTTGGTGATATATTATCCGTATGAGAACTAGAACCCTCTCAAAATGCTCAAAATTGTCTGTATTGAGTCGCTGTCTTCAGAGCCCTAGTGTACAAATTTGACAACTATTAATGAAAAAAGGAAAACATAGGGACATAGTAAATATCTTTCTTATTCAGTATATGAAATATCTTCTAAATCGGTCCAATATTGGAGGAGAAAACAGACGAGAGCCAAACCTCGAATTATGACTTTTTACTTAAGAAAATTTGTCGAATCTGCAGTTGCCCTTATCGCACGAATTTGTGGGCGGGGTGAGACGCAAGGGGTCTGCATAACACGTACACAGACGGAAAGGATGTCCGTAAGGATTGAGGAGCCATTTTTAATATCTTAATTAAATTAATTTACTTATTTAGTAGTAAGTTTAAAAATTCTGTAGGTTCAATCCTCGATTTTGTAGTATAATACTTCAAAAGTTATATGGACATAAAGGTGGCTCCTCAATCTAAATGTTTGGATTGAGGAGCCACGTCAGAACTAGGAACATCATGGATTAATATTTATCAAAATTAGGTATGATTTTGTAGTATTTGAGAGTATTTAGTAGACAAAATCTGAGCTCGGTTGCATTAAAATTAAAAAAGTTATCATACATTATATGTGGCTCCTCAGACCATACATACGACTCGTCAGTTTTCAAAGAAGCAGTAGTTCAATTAATGCGCAATTTCTTCGTCGTTTAGTAGTAAGTATATAAGTTTTGTAGGACAAGAATCAGTAATTAAAAATGAGTGCATTGGGAGATATGGCACATTTTAACTGGCTCCTCAATTGAGATGCTTCGGTAAATAGATTTTCCTCTAATATAATGATACTTGTGCCGAAATTTGATAAAAAAAACCATCTTATTCTGTATAAATTGATACTAAATGTACGTATAATCCTGCCATAAAAAAAGTAAATATCTACGAAGTTATTAGCAATCCTTTATTTTCCAATCATATTCTTTTGTAGGGTGTCCATGAATAAAGTACATATTTTTTTATCGTTTCCTGGCTTTTAAAAATACAAATAGAAATCTGTTTGTGTTTTTAAATTTTATTTCAACTCATTATAAGCATACAAGCATACATATAAGCTCTATTTATACAATTGTTTTAGAAATTAAACTACTGCACCTAATGTACACTTTTGTGGACGTACTTACTTTTTAATAAATTATTCTATTCTATTATTGAAATCCTTGACGGTCCAACAGATTGAATATTATTTATTTTCCTGTCTATTCCATTTACAAATTAGGGTCTCCATTCTCACTAGATATAAAATATTTAAAAAAAAATACGGTCATCAATTCAATGTGTATTATGAAAACAAGGAACCCTTATAGTTTCGCTGTGTCCGTCTGTCCGTCCGCAGCTTAGTTCTGAGACTTTTAGTACTAAAAAGCTATAGTTTGGAATGGATATACATATTAATCACTCCGACAAAAGGTTTTTTTTTCTCGTCTTTCCCTTAAGTGGGATATCGATGAATAGACCTTTAAAAATATTACAGTTCTGTTAAAACCATTTTTCTATTCAGGGATCTGTTTGTTAGAGTCAAGTGTCCCCCCCTGCCAGCTAAATGATTGCTTTTTTATATGTGAAAAAAATCATGGCTGTAGTATATATAACGGAATTAAAAGGAAAGTAGGCTTTACAACTTTACGAATAATAGTCGAACAACTTATAAAATGAACTTGGAAAAGTAAAAATTTTGCACAAAAGACATTAATCATTTTTAATTTTTCAACTTTAACAAGTAATTTTTCTACTTATATAACGTTGTTAGTTGTGTAAAAAAGAAAGTAAATATAAGTTTATGAACCATGTAAAAATATACAATAAAAAAATCATAACATCCGTAGTATTTTTTTTTTTATTTAATAATGTTTACGCTCGAAATTAATCTTAACTAAATGTTTGTACGAAGTTTCGAGTATACGAGGTACCAGAATCTATAATGATTACAAGTAGATCATATACATTAATGGGCGTTACAGAATTTATACCTGGAATTAGCAAAGCTGGCATGGGGCACTATAAATGTCACTACCCAATGAAGGATGAGATGTTTTGTTACAACGGCTATGATTCTCACTGTAACATTCTTAAAAGCACCGACCAACCAATATTAATCCATTCTTTAACTTATGTAGAAATTCATTTAAATACCTTAAACATATGAAGAATATCTGTACATACCTACCTATATTTCTATATTGTCGATTTGTTAAAAATTTAATTTAAAAACTTGTCATCCTGGTTTCATTCATATAACATGGTCACCCTTAATAGCGAATTCTTATGGAATATCGAAAAGTAATTTGTTTTTCAGATACCGAATATATACAATGTTGATCTCTACTTAAGTATTAAGTAGACATTCATACTAAATGTTAGTGTCTCTGGTTTTTGATTCCGTTGTAATCTCAAGAAGGTACAGTAACGTTGTGATCTCAGGTGGGTACACTAACGTCAGGATTGAGGAGCCAGTTAAAATGTGCCATATCTCCCAATGCACTCATTTTTAATTACCGATTCTTGTCCTACAAAACTTATATACTTACTACTAAACGACGAAGAAATTGCGCATTAATTGAACTACTGCTTCTTTGAAAACTGACGAGTCGTATGTATGGTCTGAGGAGCCACATATAATGTATGATAACTTTTTTAATTTTAATGCAACCGAGCTCAGATTTTGTCTACTAAATACTCTCAAATACTACAAAATCATACCTAATTTTGATAAATATTAATCCATGATGTTCCTAGTTCTGACGTGGCTCCTCAATCCAAACATTTAGATTGAGGAGCCACCTTTATGTCCATATAACTTTTGAAGTATTATACTACAAAATCGAGGATTGAACCTACAAATTTTTTAAACTTACTACTAAATAAGAAAATAAATTAAATTAAGATACAAAAAGTGGCTCCTCAATCCTTACGGACATCGGAAAGGTGATGCGTAGTAGTTGCAAATAATATCGATATACTAGTGTTGAAAACAGTTATCGATAAACACATTTATATTGTTTACATGTGCTGTTCGTGAGAAATACAAATATAAGTATTGAAAAGTATTGGATACAAAATAAAATAAAGTGCATGTCTATAAATGTGTATTACAAAAAGTTTTCAATACAAAACAGTAAATTATATATCGGATAGGTATCCGCAATCTCTAGATCGCCTACTGGGTACATCAGCGAAATTAAACTTATTTCAACGTCAGCCGCACGGGTCAATCGATCAGGTTAAGCTTTGCTTGCCGTGGTTGGTCCGTGGATGGGTGACCATCTTTACATACCAAGACCCGTCCGTGTCTCGCCAAGCACGTTAAGCCGTTGGTCCCGGCTGTTATTTTCGGCTTTGACAGCCCGAAAGTCTGACCCGTTTTACCAAGGGGTCGCATATTACCCAGTAACTGGTTGTGGAGGTCAGATAGGCAGTCGATCCATCAAAATACTGGTATTCAGCTTCATCCGACTCTAACGTAGATGGGAAAAGGCTAGGCGGATTATGACGACGTGCTTTCTCTCACTGGTTTATTCTTTGGTATCCAACCGTCAATGATTTCTGGTAAAAGGCTAATGCCTTAGGCTTGCCACTAATGTGGTAGAACTTTTCAAATCAAATCAAATATATCAACCTTTTCTAATAATGGTTCTATTTTTATGCCATAATGCATCGTCCCTCTTAATATTTTGAAAAATAAAAGCTTTTGGGACTACCTAAATAAAATGTGTGCATCAGAATGGCGGGTGTATGATTACAAATGGTCATGCTATATGCGTGAGAGCAATGTACGAGCAATGTACCGAATGTACGTAAAATTTGAAGCAATGTACTATTTTAAAACCACAGTTTTTTGAAAAAGTATTTGAGTCGCCAACCTGATATCAGAATGGCGGGTGTATTAAAAATCTGAACAAATTACCTACTATCTGAGTGTGAAATGCCTACCGTAGCAATGTACGACCAATGTACGTTATCATATTAAAAGCATAACCAGATGCTATCAACGGTTAAAGAGTTATTATAAAAATAAAATTTCTCCACATTTAAAGCCTGTTCAATTTTATTAGCAACAAGTTGTGTCTACGTAATACGTTGCTATGTCTAAACTAAAGGGATTTCTTGTGTGAATAAATGTTCATATTGGCCATGCGATATGCGTGAGAGAAATGTACAAGCAATGTACCGAATGTACGTAAAATTTGAAGCAATGTACTATTTTAAAACCACAGTTTTTAGAAAAGATATTTGAGCCGCCAACCTGATGTTGGAATGGCGGGGGTATATTCAAAATCTGAATAAATTACCAACTGGCTGATTCATGTCCGTAAGGATTGAGGAGCCATTTTTAATATCTTTTTTAAATTAATATACTTATTTAGTAGTAAGTTTAAAAATTTTGTAGGTTCAATCCTCGATTTTGTAGTATAAAACTTCAAAAGTTATATGGACATAAAGGTGGCTCCTCAATCTAAATGTTTGGATTGAGGAGCCACGTCAGAACTAGGAACATCATGGATTAATATTTATCATAATTTGGTATGATTTTGTAGTATTCGAAAGTATTTAGTAGACAAAATCTGAGCTCGGTTGCATTAAAATTAAAAAAGTTATCATACATTATATGTGGCTCCTCAGACCATACTTACGACTCGTCAGTTTTCAAAGAAGCAGTAGTTCAATTAATGCGCAATTTCTTCGTCGTTTAGTAGTAAGTATATAAGTTTTGTAGGACAAGATTCAGTAATTAAAAATGAGTGCATTGGGAGATATGGCACATTTTAACTGGCTCCTCAATTGAGATGCTTCGGTAAATAGATTTTCCTCTAATATAATGATACTTGTGACGAAATTTGATAAAAAAAACCGTCTTATTCTGTATAAATTGATACTAAATGTACGTATAATCCTGCCATAAAAAAGTAAATATCTACGAAGTTATTAGCAATCCTTTATTTTCCAAGCATATTCTTTTGTAGGGTGTCCATGAATAAAGTACATATTTTTTATCGTTTATCGTGTAGTGCATGGGTCGAAAAGTTTGAAAAGGTTATGGACAATTTTAAAGTAGACAAATGCGGTTCTTACCTTGTACAGTTCAGTTCGTTTACCTATTGACATTTTTCTTCTTCGTCTCATTTGTTGCACCAAAACTTGGTCACCTCACGGCTTCATTGGTGGCATCCCAGAAGTCACTTTGGCTGTAAATTTACGGGCGCAATTGGTCGGGTTTTTTCGGTATTTTAATTATCTTTTTTATTTAAAACTGTTTAGTTATCATATTTTATTAGAATTACTTTTAAACATATACGTCTTATATGTTTTTGTAATCACCTCTTAAAACCCTTCATTTTAATATCCCACACGATGGGTTATGAAGAAAAAAATAATTGGACCCCACAATATGCCGCCAAAGTCCGTCAATTTTAGTTTACAATTTTAATGTAGCCAGTGGCACTGGCAAGATTAAGAAGACAAAAACATACATACATAAATACATACTTAGACTGATAAATACATTACTCTCCTTCGGCAGTCGGGTAAAAAAAAATATTTTTCTCAAAAGTATTATTTACGAAAATTGCCTTAATACATATTTTCAAATGTGAATTTAATAACCAACGTGCTTACCCGTCTATTGTCTTTCAGCATGTAATGTAATTCATCTTACGCACATTCGCTTACATAGCGCTTAAATAATTCATGAAATCTCCGGCGAAAGCACGAACAGCTGGTACATTCTATTGGATTATGATTTATCTTGTTAGCAGTAATACTCTGTAAACATACTATGTTGTATTTGTATGTGAGGTCGTTTGTTAGTAGATCTAACAAACGAGCGTAGCGACCCATAATATAATTGGAATAATTTAGAGTGGAGTGTCTTAAGATTTGCAAGTCGGCGTTATAAATTCTATGGATCTGTTTACTATATAGAATTTAACTAGTGGCTCTGTGAGTGAAAAATGGCAGATAGTCAATAAAAATACAAAATTATAATCAATTAATCTGCTCACAAAATTTCACGATCCATCCATTTTAAATAGCCATCTTAGATTTTACAAACGGGCACTCCGAAGTGTATTCACAAATTAATGTATTCAAATTCATGTCCGTAAGGATTGAGGAGCCATTTTTAATATCTTTTTTAAATTAATATACTTATTTAGTAGTAAGTTTAAAAATTTTGTAGGTTCAATCCTCGATTTTGTAGTATAAAACTTCAAAAGTTATATGGACATAAAGGTGGCTCCTCAATCTAAATGTTTGGATTGAGGAGCCACGTCAGAACTAGGAACATCATGGATTAATATTTATCATAATTTGGTATGATTTTGTAGTATTCGAAAGTATTTAGTAGACAAAATCTGAGCTCGGTTGCATTAAAATTAAAAAAGTTATCATACATTATATGTGGCTCCTCAGACCATACTTACGACTCGTCAGTTTTCAAAGAAGCAGTAGTTCAATTAATGCGCAATTTCTTCGTCGTTTAGTAGTAAGTATATAAGTTTTGTAGGACAAGATTCAGTAATTAAAAATGAGTGCATTGGGAGATATGGCACATTTTAACTGGCTCCTCAATTGAGATGCTTCGGTAAATAGATTTTCCTCTAATATAATGATACTTGTGACGAAATTTGATAAAAAAAACCGTCTTATTCTGTATAAATTGATACTAAATGTACGTATAATCCTGCCATAAAAAAGTAAATATCTACGAAGTTATTAGCAATCCTTTATTTTCCAAGCATATTCTTTTGTAGGGTGTCCATGAATAAAGTACATATTTTTTATCGTTTCCTGGCTTTTAAAAATACAAATAGAAATCTGTTTGCGTTTTTAAATTTTATTTCAACTCATTATTGAAATCCTTGACGGTCCAACAGATTGAATATTATTTATTTTCCTGTCTATTCCATTTACAAATTAGGGTCTCCATTCTCACTAGATATAAAATATTAAAAATAAATTATGGTCATCAATTCAATGTGTATTATGAAAACAAGGAACCCTTATAGTTTCGCTGTGTCCGTCTGTCCGTCCGCAGCTTAGTTCTGAGACTTTTAGTACTAAAAAGCTATAATTTGGAATGGATATACATATTAATCACTTCGACAAAAGGATTTTTTTTTCTCGTCTTTCTCTTAAGTGGGATATCGATGAAAAGGCCTTTAAAAATATTACAGTTCTGTTAAAACCATTTTTCTATTCAGGGATCTGTTTGCGTAAAATTAAGCTTCAAATTGCTAATTTTTGTTAGAGTCAAGTGTCCCCCCCAGCCAGCTAAATGATTGCTTTTTGATATGTGAAAAAAATCATGGCTGTAGTTTATATAACGGAATTAAAAGGAAAGTAGGCTTTACAACTTTACGAATAATAGTCGAACAACTTATAAAATGAACTTGGAAAAGTAAAAATTTTGCACAAAAGACATTAATAATTTTTAATTTTTCAACTTTAACAAGTAATTTTTCTACTTATATAACGTTGTTAGTTGTGTAAAAAAGAAAGTAAATATAAGTTTATGAACCATGTACTCGTAAAAATATACAGTAAAAAAATCATAACATTCTTAGTAATATTGTTTTTTTAAATTTAATAATGTTTACGCTCGAAATGAATCTTAACTAAATGTTTGTACGAAGTCTCAAGTAAACGAGGTACCAGAATCTATAATGATTACAAGTAGATCATATACATTAATGGGCGTTACAGAATTTATACCTGGAATTAGCGAAGCTGGCATGGGGTACTATCCCAATGAAGGATGAGATGTTTTGTTACGACGGCTATGATTCTCACTGTAAAATTCTTAAAAGCATCGACCAACCAATATTAATCCATTCTTTAACTTATGTAGAAATTCATTTAAATACCTAAAACATATGAAGAATATCTGTACATACCTACCTATATTTCTATATTGTCGATTTGTTAAAAATTTAATTTAAATCTTGTCATCCTGGTTTCATTCATATAACATGGTCACCCTTAATAGCAAATTCTTAAGGAATATCGAAAAGTAATTTGTTTTTCAGATACCGAATATATACAATGTTGATCTCTACTTAAGTATTAAGTAGACATTCATACTAAATGTTAGTGTCTCTGGTTTTTGATTCCGTTGTAATCTCAAGAAGGTACAGTAACGTTGTGATCTCAGGTAGGTACACTAACGTCAGGATTGAGGAGCCAGGTAAAATGTGCCATATCTCCCAATGCACTCATTTTTAATTACTGATTCTTGTCCTACAAAATTTATACACTTACTACTAAACGACGAAGAAATTGCGCATTAATTGAACTACTGCTTCTTTGAAAACTGACGAGTCGTATGTATGGTCTGAGGAGCCACATATAATGTATGATAACTTTTTTAATTTTAATGCAACCGAGCTCAGATTTTGTCTACTAAATACTCTCAAATACTACAAAATCATACCAAATTATGATAAATATTAATCCATGATGTTCCTAGTTCTGACGTGGCTCCTCAATCCAAACATTTAGATTGAGGAGCCACCTTTATGTCCATATAACTTTTGAAGTATTATACTACAAAATCGAGGATTGAACCTACAAAATTTTTAAACTTACTACTAAATAAGTAAATAAATTTGATTAAGATACAAAAAGTGGCTCCTCAATCCTTACGGACATGCTGATTCGAAATGCATACCGTAGCAATGTACGACCAATGTTCGTTATCATATTAAAAGCATAACCAGATGCTATCAACGGTTAAACAGTAATTATAAAAAAAAAATTTCGCCACATTTCTTGTGTGAACAAATGTCCATATTGGCCATGCGATATGCGTGAGAGCAATGTACGAGCAATGTACTGAATGTACGTAAAATTTGAAGCAATGTACTATTTTAAAACCACAGTTTTTAGAAAAGATATTTGAGCCGCCAACCTGATATCAGACTGGCGGGTGTATTGCAAATCTGGACAATATCTGACCGTGAAATGCCTACCGTAGCAATGTACGACCAATGTACGTTATCATATTAAAAGCATTACCAGATGCTATCAACGGTTAAAGAGTTATTATAAAAATAAAATTTCTCCACATTTAGAGCCTGTTAAATTTTATTAGCAATTTGTGCCTACGTTATACGTTGCTATGTCTAAATTACTCGCCGTCATTTAGTGATGAACTAATGTGGTAACCGATTCTATCGCATATAACAATTGAATTTATCCATGAAAAAGTTTCAATCGATAAAATACAGTTATTTTATTTTTGCTTTATACCCGACTGCCGAAGGAGGGTAATGTGTTTATCTCAGTCTGTGTATGTTTGATGTTCCTAGTGGTGTTCTAGAGACCAAACGCATACGCCAATTTTGATGATTCATACGTCAATCGATTCGTGCGAGTGGCACTGGCTACATTAAAATGGGAAAATCGAATTGCCATATTGTGGCGTCCGAATTTTCTTTTTCTTTTTTTTGCTTTTCTCTGTGTCTCCAACATTCATAGCGGCATCTACTAATTGGTTACGGACTACTATCGGCGACTTATACTTCAATTCATCAGAAAGTTTATTTCCTTTCATTGGTGTTAATTTGAGTTTCTTTTTTGGGTTGTGAGAAAATTTTTGATCGAAACCCATTATAGTACCTTCACAATGAGCAATATTATCGGTGAGCCAGTCGATTAAATTTTTTATTTCAGCATGACACTCTGTACTTTGCCCAAAGCATGTAATTTTTTCTCCATATTTTATGGAATGACTTTTGAATGCCCAACTACAAGGAATTTTTGTTTTGCGCCAAATTTCCTCACGCAATAAATGTGCCCATTCATATTTTGGTAATACATATTTATTTTGGTAATTTAAGGTGGGTGTTAATTGATTTCAAACGGTGAGCTTTGTAATAGGCTGTATTTGTTGCCATTTATAAGTGTCTAAATTAAAATTGAATACCTTGTGATGTGAATTTTCTTTTTCTTCAGTACTACAGCTACTGGTTTCATCTTCACTTGTTACATCACAATTCGAATCTTCAGACAGGCTATCACCAAAAAAAAACAAAGGTTTCTTTTTAATGATAAATAAAGTGCCTTTTCGGACATTTTAAACTGAAATTCCTTAGAAATTGTCGTGAAAATTGGATCGACCGATGAAGGCAAATCACGTACATTTTTGAAATTGTCGCTATACTTAATGAAAGCTTCTTTTTGTTCTTTTAATGGAACCAAACTTTGTTTTCCTCCTCTCTTCTTCATTTTTAATTTAATTAAGTTCAGTGCAATTAGAATAAAACGCACCCACGATACAGGAAAATTTCCTAGTGTGGGCCAACGTTTTTTATAGAAAAATAAATATCACAATGAAAGTAATGACTGATCTTTAATTGATTACTAGCTGACCCGGCAAACTTTGTTTTAAAAACACCAAACATTTATCTACCCTACCTACCCTACCCTACCCTACCCGACCCTACACTACCCTACCCTACACTACCCTACACTACCCTACCCTACACTACCCTATCCTACACTACTCTACCCAACACTACCCTACCCTACACTACCATACCCTACCCTACGCTACCCTACCCTACCTACCTACCTACACTACACTACTCTACCTACCTACCCTACCTACCTACCCTACCCTACCCTACCTACCTACCTACACTACACTACTCTACCTACCTACCCTATCTACCCACCTACCCTACCCTACCCTACCTACCCTACCCTACCCTACCTACCTACCTACCTACCTACCTACCTATCTACCTACCTACCTATCTAACCTAGCCTACCCTACCTACCCTATCCAACCAACCATATTTTTTTTTGTTTTTAAACCTTCCCTGTATTCTGTCAAACATAACAAAAAAAGAATTATTCAAATCAGTCCAGCCGTTTTTGAGTTTTAGCGAGACTAACGAACAGCAATTGATTTTTATATATAATATAGATTTTGTATTGATTATAAGTACATTATTTTTTTAAGAAAGGTTAAATAATAACCTAAAATAAATTGACATTATGCATTTTCATTTAGATTCATCTTCACTACGTTATTAATAAATATACATTCTTAAAAAAACATAATAAGTATACAAAAATAATAACTAATATCATGCTGTGCAGTTGGAGGATACACATTCGTGAGCTGGTTGACCAGAACCAGATGTATGCTCCAACTGATCAGCATGATTTTCTTCTTGTTTACGTCTTTTTAGTTCGATTCTTAAGCAGTTGTGTTTTTGATTTCTTAAATTAACTATTTTTAATTATAACTTATTAGATAACATTTTTTTTTCGGATTAGATATATTTAAACATAAAAGTGTTATATATTATAGATACCCCACAAGAAGGGCTTGGAAAAAAAATTGGGACAACAATATGGCGGCAAAAATCCGGCATTTTCCTATGTTCCAATTTTAATGTTGCCAGTGCAGTAACACTCGCAAGGTTAAGATGAATCGATTGACGTAAGAATAATCAAAATCGACCAACGCGTTTGGTCTCTAGAACGCCACTAGGTATAAACATACATACACACATAGACTGATAAACACGTTACCCTCCATCGGCAGTGGCGTAAAAATAAAAATCAAAGCAAAAATAAAATAACTATGTGTTTAATCGATTAAATTTGTTTCATTGTTAAATTCAATTGTTTTATGCGATAGAATCGGTTTCCACATTAGTTCATCACTAAATGATTCGTTTTGAACAGTCAAAGTGTAAAATGACAGGTTGGACGGCGAGTAATTTAGACATAGCAACGTATAACGTAGGCACAAGTTGCTAATAAAATTAAACAGGCTCTAAATGTGGAGAAATTTTATTTTTATAATAACTCTTTAACCGTTGATAGCATCTGGTAATGCTTTTAATATGATAACGTACATTGGTCGTACATTGCTACGGTAGGCATTTCACAGTCAGATATTGTCCAGATTTGCAATACACCTGCCAGTCTGATATCAGGTTGGCGGCTCAAATACCTTTTCTAAAAACTGTGGTTTTAAAATAGTACATTGCTTCAAATTTTACGTAAATTCGGTACATTGCTCGTACATTGCTCTCACGCATATCGCATGGCCAATATGGAAAGAACAATGGCCAAATTTCTATAGGAGCTGGACTTGAAATTTATTTTTCATGTCCCAAAGTAAATTATAGCTAGATTCGTTTGTTTTTATGTTGTAAACATCACCCCGTTTGGAAATCATATCGAAATGGCCACGATTTTTTATAATATTGTAAACAATGTGTTTGAGGTTAGAATCAATAACTACCTTTTACTAGACTGTGGCGTAGCCTAAAAAGGTAGTTAGCGACAACTCGACAAGCGAAGGTCAAAACAACAGAAGGAAATCCAAAATAGTACAGTACGTATCACAATTCACAACAACGAGTGAAGCTAATCGTAATAACGTACTCTTCCGATGCGAAGCGAATGATCGCCGGGTGTCAAATTGACATTTGACATTGATTGACACTGTCAAGTGTCAATCAATGGCGCGGGTCGATGACAAATAATGTTCCGTTCTAAGCAATTTAATAAAACGCATAAATACTTACTATGAGCCTATATAATTATTTTTATGACAGGAATCCAATGCATAATAAAACAGCGTAGTAGTTGATTTGATGCCTACATACTAATTAAATTGAAATACATTAACAACTATTCAGAAAAACGTTAATAATTATAGACTTTGAATACCAGTCATTTCATACGTGAAATGAATCGTCAATAGGTGCGTTCTGAAAATGGTATTCTGAATAATTGCCAAAAAAATTACATAAACAAAAATAAATGGATATCTTTTTTTTGTGGTTACTTAAAGAGACATTTCTTGTGATTTTTAAAACCTTAAAAAATAAGGGTATTTTTCATATATACGGCAAATTCGGACGCCATCTTTTCATCACCTGGTACGATTTGGCCATCCTTCTTTGTTCACACAAGAAATGTGGCGAAATTTTATTTTTATAATTACTGTTTAACCGTTGATGGCATCTGGTTATGCTTTTAATATGATAACGAACATTGGTCGTACATTGCTACGGTAGGCATTTCACAATCAGCCAGTTGGTAATTTATTCAGATTTTGAATATACCCCCGCCATTCCAACATCAGGTTGGCGGCTCAAATATCTTTTCTAAAAACTGTGGTTTTAAAATAGTACATTGCTTCAAATTTTACGTACATTCGGTACATTGCTCGTACATTTCTCTCAAGCATATCGCATGGCCAATATGGACATTTGTCATGACCAATATGGACATTTGTTCACACAAGAAATCCCTTTAGTTTAGACATAGCAACGTATTACGTAGACACAACTTGTTGCTAATAAAATTGAACAGGCTCTAAATGTGGAGAAATATTATTTTTATAATAACTCTTTAACCGTTGATAGCATCTGGTTATGCTTTTAATATGATAACGTACATTGGTCGTACATTGCTACGGTAGGCATTTCACACTCAGATAGTAGGTAATTTGTTCAGATTTTTAATACACCCGCCATTCTGATATCAGGTTGGCGACTCAAATACTTTTTAAAAAAAACTGTGGTTTTAAAATAGTACATTGCTTCAAATTTTACGTACATTCGGTACATTGCTCGTACATTGCTCTCACGCATATAGCATGACCATTTGTAGTCATACACCCGCCATTCTGATGCACACAATAAAATAACAGAAATCTCGACGAGCTATGTGTAGTTGGCCTTGTACTTGGTAGAAGTAATTGTGATTCTGTTTTAATTGTAACATTTTGCCTTTAAACATACATAAATCTATTACATCATCATCATCGTCAACATATCAGCCACTGCTGGACATAGGCCTCCCCCAAGGGTCACCACATTGATCGGTCCCGTGCGTCTCGCATCCAGCGGATCCCCGGTACCTTCACCAAGTCATCGGTCCACCTGGTGGGAGGCCTTCCAATGCAACGTCTTCTGGTTCGCGGTCGCCACTCCAGATCCTTTCTGCCCCATTGGACATCCGCTCTGCGAGCAATGTGCCCTCCCCACTTAAATGTGGCAATTCTCGGGCTTGCCAAATTCTATTGCTCGGGCTATGTCGGTAACCCTGGTTCTCTTGCGGATTTCTACATTTCTGATTCGACCACGCAAGGAAACTTCATGCATAGCCCTCTCCATTGCCCTTTGGGTGACTGTAAGCTTTCTGCTGAGGCCCATAGTAAGCGACCATATCTCAGAGCCATATATCTGGCAACACACACTGGTCATAGACTTTCGTCTTGAGACACTGTGGTAAGTTGGACGAGAAGATACCGCAACTTCCCGAACACTGCCCAGCCAAGTCGGATTCGACGGTTGACCTCTTTCTCGAAGCTGGCTCTACCCAACTGGATCGTTTGTCCCAGGTAGACATAATCACCCACAACTTCGAATGTAGTGTATCCGACCTTGATTGGAGTGAGTGTAACATGGACATTTAACATCACCCTGGTTTGGTGCATGTTCATCCTAAGACCCACTCTTTAGGAAGCTCTACTGAGGTCATCGAGCATTGTACTGAGGTCCTCCATAATCTCAGCCATGACCACTATATCGTCGGCAAACCGAAGGTGAGTGATGTATTCGCCATTGACATTTATGCCTAGCCCTTTCCGGTCCAGAACCCTCAAGACATCCTCCAGTGCAGCGGTGAACAGTTTTGGAGATATTACGTCTCCCTGTCTCACACGTCGCTGCATAAGGACGGGTTCCGAGGTCTGATCCTGAAGTCGAACTGACATGGTAGCGTTTTTATACAAACATTTCACCGGTACCGGTAGTCAATTTGGTACCGTTGGAGAGACTGCAGTACAGCCCAAGTGTCGATCGAATTGAAGGCTTTCCCGTATTCCACAAACGCTAAACAGAGAGGCAGGTTGTACTCTTCGGTCTTCTGTATAGCCTGCCGCGTATGTGTGTGGTCTACGGAGACGATTAGTGATGACCCTTGAAAACAGCTCTAAATCCATTTATTTTTGATGAATTCCGTCTTCAGGTGACATACTTGCAATTTCATAAGGACAGTTTACCTCTATTATCGAGTCTTCACCTACCAGACCATCCGGGCTTGCCGCTAAAAAGGGTTTGTTTTCATCCATAAACATTCCACACTCTAATACCTGTAGTCCCGTGTGCTTGATAAATTGATCGATCGCTTCAGATTCCTTTTCCTTGCCATAATTGGTAGCCACGGTTCCTTTAAATTTGTTATATAATAACGTTTCTCATATTTTGCGATCCGATGTTTTCGGTCGCATCTTACATATTCGCCCAAAATTCGATGCCGTAAGCCTCTTTTGTCTTTCAATTTCCCATAAGCTATTATCGCTTTGGCCCGCACTATTTTTCTTTGAACATCCTTAGTTGAGAGCAATCTTTCGAGAAATTTATTTTTCTTTTAATTTATATAAATCCAAAGGCAGGAAGAAGATATTTCTTCCAACTCTAAGCGACCGTAGTTTTAACAGGTTATGTAGTTATTTTTATTTTGCTCGTTCCGTCTTTGGGATACGTCAGTTTCCTTTTTCGGTAAATCTCTGTGAATTTTTTCGAACGCTGCTTTTGTTCTATTTTTTTTTGTATATTGGCCCGGACTGCAGCCCTGTATTTTTTTTGAATGCGTGCATGAATAGCCCTTCGCTATTCCATGAAGTTACTACTCCATAACATCTTGTCTGATGTGATATGAGCCACTTCCTGCAAAGTTAATTCTTTTTCCGCTAATAAATTTAGCAATTACATTATTAAATTGCACTACAGTATTATTAGTCACGTCCAAAAAAAGATTTTCTGCGTTTGCTGTTAAGAATAACATATATTGTTGGATATCTGTCCAAAATCCACAACAACAAAAGTAACAAGAAATGCGCGAGCCGCGGCCGGGAGCGTTTTGGAGGCACGCACACACTGTCAACTTACTCACTCATGGATAAGGCGTCCCGGCGCCACGCGCTCGCAGTTCGCAGAGCGACAGCGATAGTTTTTTGAAATACCTATTTTTCAAAAGTCTCTCCGCCCGTATTTCCTCTTAAGGAAGGGGAGAGAAGGGATTACCTACATTCGATTTCAAAAATAAATACACAGCGTTCACGTTTCGAATTTGTTTAATTATTTTTTCGATCACAATAAATACGATTTAAACCATTCACTCTGTATTCTCACTATAGTTACATTTAAAATACATATCGTAGGTACAATACACGTTCACTGTTGCAAACACATCTTCACAACATTGCACGTGTTCCGTGATGCAGGTATTTAGGACTAAAGTGACGTAGAAATAATTGTGATTGTTATTACAAATGGCAACACACCACATCCATACATCCAACTAGAACTGAAAATAAGAAATAAATAACTTAAAACTAAACGTACAACTAAATGACTTCGTTATAGTAATAGAATACCGAATTATTTTAATTGATTCGATGTCATTTATTTTTATTGATATGTCGCTGTTAACCTCTAAATTCATGTCTGTTATAATTGTCGTTTTATGTAATTTGAACTCAATGTCATGTCGAGTCATTTTAGCTTCGAAGTTTCGAGGATATTCAATTTTGCTTGATATTTGATTTTCCTTTTTTTCTTTTATTTGTAATAAGCTCGCGTTTGACCACTATCTCGCCTGATGTTAAGTGATGATGTGGTCGAAGGTGAAGCACGCTTGCCTAGAAGTAACCTATTCACTCTTGATTTGAAGACCCCAAGATTGTAGCTATCGGGAAACAAAGACTTCCACTCCTTAGCTGTACCTACGCACAATGAAAGTATTTTCAAAACGCTTTGTGCGTATGGGTGGAATATCCACCATGTATCGATGGCGCATTGCCGTACGTAAGGGCTAGGCGGAATCGTATTGTGCAGTTCCATCGCACACTCCCCGAAATGTTACTGATAGAAAACCGACAGACTGGTTGGTAACTCGTCGTCGGTGTTTGGGCTCTGAAGCTTTGAGTCAACCAGCGCATCGTTGGCGATAAGTCTCTTGGCCCGTCTGTCAATCGACTCAAGTGCATCAAGTTCCTCCTCACAAATGTCTATTTATTTAACAAGTATTGTCTTCTGTTTCGTAACATGGCACAAAGTATTCACTTGTGTCGATGCAGTCTATAATTATCATAATTATCTTACAAGAGGTACACAACATTATTTCCTAGGCATTTAATTTATGACACTGGACGGATTCGTTATACATAATTTAGATAACTACCTAACTATAATTTACATATTTACAATTTTCTTTTTATTTAAAACAGTATTTTTACACAATTGGTCTTAAAGTTTGTTGGTTTCCTTTAAAAATATGAAACATGAAGTTTTAAGTAAGGTATTTTAGTTTATTAGCTTTCAAACTTTTTACGAGACGTTTCATATTTTCATTGTAGCCGGTAACCAATCCTTGGTACAATTAATAGAGTACTTCACTTATCTGTATTTATTCGTGGAGTTTCTACACTATTTCCTACGTCTATATCACTAAACGATTTGTTTTAACTCGTGGGTTTTTCTAGTCACCGTGTATGAAGGTCCTTAGAGATCAGTAATTTTAGATGACGTACAGCCAACAACACCTAAGTATTAATATTTGCATGTAATTAAATAATGCTATTAATACACTAATCACCACATGTCCTTCACTCGTTCTGCCGCTGGTATTTGAGGTCGGTACCTGGAAAACAAAAAAAACACTGTATTCTGTTCTTTATTCGCAGAAATACATAACAAAGCAAAATTAAAATACGTTTATTTTATTTAAGGAAAATGGATTTCTTTTTATGAAAAGTTGACGGTTATATTCGTCTATGAATACGTCAGACAAAATGGCGGTTTTCTTCGACAACTCGTGAATTTGCACGTCTGCATCGATACTCACTTTAAAAAGTAACGTCAGCAAGCAGCAGTTATTTAACATAGCGACAAGACTGAGAAGTACTCGTAATGTACCTATGCGGAGGGATGGCCGGCGTCGACGCCGGGAGAGCTCCCTTGGCCAGTGGCGACATCTTGATACCGGAACTGTTACCGTTTATACTTGAGCCCAGGCTTGACGCTGAATCCGCTCTGGAACATTGAATATTTAGTTATACTTCGGAATTTTTGCAGTAGGTAATTTTTCGTTCTTCTACTGGAAAAGGAAGCATGCTGCTTCCTTTATATATCAGCAGTGATGTGATATAAGCAAACTGAATCGAAGAACGTCTGAGCACGATTCAGTACAATGAATATTCATAGAGTTAAAATAGTAGATTGTTTACCTAGGGAGCAAACAACTATTTTAAAGGCGAGAGTGTTTCTTTGAATCCAGAGCGGATCGAAGTATTCTAGAGTAGAATCCCGAGTGTAGCGAGGGGTTCTAAAGTAGAATCCTGAGTGCAGCGAGGGATTCAAAGTACGTCACTCGAGCTAAAAATAGTGTTGCTCCCGAGGTGGACACTCTACTTTTTATCACACTCTATGAGAAAAAAGGTAAGTGCAACTTATGAACAAGAACGTTATGTTTATTTATTTACATAAAATTAAGAACCATAAGACATAAAACAAAATAATTAGAGGCTAATGTTTATATTTGAACAAATATGCATGTGCATCGTAACAATTTTATTAGTACCTACAATCCATTACAGTTGTAGATTTATTTACAGCTTGAGAATTAGAAATAGGCTCCAAAAACGGTGTCTCAGGATGTAGTTTTTGAGAAACTTGATTATAAATAAAAATGAAAAATACTTTCACTTAAGGAAGACGCACTCATTTTTTATAATGCTAAAATCTGAATTTGAAACAACTACAAACGAAGTCAGAATGCATTTAATTTCACGCGTTGTTTATCATCAACTTTTTTTTATTCTGGCGCGCTCGCAGTTTTTCAGCCAGTCGCTTATTCAATACATTTTTCCCACATGGTTTGTGATTCATCTCTTTGCGAATTAGAACATTTACTAACAATATCCACATTCCAAATTCAAATCACTTTTAGTCCCTAAGGGATTAATGAGCTATTTTGGTCCCTGTTTACGAGGAATAAACAAATAGCTCTTTTTGAATAGATGTGATAAAAACTTATTTTATATCTCGTCGAGTGCTCCTCAATTTATTTCAAACCCTTGAATGGTTTTAACTTCGAACAGTTTCCAATTCAATTGGTAATTTGTGCAGGAAATGAACGACTTATTAAAACTTTTCTCTCTCTCTCTGTCTCTCATTTACCTGTCAATCTGTCTCCTGAAGAGCGGATACCTCCACGGTGAGTTAGGTTTCCTCTGCTCGTGCTGGTATGCGGGGTTGTCTCGCCCCCTGTCGTTCTCACTGACCACAGTCATCGAGACTTGCCCCTCCTCCCGGGTCTTTGATGACAGTCTTCTGCAATGTTCAGAAGCGCTATGAATTAGGGACAGAAAAATTTGGGTTTTTATGCAGGTAGCGGTGTTCTGTCGTCTACCTACATCAACAAACGTACAGGATTGGGATGAGTTCCAAGTGATAAAACAACCTGGGACTATAAAAATTGGCTTGGTGTTGTTTTTATCTCACGAAAAATGCTAACAGGTGAGAATCCAAGAACAAACTCTCGGCTACCTTGAGTTAGGGACTCGGAGACGTCCGTCACCTCCACACATCAGGACCCGAGGTGGCGGCGCGTAGTGTTCCACACGCACCCCTCGTAGACGTCGTGGGGGGAGTCTAACACCTCACTCCCCCCCCCAACCCGAGATCGAGGCCACTAGCCGGGGGTTGCGGAAGTATAGTTAATATCTTTAAGAACCCTAACGGATATCCCCCATAAGTCTTCAGTATTTTTATATTGAGATTTTTTATCGTTGTTCCCGCGACCCCCAGCTTAGGTGTGAGATGGAACACTGGGGTGGTTTTTAGTCAGTAGGAGTCTGACAGACCCCTCCGCCCCCCAGGGCTTAGGACATCCAATGAGGATTTTCCAACCCGGAAAAAGACCTAAAGAACTTGAACGCTTGAAAAACAAAGCGGATGATTATATCCTGTCAAGAGTCGGTCTCGATATTTGAAATGAAATCTAGTACTCCTTCAAAGATAACATTAATTAACCCGATATAAAGCTGCTTAATTTTATAGTTATAATTTGTTCGCTCCCATTTAAAAAAAAGTTGTGAATGGCTTTGACCATAACCCACCTTAGTATCCTAGTAGGTAAAGACGCTTGTATCTGCGGCCTGGCCCGCTGCCGACTGTCGACGATGAGCACATGTCGGTCGTACGGCGTGTCGTAGTCCACCTCCAGCACGGTGGAGAACTTGTGCGGCCAGACCAGGTCGAGGATTGCGATTATGAGACCCACTGTTACGCATATACAGCCTGGAACGAGAAAACATATTGTTAATTATGTGAGCTTCTGCCAGCGGCTTCGCCCGCGTGGATAGTGTTTTTCTATCTCAAGAGTACATTATCCTGGGGTGAATAGTAGCCTATGTGCTGGTCCAGACTATAATCTATCTCTGTGCCAAATTTCATCCAGATCCGTTCACCTGTTTTAGCGTGATTGAGTGACAAACATACATCCATCCAAACTTTTGCCTTTATAATATTATAGTGTGATTAATAATCCTCAATATTCACTCCTCGACGGAACGACAGCAGGTTGTGAATGTGGAACTGTTTCGCAAACTATGCTCCACCTCTAGTTCTGCCCTCACTTGTAACTAAAGTGACCTCTGCGCTGCTACCGATGATGGCGGGGAAGTGGTGAAGTTGTGGGCTAACAAATCAGAATTATTATCGTACCAGCAACACGGAGAAGAAGACGAAAACTGTTCAATGAATTTTATGGATTTTTCACCGATTTTCCACCACAACAATCGCGCAACTAGTGCGTTTGTTAAAGCTATCAGATTTACGATAAAAAAGGCATCTTACTGAAGTCAAGAATGGCATGCTTTTTCGGCGGAGCCTGGTTATATCTATGTACAAGAATACAGCTTCACAAACCTTACCTGCTATCAACACAAGCCAGAAGCACCATCCTAGCGAGAAGAACAGCATGGCTCCGTCGAGTCGCACCACAAGAGGTGCGTGCGGCAGCGATGCCCAGTAGCCTCCTGCGGCTGCACACAGCGTCACGCCCAGCGTGGCCATGGCGTACGCGCCGTAACGTGGCACCACCACCAGCAGCAGGTTCATGAGTAACCATAGGGCTAGCGCCGTCCTGAAACACGACATGGAAGTAGTTAAAATCTGTTTTCTAACAAGACGATTGATTGGTTTTTCGATGAATCTAAGAACGGACCAAGAATATAAACATCTACATGACGCCAGTACATTCGTTGCAAAAATTCAATAGTATTTTCCTGCCAGCCTGGGAATTAAACCCAGAACCTTATGCTTAGCAGTTGCGCTTACGACGACCAACGAGGCTGGTAAATAAAAGGCAGATTAAGAAGTAAGATAAAAATGTACATACCATAGCAACGTAGATGTGGTGTATCCCGCGGCGCGGTACTTAGCCCCCCAGTCGAATCCCTCGTGCTGCGCAGCAAAGTGTTCCGCGACGGACAGCAGCGGGAAGGGCAGGCCTCGCGCCAGGCCGTCGCGGTAGAACTCCTGGATGGCGCCGGCCTCCTCCCAGCGGAACTGCTCGTTGTAGTCCACACCTGGGTCGCCCACGCTCGTGTTGCCCCAGGATAAGGCTGGAATGAGAGAATTACACACACAATTTAAAAGTTCTTGCAAGAGGACCTATTTTTCTGTAATTTATCAGTATTTTTAGATGAAATTAGTAGAATTAGATGTAATGGAGACGTTTGTGACCCATCAAATACGTCTACAAAGGCTTGTCATAAATGTTTTAGCATCATTTTGCAGGCTGAAGACACTAAAGCCTTCATTAACAATTGGCTGAGAACAGTAATAAAACTTTCTGCGTGCCTCACCGAATCCAGATTTTGGATCCCTGTAAATCAGTCACTATCTTCTAGACTTATAACTAACATCCACCTCCTTCCTTTTATTTCATTGATTAAGCACTAGCATATGGTAGAAAACATACCAGTGAGCGTGACGTTGACATGTCCCAGGCCGACATGCACGGCCAGCCAGCAGTCGAGACGCTCGGCGGAGAAGGCTTTGTACGCTGCGCGCGCCACGCGGGCCCCGGACACGTGCCACGACGAGCCATGCTTACACACTGGAACCGACACAACAAAAACATTGGTAAAAACCACGAGGCTGATCACAAAACAACTCATAAATAGTCTGGTATTATAACATTTATCGAAACAAAAAAAGAACAGTCTCTTGATCTTTGACCCAAAACGCGTAACTTCAGATCTATCGCATGAAAGAACTTGTAGACAATTGAAAATTCCCAGCTAAAATTATTCAGTCCACTCCCAGTAATGGTATTTGCAAACTTTGCATACAACACGGTTTTGCCTTGTACCGTTATTAATATTATCGAAACCGGAATATCAGTACTTGCATTGAATTTATAATGAGTTGGTGTCGGTATGAGTAAGCGTAAGTAATCTGGCACAGTGAAATTAGCATTTCACGGCGTACTAGCTTCTTCATTTAATGTCTCCACATGGCAACAGGAGATGAAGACGTGTAAGCACGAGGTTCGCGGCCAAAATTGCGTTTGACACACGAAAATCGCGGTCAATGGCAAAAGGCAAGTTGATTTCACCACTCGAGCGGCCACCCGAAACAATGGCAGATTCATTACGAAAATACTTACAAAATCTTTACTGAGTAAATCTTAATTTGATAACAGAGAGGAAACAGAATATGAAGTTACCTCAGCAATGTCATTTAATATATTAACAGACGTGATTTCAAACTCCTCTAGACTGCATTCTGCTTTGCCTTGGAATGTTTTTTCCTCATTCTCATACATCATTAACCTTTTCTCAGAGGACTTGTTATGGTCGACTTCCAGTCAAACCAGATATTTCTTTTCCTCATTAAGTGCCCTGTTATTATCGTCATTATCATTAAATCTGCTGTGAGATGCTGGACAAAGGACACATGATATTCCCAAAATGTCACTCTGCATGTCTTTTAAAATCAGACTGCAGTGTTGCACGGTATATTCTTAACGCACTTCAAGCATGATTTAAAAAATAAATCAAAAAAGCAAAAAACCCGACTGCTTCAAAAGTGAACTAAAAAGTCGTAAACAAGGAAAAAATCATGCTGTGCAGTCGGAGGATACATACGCGCGAGCTGGCTGACCAAAACCAGATGTATCATCCTCCTGCACAGCATGATTTTTTCCTTGTTTACGACTTTTTAGTTCACTTTTGAAGCAGTCGGGTGTTTTGTTTTTTTTATTTAACTTTTTTTATTTTTAACTTTTTAGTTAGGTTTTTTTTCGAATTAGATACGTTTAAACATATAAGTGTTATATATTTTTGAAATCACCTCTTAAAAACCTTTATTTTGATACCCCACACGATGGGTTTGGAAGAAAAAAAAAATTGGGCCCCACAATATGGCGCCCGAAATCCGCCATTTTTCTATTGTCCAATTTTAATGTAGTCTATGACACTCGCAGGGTTAAGTCGAATCGATTGACGTATGAATCATCAAAATCGGCCAAAGCGTTTGGTCTCTAGATTGCCATATAGGAACAAACATACATACATACATAGACTGATAAACACATTACCCTCCTTCGGCAGTCGGGTAATAAGCATCCCAATCATCTTGTCAATTACCTATTGTAAAGTGGCTATCAACAATATTTTCGTCATCTATAGTAGGTCTCTACAAATCGTACGATAATTTATATTTCCTCAGCGTTTCGTAGACATTTACGAAACACTATAACTACTATTAGTTTTTATCTTAGTAAATAAAACTTACTGGATTTAATAAATAATCTTGTTTCTTGTTGTTTTTAAGCAACGTACTTGCATTTTAATTAAGTGTCCATTAGAATTTTCATGGCAAATGGGAGTAATTAAGTCGTTAAAATCGTTGCCAAGGCTGTTGCGTCTGCTGCAATGATTGACGGTATAAATGTAGTGTTAAAATTGTGGAGTTGTACTGCAAACTCTGCAAAAACTGTACGGTTACGTCTCACTAATTAAGAACAAAGAAAGTGGAAAGTTGGATATTCTATAATGCTTACCTAGAATGACGGTGCCGACGAAAAGACTAAGTGTTACTATCGTGAACGTTGAGAATCTCTGTAACAAACAATGAACAGGTCTTAATGAAGCTGTTATGAAGCTATACCTAGTGGTTATCATGATGGCTGCAGACGTTTCGTAAATAACGCACTCCGTAGTACAATCAGGTGGATATAATGCTATGTAAGGTGTAATATTAAACAAAACAATGGCCATTTAGATTGTCAAGAATGTTCATAAATATAGTGAGGTAATAGGCTTTATTATTATTTGAGAATAGGTTAGCTACCAATGCACGATGAAAGGTGTAGAGGAATTTTAAGGAAGTTATCAAACTGTAATTATACGTTTGATGGTCTATTTGAAGTAGCATGAAATGGAAATACCTATGTTTATTGGTATCTATGAAAATAGGTATTTCAACTAATTATCGTTAAATACATTATGACGTGATAATTAAAATCTGTAATTATTGTGTACCAACATTATTGTTTAATTCAAGAATGTGAGGGTCCCTGTAAAGTCTGGTAGAACTACATAAACTTAAGTAGTGTCGACAATATATAGGGTTGCCAACTTTTTTTCAAAAAGTAGCAAAGAATATAGTATTTAAAGAAAACCTGGTAAAGTATAAAATATTTTTTTTAAACTTTCAATTATTTTTCCAGGTGTAGGTACTTGTTATTATTTTTGGTTATTTTGCATAAATTACTGTAAATATCCTTATAGTAAAAGCGGAGGTAGGAGCGGAGGCGAAAATGGACAAAAGATAGAAAATGATTATAATAAACATATTTGTTAAATTAGTATCTTCTGTGCTTTTCAAAACCGATTGCCATAATTCAGCAGTATTTTTAGATTGCAAGCTGACATTTGAAATAATATCATTTACTTCCTTATTTCAATACATGATACATCATTTACATTATTGTGTAATTTATTAACAAAACTCAAAGCATTTAATAGATTCTCTAGTTGTTTAAATCAAATTTTCATAAAAAATTGGCATTGCAGCCAGTTAGGTTAAAATTAAACCTAAATAGTTATAAAATATAGTTTTTTTTGTACTATATTATTTTTCTTTATTATATAGTACAATTGACGAAAACATAGTACGATACTATATAATGTAGTACGGGTGGCAACCCTAGTTGACAATGAAATCAAGTGTTTATTGTTAAACTGTATCTAGAGAGGAAGGTATGAAAAGCCTATCATAATGTCAATCTGCAGGAAGGTGAAGGTTTGACATTTCTGGTGTTAATCTAGTCATAATTAAATTGCAATTGCAAAATTTAAAAAACCCACGACACATTTATCTTGCGAAAACACCCTGATTCAAACAGTAAAACGCTCATAACTTTTGAACGGCTGAACCGATTTTATTTAAACATAACTAAGAACACTCTCGATAAAATTACCTTTCAAACAAAAAAAAACTGAATCAAAATCGGTTCATTCGTTTAGGCGCTATGATGCCACAGAAAGACACACAGACACACGTATACACAGATACACAGCAACACACGCGAAACTTATAACACCCCTCTTTTTCCGGCGGGGGTTAAAAAGCAGAAGAAGAGTAACCTTGCGGGAACCTTTTTCTCATAAGGGAAAGCGGTTTTATGCGAGAAATATATTGTTGTGTATCTGGTCATCGAGAGTGCAGTGGTAGCCTAGTGGTAGTGGTGGTGGCGCCAAAGTTAAGGATTAGGGGACACCCTAGGAATTGCTATAAATTTTGAAATTTTTTGTAATTTATTTTATCGGTTTTACAATGTTTCTACAACTTCTACAAAATTTTGATTACATTAATTTTTAGACTGAAAGCTTGGGCCCTCAAGCCTTACCTACGCAAATTGATATACGTAACATATAAAGAGTACAACCTCTTTCCTGATGCCGGGGAAGACAGCGAGGAAGGCGACGTAGAGCGTGAGCGCCGCGATGAGCAGCGCAAGCGCAGGAACGTCCGCCGCTACTGCTGTGCGGTTGTGGTAGGCGTACAGGGTCGGCCCGCCTTCCTCGCGGAACGCGTCGAACCACCCCTTCATCGCTCACCCAGCCTGGAACAAGAAAGGTCGAACTTTAGTAATGTGCCTGACTGGTAGGTAATCATTAGATGTGGTTCGCTTTTTTATAGTCCTCATTGTAGCTATTAAATGTATTTGCATTAAGTTCTTGTGAAATTGCAAGGGATATGTTATCTGCGAAAAGCGGACAGTGGTGATTTGTAAATCATTTATACAGGAAAAATAGAAGCAGGCCGAAAATAGTACCTTGTGGGACGCCGACTTTATTATACGCTAGTTTGGCTATATTATATCATCATTAATATTATTAATTTCTACATTATGTGTTAACATAGCTAGTCTAAAAAAAGCTATTGTTTGCGCAGAAGACGAAAGACTAATTAGCTTTTAATTTAGAAAACATCTAAGATCGAGAATTCGAATTCTTCTCTAAGAACCAAAAGTAGCAGTTTTTATGGATTCTCAAAACGAGCTTGGTTCCCATTAAATGACTATATTATTCACATATTGCGGGCCTTGTTAGACGCTCTGCTAATAATAAAGAAGGCAATTAAGTTTCAACTAAATTACACACATCGCTTTTATTATCCTTGGTTTCAAATAAGCAGAGCATTGTAATGTGTTACAGCTAGTCATCATAAATATTAAAGTTGCTGAAACTGTTCCGGCTGAGTATTTTTTATTAACGAATTTTGATGAAACCTGATGAAACAGGTACTTCAGAAATACTGAAATATTCTTACTATAACACCTGCTTTAGAAATTGTTTTTGTTTAATTTGTTCAGCAATTTTGTTTCAGTTTACAAGATGATACGGAGGGCGTGTGAAAATTTCCGCATTTCATGAATAAATATTTTATTGTTTTATGAGTTTTTGGTCTCTGACATGAAACTTAGACGAATTGAATGAGATATACCTAGATACGGATAGCCAAAGGTACGCTAAAAAGATAAATTAGATATCCTGTTTTAATTGCTATAGGTGATTTCTACGCTTATCCTAAAGATTATAATTGAAGTTCTCATAAACCTTCCAATTTACAAATTGGTTACGCAAATACAAATATACGTAAGTAATTAAAATCAAACATAACCTACGAAGCGGTTAATCGAAAGGCATATAGACGGCATTTACGAGATAAATGCCCTGTTAGTATTCAGATTATAGACATTAGGCTGCATGATCATGCTAATGTATACAATAATTATGTAAATATTCATTGATGCAACTTGGAGACGAATTAAGGGTAGGTGCGAGATGGTTCATGTCGGGCCCAAACAAGGCACTGAATACTAACTATCCTATGTTAATAAGACGAGTTTCGTACTTGACACAAATATTCAGTGCAGCAGATTTATGTGATGCCGCTGTAGATTTTTATACCAGCATATTATATGTTAGCGAGTTTGGATGTGTATTTGACTCTAATTAAATTATCATTATGGCATTACCAGGCTAAATTGGTTAGTCTAGCATATCACTTCCCATTTTAGTGATGGGACTTGTCGCAAGATTAACGAGATGGATGGTTTCCATCTGAGTACTTTTTGTAATTCAGAAAACAATACAGTGTCGCACAGAGTATCGTATCTCGGCGCGGTGACGCGGCCGGAATGCGCAGGAGTTGCGACACTCCCGCGTCGATCGCCTTCGGGAAACGGATGTAGTTGCCTTACGCCTTATGGTGCATTCAGTTCAGCCACTAATTAAACAATAAATGCTCGCGATACTCCGAGATTGTGCACCTTGCGTAATGAACCCACTGAGTGTGAAATACGGAGCATATCGCGTTTAGTAAAAGCTGCAAGGACTACGATTGTGTGATTCGTATGCAGATAGCCATTGCAACAACGTATCTGATTTTTGTTAAACAGTTGCATCAAGAAGAGTTTATGTTTGGGTTTTTCCTGTCTGGTTATCTACTGTTGTCAAAAATTGAGGCATGCTAAGTTGGAAAAACCGGCCAAGTGCGAGTCGGACTCGCGCACCGCGGGTTCCGTACAAACCTCAGCTTAAAGTTATTATAGACCTGAGTATTAGATATGAATTTCAATTTAATACCTCTACGCGTTCATGAGGAAAGGGGTAGTAAGTTTAAAATTATTAAAATTATTTTTGTTATATGATATAACAAAAAATTTACGGTTTTTTGCAATTATTCCTTTATCTTTGCTATAAGTCGTTGCTTCGTACCAAATTTCAAGATTATGAGTTCACGGGAAGTACCCTGTAGGTTTTGATTCCCTTGCGAGTGTCGAAAATTTGCTGCAAAAACGGCTGTACCTTTTGATTGCGTTGGCTTAGAAGTTTGAATTTTCTCAGCTTTAAGGGACAGTAGACCTGAGTATTTGATGTAAATTTCAGCTTGATACATCCACGCTTTCCTGAGAAAAAGGGTCAACAAAGTAATCCTATAAGGGTTCCGTTTTTTCCTTTCGAGATAACCCTAAAAATGAATGACGGTTCTGTGGAATTTAAGGTACTACATACTACGCATTAAGAAGTAATACCCAAGTACTAAGTACAAATATAAAACCGTCGTTGACTACACTTATCTCTCTTTAAGGCTGTACTTGGCTTCGATCGGTATTTCTACACAAGCCGGGTTGAATGACATCTGGATATAGTTGAGTCCTATTCGTCTTATAGAGGTCGATGGAACACACACCTACATTCTTTTAATCTTTTTAATTTTAAGATACGTCTTTATTTATAGGTACAGCAACCATATTAAGTACTTGCATAGACGGACTTAACAAGATAAATTGTTCTATAAATAGACATAAAGACAGACATAAGCCAGCCATTGTACCTTGAAGGTCTTCAGAAGAGTTCTTGAACTTAACGTACGTGTCGGAAAATTCTCTAAAACTTAATTGATGATGGATGAAAATTGAATACAATTAATATAACGATCATAACAAATTATTGACCTCTACCATTAAAGAAGTTCTTGACATAAATTAAGGCACGTGGAGTGGTTTGCCGGAAGTTTTGAGATCCCGGTGATAAGAACAAGCTGCCAGTGGGTGCGCTACCGGAAGAAATGTCTCCGAAGTATTCCATCGAGGTTGGTTCACTTAAACAGAACATATTTAACCTTCGTGGAGGAGAACTGGTTCCGATTAAGGCCCTATTTGCCAACTTCTCGGCTACATACTTAAGCAATGTGAAATTATATTTGAGTCTGCAGAGGCCGTACATGATGACAACGAATTTATTATAACTACAGTTGATTAATAGTACATTTATCACATTCACACATGAACAAACTTATATAAATATTTGTAGATTGGAACGTTATTTTTAACGGAAAATAAAGAGCTTCAAGTACGAGTTTAACACGATAACTATTTACTTCGTGCTCTGTGAATACAATTTGACTACTATGTGTTATGCAATGATATTCAAATAAACAGATACGTTATACACTCACAAAACAATTCATAAAGTGTTCCGCGCAGCAGCGGCAGCACACATACACATTTTTCATTCATCTGACATTTCACTACTAATAAAAAGGGATGCCTTGATAAAACCAACAAGAAAAAAAGAGACAGCTAGTGTTTGTCACTTGCGTGTGAATGTAAACAAACATTATTCTGACCACAATGTTTTTTTCTTTTTCTAACTTCCAAATATCAGAATATTAGGCATAAAAGTTGAAATAAATTAGTAAATTGAGGTGTATTGCGTACTTACATTTTGGTATGAGAACCCTTCTGTTTTATTTACTTTGGTATCATAATTGGTACACTTTCGAAATACACACGATGGCATTGTTTTTATTTTGTTTTTGTTTCAACGAAGCCTAGCGCTCTTCGCCATGCTTGACATAAACTAAAGACTAAAGTTCACAATTGTGTCCTATTCGAGTCTTCACAATGCGCGCGCTTATAACATATCTGTTTATTTGAATATCATTGGTGTTATGTTTATTTATTTCTGGCGAACCTTCATGCTTGATGAAAAATTGTATTGAAAAGAATGTTACAGTTGTATGATGAATATTTCTTAATTCGACTTTGAAACTTAAAATTGTCTAGTTATATGTCGATGGTCAGTCAGTAATCTTAATGACAAATGAATAGCGGAACTGTATTGTTTCAATGTATAAATTAGTAATCTATCTTTGACAGTTTGTTTTTAAAACGAGGACGAATATGAATTGACTATTATTTAGCACAAGTTAACTACAGTTTTATGTTAATTGATTCGTTAAGGTTTTGTTTGTTGACGTATATTGTTTGAAGTAGAATATCTGTTACAGCACAAGCAGTATTATAGATATGTAGACAAAGATAATTTTCTGAATAATGATGATCAGAAGCGGAATTAGGTATTGGTGGATCAGAATTTTGTTGCAAAATTCAGACAACTGCACTTCGTCAGTTTGATCTGTCATAGAAAATCCCTGTTCGATCATACGACATGGATTCGAATCTTGCGGTATTTCCGAACCTTCCTTCCTATAAAAATAAGCACAAATTAACATACAATATGTCAGTGTATACCGGTGCAATTATAATGAAGTGGTTTGCAAAGTTCAAGGGTGAACACTTGAACACTAAATTACATGCATTATTTTGCTTACATTTAAATAAATTTCCCTTAATACTTGTTAATAACTTGTTGGCCTATAAATGGGAAAATAATATTCTTGTATTTATATGTATAAAAAAGCTCTTTACCGCATATATTGCATATAATTGTGCTTAAACAATACTTACATAGTTACGTACGTAGTTTTATTGTACCACCATACGGCAATTTCTTTATCTTTGTAACAGTGATTAAATATAGCAGTTTGTGAGTATAATGTGGACTGTTTCGTGAATATTGGCAGAATGATATGTTGCCAACAGTTACGGGTATTGTGGCTTGGCTTTCTCTTTGCATAGCCGAGTGATGTACGACGTTAACTTACTCGAGTACGAGCAGAATGATGCAGTACGTCTTAATTCTTATTGTCCATGTTGGGCCATTGTGTGTCCCATGTTGGTATACCGTTTGGCAATAACTGTATTTACGATAAAGTTTGTCATGTTCGTAGAACAACAATTTGCTTTTAGTTTCAGGAATTTTGTTGTCTTGTTTGCAATAGATTTAAGTGAGAGTAAATACTTAGCGCTTGTCTACCCAGTTTTTTTTTTTCGTGATGGGTTTGCTCTTGACTCTAGTCTAGGTCAGAGGTGACAAAGACAGAGTCTACGATGGAGTGAGCTTACCCAGAAGAAGCCTGTTCACTCTAACTTTGAAGAGATTCGGGTTGAATGCGTTCGGAAACACAGACGCAGGTAGTGAGTTCCATTTATTTACTGTGCGCATTATAAAGGATGTTTGGAAGCAGTTGGTGCGAATTGGTGGAATGGCAACAAGGTAAGGATGGTAACTTGCAGTGCGTCTAGATGTCCGATGGTAGAAGGGGGCTGGTTGGATGAGGTCGTGGAGTTCTTGAGCACACTCACCGAAGTACACTCAGTAGAAGCTATGACCTATGTTAATCTGTTTATAATATTGATGACTGTGTTCTTCATATTGTGTCCAATATACTCGTCAATTGGTACAAGTAACCTACTACGATTATAACAACTATTATGGTAACTTCAGAATGTTGTAATAGTAGTAATTATACTTCGGAGGAGAGGAGCTCGTGGCTAAATAATAACGGCCGCACTGGTCGATCATCAAGGTTAAGCAACGCTTGGCGAGGTTGGTCCGTGGATGGGTGACCATTTCAACTTACCGGGTTTCCCCCGTGCCTCGGCAAGCACGTTAAGCCGTTGGTCTTTGACACGGAGTTACGGGTAGCCAGAAGCCTGAGATCTAACACCAGTCTTGCCAAGGGGTACCGTGTTACCCAGTTACTGGGTTGTGGAGGTCAGATAGGCAATCGCTCATGTAAAACACTGGTACTCAGCTGTATCCGGTAAGACTAGCAGCCGACCCCAATGTAGTTGGGAAAAGGCTAGGCAGATTGAATTAGTACTATTTAAATATTATGTCAGCCATCATAACAACAAAAACATAACTCGTTTTTGAAACAAAACAGTAGTATAGAGTTCACATTCATGGCCAAGTTTAAAATTAAAGTTATTTTTGTACCACCTTGATAACGTGTCGAGAAACCCATTTTGTGTGGTAAAATCTACCAAAATAGAACTGCAAAACAGCTGTTTATAAGGAATTCTTCATACACATATTATGAAAAACGAAATCTAAATCAAGATGTTTGGATTAGGCCGTAAAAATATTTAGGCGGCGATTGAGCGATTGCGATTCGAACATTATCTGGGAAGCAATTAAGAAAAGAATATCCATCACACTAAATACTAGTGTTGTAAGCCTCGCTTGTCCGCCCACAAACTGCACAAAGCGAACAGCATCATTAGCTACACCAATTTATTAAGAATTAAGCTTCACTTCGAGGAACCTTGCCCTGTACCTCCCGGAAGCCAAGCTTGGGTCATTGTGCTCGGAGGTAGGCCGCCCCAATAACCTTGTCTGTCCATCGGTGATAGCAAGGGCGATCAGAACCGTCAGATTACGCGAACGTACACATTATGTTAAATAAGTGACTATATAAGTACTATAATAACATACAATTAATGTATATATGGAACTGCCAATTTATAAAGGTTTCGTTTACTTTGCAGAGCCTATATGTCGGGTTATTTATTATTAATACATATAATAAATCTGTATAAAAGTCGTTTTTGTACATCGAAAATATTTGAAAAAAAAAAGACAGGCTGTTAAGGATTTTTGGATTTTTTGTTTGTTTATCTGTTTGTATGTCTATTTTTTTATATACATAAAAATTGTGCGTAAGTTGAACTATTACTTAGTCTTTGTTTCATCGCAATCGGTTCTCTCTATTAAAAGTTAGATGAATTTAAAGAGTTCAAGAAGTAAAATTTCACAACACACGCAATTCAGATAGTCGGATAGTTGAACTCCATGTTCGATAGATGGCGTTGTGCATTTCACGTTAATTTCGCCAAAGAAGAATGACACTAGAAACAAAATTGGTAGGTAGGTAGGGTAGATAGCAAGGCAAGTAGGGTAGGCAGTTGACGGTGTTTGTGTGTTGCGAAGTTTGCAACCAATTGATTTATTTACAATCGTTAGGTCACGGTGCCTTATCAGTTTCAAATATTGCGTATTTGAACTTTAGCTGTAAAAATGGTATTGAAACAATAATTTATTATACACAAAAATATCTCAGGGGTTACCTTGGTCAACACTAGGTAGGAACTGCAATATCAATTTCTACTATACTCTTTGCGCTGTAGCATAGTGCGGGTGACAGTTTCAATAACATTTTTACGCATACACGTATACGCATTTTTTGTAGTTTAACGTCATACCATGGTTATACCGTATACCTTAGTTGCCTGTATGACGTTAAACTACAAAAAAAAAATATTTTAAAATAACAAAAAACCCGACTGCTTAAAAAGCAAACTAAAAAGACGTAAACAAGAAGAAAATCATGCTTTGCAGTCGGAGGATACATATGCGCGAGCTGGCTGACCAAAACCAGATGTATCCTCAGACTGCACAGCATGATTTTCTTCTTGTTTACGCCTTTTTAGTTTGCTTTTTAAGCAGTCGGGTTTTTTGTTATTTTTAAATATTTTTTTATTTACAATTTTTTAGTTATTTTTTTAGAATTAGGTACATTTCATTACATAAGTATTCTATATTTTTGTAATCACCTCTTAAAATCCTTCATTTTGATACCCCACACGATGGGTTTGGAAGAAAAAAAAATGTAGGCCCCCACAATATGGCGCCCAAAAGCCGCCATTTTTCTATTTTGCAATTTTAATGTAGCAAGTGACACTCGCAGGGTTAAGACGAATTGATTGTCGTAAACGGCCAACGCGTTTCGTCTCTAGAACGCCATATAGGAACAAACATACATACATAGACTGATAAACACATTACCCTCCTTTGGCCGTTAGGTAAAAATGCGTATACGTATATGCGTAAAAAAAAATATTGCAACTGTCACCCGCACCATGCTACAGCGCAGAGTATAATCTTTTTAACCGATTAAAAATCTAATACCTATATTTCTAATTTAAATAAAACATTAATTTTCCTTGGCAAATACGGCATTGTTCAAGCGCTAAATCAAATCAAGGAACACTACGTGATCACATTAATCTTATGCTCTCGGATCAGGAAAATGATTCTCCGTCCATATCAGATGACTTCCAAGTGTGGTCATGGACCTGTCACGGTCGTTCGAAGTCGAGGGCACCGGGGAAGAAGCGCCTTGCCTGCATCAGTGACTCAGCCTTGCTCCTTATGAAGTTTATGAGCCCATAGCAGATGCGTGTCACGTAACGTCATATTATTGTATTATGAACAAGGTAGATGCGTATAGTAAGAGGTTTGTTAAAGGTTCTATCAATGTATCTTATCAAACGTCAAATAGCAATCGTTTATTTTCGTTCAGTGTCATTATATCAGAGACTAGCTGTCCCACGCGGCTTCGCTCTGGTCATCTGGCTACCTACCTACCTACCTACCTACCCTACCTATCCTACATACATGATTGTTGCGTAACTTTAACCGTTTATGCAGCTCACGCAACGGAAGCCCTCAAAAAGGAATAATTTTGCCCGTTTTTGCAACATTTTTCATTTATGCTCCGCTTCTATGAGTCGTAGCGTGATGTTATATAGCCTATAACCTTTCTCGATAAATGGTCTATCCAACACAAAAATATGTTTTCATTTCCAACCAGTAGTTCCTGAGATAAGCGCGTTCAAACTAACAAACAAACAAACTCTTCAGCTATATAATATTGGTATAGATGTAGCAAGAACTCCATGACCTCATCCCAACGACCCCCTTCTACCATCGGACATCTAGACACACTGCATTTTACTATCCGTACCTGGTTGCCATTCCACCAATTCGCACCAAGTGCTTCCAAACATACTTCATAATGCGCACAGCATAAGAGTGGCCTGCGTCTGTGTTTCCGAGCGCATTCAACCAGAATCTCTTCAAAGTTAGAGTGAACAGGCTCCTTCTGGGTAAGCTTACTCCATCGTCGACTTTGTCTCTGTCACCTCTGACCTAGACTAGAGCAAACCGAAAAAAAATGACCGTTTTGAAATACCAAAGTGGAAGACATTCTTCACGTGACATTTCGATCACCATCATCATCATATCAGCCGAAAGACGTCCACTGCTGGACATAGGCCTTCCCCAAGCGTCGCCACATTGGCCGGTCCCGTGCGTCCCACATCCAGCGGAAAGAAGTCCGCTGCTGGCATAGGCCTTCCTCAAGCGTCCAAGCGTTCTGCGAGCAATGTGCCCTGCCCACTGCCAATTAAGTTTGGCAATTCTTCAGGCTATGTTGGTTACCCTAGTTCTCTTGCGGATCTCTACATTTCTGATTCGATCACGCAAAGACACTACGAGTATGTCCCTATCCATTGCCCTTTGAGTGACTGTAAGCTTTCTGATGAGGCCCATTGTGAGCGACCACGTTTCAAAGCCATAGATCATCACTGGCAACACACACTGGTCATTCGTTATTTCGTCTTGAGACACTATGGTAAGTTGGACGAGAAGATACCGCGCAACTTCCTTCTAGATTTCGATAGTGCGTGGAAATCCTAATAAATGATTGTGTATGGCGAAGTTTTTTGATGCAACTTCTTAATTTGTGTGTTTTTATCTACGTTAGTGTCAGGGCATCGCCTTGCCGTGGTTTTGTTAGAATCGTTAGACTGTCGTTGACCCCCTTGATGACCGTTTTTTTAAGTACCTTAATGTGGAACATTAAACATTTTAATGTGTTCTGTCGTACAATTTATTACGGGTTTGCGAAACGTGTGATGTTAGTTATTATTGTGGCAATAAAGGGCAGAGGCGGGTCTCTCAGCGCGCAATCTTTGTGAATTTGACATTTCACGCGTTAAGAAATGTAGTTCATGCGGCAAATTTAAGTACTCTGTATTTTTAACACCTTTTAAAGTTGTTCACATTTTACAATTTCAGGGACTTTATTATAAATACCAATAATCTTCTCGACATTTATAGTTTCCTGTTCATTCATTGATTTTTTACGTATAATACAATGACACAGGTACATAAGCCAAGTGAAGAGCTTCAAGTGCCAAGTACACGTGTTACAAAGTGATAACCTTGCGACGACACTTGATAAGTTGATTGCTCTGTCAGCTAATTGTTCTTTACCAATATTCTTTGTAAAACTGTTATGGTTAGGCAAATACATTGCTTGCACAAGCTCCTATACAAGTGGGCATAGGGACAATGTCGTAACACATTCTTTAGGCTCTTAAAGAATTGTCCAGTGATAATATAATGAGCATTAGGCATTTACTTACACTTGAGAGGGTATTATTTTGAAATATTTGACGTTAGCCTACGCATTATGTACAAAATTTAAATTATTTGAAGGCGTCTTAGTAGACATACGGTTTCTTGGCAACCCATTGCTACGATTCATACCCAATGGTGTTAGTATTCGCCCCTTTACTTAATTCCAATGCGGCTCTTTTAAGGCCTATGTTATGATTTTACGAACAATAGTTACAATGATATATGATATGATATATGAGGAGCTCGTGGCTAAATAATAACAGCCGCACGGGTCGATCTTCAAGGTTAAGCAACGCTTGCCGAGGTCGGTCCGTGGATGGGTGACCATTTTCAACATACCGAGTTTCCTCCGTGCCTCGGAAAGCACGTTAAACCGTTGGTCCCGGCTGTCATTTGAAGATCTTTGACAACCGTTACGGGTAGTCAGAAGCCTGAAATCTGACACCAGTCTTGCCAAGGGGTACTGTGTTACCCAGTTACTGGGTTGTGGAGGTCAGATAGGCAGTCGCTCCATGTAAAACACTGGTACTCAGCCGAATCCGGTAAGACTGGAAGCCGACCCCAATATAGTTGGGAAAAGGCTAGGCAGATTGAGTTACAATGATATAGAATAAATAATGAATACTTGCTCGCAGAACGGCAGCCTAATTGTGTAAGCTATCTCTCTCCATTCAGGGTTGCCTGGAAGAGATCGCAGATCGCGATAAGGCCGCCTGTTGTATGTTGTTGTTATTTTAAGGTTTCCGTATGTAATGTTATTATCTTGGTGTACAATAAAGTATATAATAAATAAGTAAATTCGGCAACGGAAACAATCTGGTGCTTTCCCAAAAACACACACATACACAAAAAAGTTGAATCTTTATTCACCTTTTTTGTGTATGTGTGTGTTTTTGGGCAAGAACCAGATTGTTTCCGTTGCCGAATTTACTTACAAAATTAGGCTGCAGATTTCCGATGGGGCAGAAAGGTTCTGGAATGGCGACCGCGAACCGGATGACGTTGCGTTGGAAGGCCTCCCACCAGGTGGACCGATGACCTGGTGAAGGTTGCGGGGATCCGCTGGTTACGAGATGCACGGGACCGGTCAATGTGGCGACGCTTGGGGTAGGCCTATGTCTAGCAGTGGACGTCTTTCGGCTGATATGTTGAGTTTCAATTATCACTACCCAGTTACTGGGTTGTGAAGGACAGATAGGCAGTCGCTCCATGTAAAACACTGGTATTTAGCTGAATTCGGTTTGACTGGAAGCCAACCCCAATGAAGTTGGAAAAGGCTAGGCAGGCTAGGCAGTTACAATGATCACTCCGTTTTCATGCAATCTTATGCTAATTATGACAACTCGAAACGATACAAAAAAAGTAAAACGACCATTAGTATAGTTGCCGGCACGTTACTTGGCAACAGTCGTTAGAAGCGCACAAGTTATTTTTAGGTCCCTTTGGCTACCAAGCGGGACGCGTGTAGCACCGCTCCGATCGCGCGATTGGTTGGTCAGATGTCACAAGGATCAACTGACCAATCGCGTCACGTCCACGTTCGTTTGCGTACTATGCGCGAACACGAACTTATCCCCACTAAACCAAAACCTTTCCAAGTTACATGCCGGGGAGTATAACATTAAATACTCTTTAATTTAGATGGTCCCGCTTTTAATTAGCTACAACTTAGCTTGAGAAAACGTACTTCATGTACTTGCCTCAAGAGAACACGCGATCACCTCCTTTCAGCTTTTAAATGGGCATTGTGTTCGAGAGGTCGCAGATCATTATCAGTAGCCAGTTCACATTTCCTATTAAGCAAAACAGTCTGTTTGGTGGAACAAAGACGTACCTACCTAGTGTTGGATATATCGGAGAGATCTATAGACTTATCGGAGGGATTCAATGACCTATTGAAACCTTAAGGTTACCGTACTTTATCAGTTCTAAACTTTCAATTTCTACATAATTCGAAACACGTCTTTAAAAAAAAAACAAGACAATCAAAAAGCCCGACTGTATAAGAAGCGAACTAAAGAGACATAAACAAGAAGAAAATCATGCTGTGCAGTCGGAGGATACATCTGGTTTTGGTCAGCTGGGTCGCGAATATGTACCCTCCGACTACGCTTCTAAAGCAGACAGCTACATTTAAACATTTAAGTGTTATATATTTTTTGAAATCACCTCTTAAAACTCTTTATTTTGATATCCCCCACGATGAGATAGTAAGAAAAAAATTGCCTCCACAATATGGCGCCCAAAAGCCGCCATTTTTCTATTTTACAATTTTAATGTAGCCAGTGACACTTGCAAGTTTAAGGCGAATCGATTGACGTAAGAATCATCAAAATTGGTCAATAAATTTAGTCTCTAGAACGCCAACTGGGAATAAACATACATTCATAGACTGATAAACGGGGTAATGCGTCCTTCGGCAAAACTATCTAACCGTTTCGTTTATGTGCCGCTGAAACTGGTAGATTCTCATATAAAACATGCATGTTTGAAATATCGTTTATTCATAGAAACTAACAGATCGTTACTGTTCTGACCATGCATGTCACATCAATCACATGCATGCTGCATGTCACAGCCGAAGCTTGCGCTCGATCATCGCAGTAAAGCGCAGATAATGCTAGTATTATATTATCTGTGCCCCTGAGCAGCGGATTTTAAAATGAGAATCACGTCTAAACGGCTAGTCGTAATTTTTTGGAAAAAAATATATGTTACATTAGACCATTTTCTTAATAATTTGATCTCAGAAAATTTTGAGTTTTATTCGTATAACATAGTGTAATTAATTTGTAAATTTATGTCGTAACACGTACAAAAAAACGCCAATCGCATCAAAACCGTTAGACGTATTTTAATGAAATGGACACCATCTCAAAGACAATTCAATTATTTTTCACTTTGACTTATTTTTTTTTTTTTAAATCATAGAATAATAAGGTAAGTACAAAAAACTACTTAATTTTGGGTCGCGCGGGTATGAAACTAGTGTGCGTTTTGTTCCGTTCAAGGTCGTTGGCGACAGTCGTCGTTAGTAATGGCGCTTCTAATAGCTTCCCTGCTCTGTGTTGTTATAGACTCATCCGATCAGGTTAAACCAGCCTTTCCCAAAGTGGGCGATAACGCCCCCTTGTGGGCGCTGCAGGCCTAAATGGGGGCTGTACGAGACCCAGAAAAAAAATGGCGGCGTTGTGTAGAGGCTTGGGGGGTGGTTTTTGTAATTTCATTTAGCTAGGAGGCCTCTTAGACACCGACTGCATGAGCTCTCGACTCTCAACTATAACTTGTGAACATCAGCTAATATTAGTTAAGAGATTGGTCAAACTCGATTCGATATTTCGCTCCGCGTAGTTCATATATCTGTCCTGTTTTATTGAATATATAAAATAAAAATCATGTCAATCGGTCGCTCCGTTTCGAAATGAAAGTAGACACAAACAAACAAATAAAAAGGCAACAGACATTCTTTCGCATTTTATTAGTTATTAGTACTCCTAGATAGGTAAATTTCGTAGATAGTAGACCGCGGGCAATCATGCTTTAACAACCTATTTGTTAAGTAACCCGAATTGTGCATTCCTGTATCAATCCCATTTATTAAAAGTCTCGTTTAGAATTAATATTTAATCTCCGCTAATATAGCTCACAATAATTGATTAATTTAATTTGAAGTTATAGTGATTTTTAAGTAGGAGAAAAAATGGGGGCGTTATAAAATAATTTATTCTCAAAGTGGGCAGTAGACAAAATAAGTTTGGGAACCTCTGGGTTAAACTGATGCAAGTTCCCCTATTCAGGTTAGCTCATCCATGTAGGTACAGGCAGATTTCTTTAAAGTCTAAAGATTATCGTTTCGCATTAACTACAAGTATTTTATGCACTAGGTGGTCTTATGCATGCCTGCAGTTAATAACTACAGTAATTTGCACTTACAGTGTAATTATAGACATGTTCTCGGCGACTATAAAGATAAAACAGTATCTACCTACTTTAATGTAAGATTTTCGTCCTTGCAAATAAAATATTACCCGGCAGAATGAACTACGGTTAATTTTATTGTAGTTCACCTTTGATCTGCAGCAGTTTGAAGGTTTAAGTATTTTTTAATGAACAAACGTTTAATAGATTCGATACGCTCTGTTAAGTTTCTGTGTATTATGCCAAATATTTATTTATATATACTTTATTGTACACCAAGATAAGACAATACAAAAATAAACATTAAAATTGAAACTAACATACAACAGGCGGCCTTATCGCGCTCTGCGATCTCTTCCAGGCAACCCAGTATGGAGAGAAATAGCCTGGACACGACATGGGGTTGCACTTGGTGCCAATTTCAAATCATACCAGTATTAGGTACTAAGTACAATTAGGTACTGAAAACAAACGATTAAAATAGATACATAAATACATACATACATCTAAATAAACAAACAAGAAAACAATCCAGCTTAAACAAGGACAGGATCACAGGAGTAGAGTCAGGTAATGTTCCTTTATAAGTTTGGGGTAAGATAGAGCTGTTTCGGGTAAAACCAATTGGTAAGTTAATGATATTGTAGAGGCATGAAAACGCTTTGACGAAAAAGCACAACCAAACCATGAATTGAAATTAAAATTCATTTATTTCGGATAACTTACCACAGTGTCTCAAGACAAAAGTCTATTACCAGTGTGTGTTGCCAGTGATGACATATGGCTCTGAGCGTGGTCGCTTACAATGGGCCTCAACAGAAAGCTTACAGTCACTCAAAGGGCAATAGAGAGGGATATGCTCGGCGTTTCCTTGCGTGATCGAATCAGAAATGTAGAGATCCGTAAGAGAACCAGGGTTACCGACATAGCCCGAAGAATTGCCAAACTTAAGTGGCAGTGGGCAGGGCACATTGCTCGCAGAACGGATGGCCGATGGGGCAGAAAGGTTCTAGAGTGGCTACCGCGAACCGGGAGACGTTGCGTTGGAAGGCCTCCCACCAGGTTGACCGATGACCAGGTGAAGGTTGCGGGGATCCGCTGCTTGCGATACGCACGGGACCGGTCAATGTGGCGACGCTTGGGGGAGGCATATGTCCAGCAGTGGACGTCTTTCGGCTGATAAGATGATGATGATAGATAATTTTATTGGATTGAATAAAAAATAAAATACAGTCAAATTACCCGCTCTATAAAGGATCTCCATAGCGGAGAGGAGATCCTATCAGCTACAGTCTTCAGAATTCCGTTGCAGCTGACACGCATTCTGCAGATCAGGGAGACAGTTTTTTTGCGGATGACGGCATGAAAGCCGTCAGAGCGAGACAGCCCCAATATCATCCTGAAGATCTTGTTATTTTGTATTTATCCAGGGAAAATTGTTTTAAGATCGGAACAGTTCTTACTACAAGTATGCTAGTTTTATATTATCAGTGCTACAAGATAGATCGCAATATGATTGTTGGTAGAGGCGATTATAGGAGCAGTAATATTTCGCAACGGCTTAATTGAGATTCATATTATATTCTTATTATCTATTTAAGGCCCAACCGCCGTAGGTGTGTTCTATGTACGTGAATTAGTCTGTCAGTGTACGTGACCGCAGGCTTAGGACGCATGCGTGACTATTGGCACGCTCGGAGGATCGTGCACGCAAGCCCTTTGATCGGCACATTATGACGGCACATCCTCAAAATCTTTCGTAATACATAGGTATCTATAATGTGTCATACTTTGACTGTTGAGTTTGGAACGTTTAAGGATTTGCGTAGTACGAGTATTTGCGTGGTTTTAGTTGCGTATGATTTACCGATCGCAAAAGTAGAAGGTGAGATGTCTATTTCCTCTACCTAGCTAGAGGCTGTAACTGTGATGTCATTCACAATGGAAAAACCACAAGACCACAGTTCGGTGGGATTTATTTATTAATCTATATCTACTATATATATATATATATATATAATATTATAAAGCTGAAGAGTTTGTTTGTTTGTTTGAACGCGCTAATCTCAGGAACTACTGGTTGGAATTGATAAATTATTTTTGTGTTGGATAGTCCGTTTATCGAGGAAGGTTATAGGCTATATAACATCACGCTACGACCAATAGGAGCGGAGCATAAATGAAAAATGTTGCAAAAACGGGAAAAAATATTCCTTTTTGAGAGCTTCCGTTGCGTGCGCTGCGTAAACGGTTTAAGTTACGCAACAAACATGTATGTAGGGGTTGACGGGAGCGAAGCCGCGTGGGACAGCTAGTTAAAACTATATGCACAAGTAAAAATCAATATGCACAAGTAAAAAACTATATGCACAAGTCAAAAGTGGACTTACTGTCTTGGGCATTTTCTACCATTGTATTCACTGGTTTGAATTTTGTAGATTGCCGAGGTGCCAGACTGTGGAGCGGTTTTCTTCTAAATCCACTTCTAAATAGTCAAGAAAAACACTCCTGTACTCGGTATTTGAGTATTCATAATGTCATCTAACTTAGACTATACTTAGCCTTTGAAAAGTAGTTAAATAGTGACGGTCACACCCCAAGTGTTTGATCCAAGAATAGTGATTCAATCAGGTACGAACTTATGATTCACAAAAGTCAAGAAATGATTTTTTTGTTTTGGCAAAGTATCTTTTTGGAGAACACTTATAACAAGTGTATATCAGATTTATTGGCAGAAATGCCCAAATAAAATCAAGACGTTTTGGGGACACTTTCATTATGCGTACAGCTAAGGAGTGGAATTCCCTGCCGGAGTCTGTGTTTCCCGATAGCTACAATCTTGGGGTCTTTAAGTCAAGAGTGAATAGGTTTTTTTCTATGCAAGCGTGCTTCACCGTCGACCACATCATCGCTTACCATCAGGTAGGATAGTGGTCAAGCGCAACCTTATTGACGATAAAAAAAAAAGAATTAAAAAAAAACTATAACTGTTTTAGTCATCATCATCATCATTTCAGCCGAAAGACGTCCACTGCTGGACATAGGCGTCCCCCAGGCGTCGCCACATTGACCGATCCCGTGCGTCTCGCATCCAGCGCCTTCCCGCAACCTTAACCAGGTCATCAGTCCACCTAGTGGGAGGCCTTCCAACGTATCGTCTTCAGGTTCGCGGTCGCCATTCCAGAACTTTTCGGCCCCATCGGCCATCCGTTCTGCGAGCAATGTGCCCTGCCCACTGCCACTTAAGTTTGGCCAATTCAATCGGTAACTTTGGTTCTCCTGCGGATATCATCATTTCTGACGTGATCACGCAAGGAAATTCCGAGCATAGCCCTCTCCATTGCCCTTTACTGCTTAACTGTTATAGTGGTCATAGAGAAAGGTGGATATTACTTTTTGCAGACTAACCGTCAGGAAGTGTTATAAACTCTGAGTGATGCTGCGGTTTTAGCAAGTTTTTAGTTGGCTTAATATGCTTTTTACACTAATGAGCTGGCTGAATAAGCAACGTTGCGATATTACTGACCATAAGCTGGTTTCTGTAGGTCTTTGAGAACGTGATACGGTGACATAATATTCTTCAAATGAGACGTGGTGAAGACTGTTAACTCTCTCAAGTACATATACCACAGCCAACCGAAACAAAAGACTTTTCTTTTCTTTCGTTGTTTTGCCTTGTCTCTTCAGGCAAATCCAAAACAAACTACCAAGTAATCGTCTGTTATTAATGTTTGAAATTATACTCTTTGTGTTCACAATATTATTATTATGTTCTGTGTAAACAGTGAGCACTCTCACTCAACATAATAACAACAGACAATCACCAGTTTATCTTGATCCTTTAAGGGGGCGCCACTTGCAAGGCAAAAAATACAATTTCAGTACGTAAAATTAGTTCCTTTCTTCTCCGTCTGCCAAGTTACACTGGCTATACTAAGTTAGTTTTTTGTACTTATTGTCGGTTAAAAGTAGATCAATCAACTGTTGTTAGTACGTGAGTGCTGGTCGGCCGGTTGGGTTACATAACCCGACGTGTGGCCACTGGCCAGAGACAAGAGCTCGGAACTTGACCTTGACTTGTTCCACAAACAATTTACTGCCCATCACTGCGATCGACATAGTTGTAGTAAAGAGGTTTTTTACAACGAGGTGTGTTTCGAAGGTTATTTATAATTGGATCTTGGCATTTTGCATTGTAAACCAGGTAGTTTTCTTCTAATTGGCTGAAACTGGCTTTTGCCAGGATTCTCCTAAGAACTACAATCTGCTATACTATATTCTGAGGCCTTAGTGCGAGTTTTTACTCACGCTAAAAACACGTTAAAAAATAAACGATCTCTTATGTCAAAATGTTTACAAAAAGGTGGTTTCTCCTTACCGTCACCAGACGGCGCTTATCCAGTTTCAATAAAAATTGATGTTTACGTTAATGCGATTGAGTTTGAGAAGAAACTCGCACTAAGGTCTCTGAGGCCTTAGTGCGAGTTTTTTAACGTACTCACTCGTGATAACGTACACGATCTCTTATGTCAAAATGTATACAAAAAAAAGAGGTTTCTCCTTACCGTCACCAGACGGCGCTTATCTAATTTAAATACAAATTAACGTTTACATTGACGCGATTGAGCGTGAGTAAAAACTCGCACTAAGGCCTCTCTAGATAGTTTCATAGTAGTAAGTGAGAAAGAGAAAATGCTAAGTTTATGGCATGCTTTGTCATTTCGTTCATAGAATATGGCTCAGAGAATAGGAATTTTCAAACTAAATAGTCTACTAACAGCGAATTGCAAAATCGATCTGCAAACACTCACGAAAATGGCGTCGTCTGTTTTGGAGCACTAATATGTAAAAACTGTGAATTTGAATATCAAATAAGAAGTGCAAGAGGTTAAACGCTTTAAATTTTCGGAGGTGAAGAACCGAAGCCTTAATCTTTCAAAGTTTGGGCTGAAATAAAATCGGCGTTCGTGGAATAAATTAGTTCGCGATGCAAATATTTGACATTCTTGATGACGTGACGTTGCTTGAATGCTAGAATCGGGTGTTAATTTGCTCTTGTCTATATTTTAAGTATAACAGAGTGGGCGGTTTCTGCTCACATGAGACTATTTACCTCTCAATCAGTTGGTTTTCGTTATTTAGCAATTTGCGTAAACGTGACGTAAATACGACTTAATAGTCAGTTGCATCGTCTGGCGGCCTCCACCGATACCTAATGCGCGATGCATTATATCTCGTACGTTCACGTACTCAAAAAACAAATGCAGCAATCATTTATTCTATCTGCCGAGTAACAATTCGCTGCTTTTTGTTGATATCTAGATCAAAGATCAAGCAACATTATCAGCATAGTGCGATCAAATTATTTCAAGGTGCATGGGCGTTTAAGACCTGGTGATAAATTATACTCAAAAGTATCCAGCATCCATAATTAATTTTGATTAATTATGTGCAGACTTCAAGACATAAATAGTTCATCTACCGCTCAGAGTAATTTTTCAAGTGACGGGTGCCAACATGAGTCGCGTGCATCGAACAACAGCTCAACATGTTTGCATTGAGTGCTGGCTGCTCCGGTACAACCTTCTCAAATGACAGCGGCCGTATAAAAACTACGGACAGTTGGTATTCGAGCCAAGGTCCTGTAATGAGATATGTTGGTAGATAGCTGTGCTAAGAGAATTAAGACAATTCCACCGGCGAGCAGATAAAGCTTCGCTGCGTTTAATAATTAATATTGTACGGCGGGTGTTATTAGCGAGATGCGTGAGCGACGCCGCGTGAACAGCATTGTGTTGTGAAGGAACCTCAGACACAACTCATTACAATGAATGGCAAAGGCCGCAGCTTAAGGTTACACTAGTCGTAAATTCTTCCATACAAACGTAGTCTTGAGATTACTCCACTGTTTGACGATGTACGTTCAAAATAATAAGTTATATCAATTTGTCTCATCATTATCTAGTAACAAAAATGTAAAAAAAATATATTTGAAAGTTATGAGCGTCAAAAGTTCCATATTTCAACACTAATTTTAACGTATCTTTGGGCGGAAATAAATACCATAAGAAGCAGGAAAATTGCAAAACAGACTTCATACAGGGATAGATTAGTAATTCAACAATGCAAATAATGTTATTTTATAAATATATATTTAGGTGCTTTTTCACGATATCTAGACTCGCAAAGGTCTGTTTATAAAATTTCGCGCGTTCGTTTTGGTCCTAAATCATCATCCATTTCGATAAAAATTTGCAAAAGTGCTAATTCGTACGCGAACTAGCTTCTTACTGTTCATCACAGCATCTATCTCTTTCGCTCGTGTTTTCGGATAAGATAGCATGCATTTTAACCCCGCGCACAAAATAGTTCGTGCCGTCGACTAGTTCAACCTTAATGACGGGATTAATATCTTTGTTTTATTATTATAGGTATACCTGAGAGTATCTGTACCTCTTTGTTTTTGTTGCCACAGTACACTGTTGAATTAATGTTTAATTAACCTTTTTGCTGCAGGTATCCTAATGATTAATATCGCTATAAATTCGATATTAATAGAATAATTTTAAGGCGGTACCCTGACCAAAAAATCGGCATGAGATGTGAGCATTCCTATTGGCCTAGCGGCACTGGTGGCGCATGAATTACAGTAGTGAATACGCTCAGATTTTAGAATAAAATCTTTATAATATCGAATCTTGGTCTTTTGAAAAAAAAAATACGACAAAAATGTTCGTTATTAAATTGTCTATCCATTAGTGTTAGTACAAAAAATGATTAATGAACACTTTACGAGGCATGCAGCTTTATTTCTCATTTTTATGGTTTTGTTGGAATGAGATTAGTGAAACTTATACCTCTTTAAAAAAAATAGTATACGACCATTTTAGAATCAATAATATGTAGAAATTTAATGTGTTTTTATTAGTCGATATTTCTTTTTAAATAACGTGTAGATAGCTCCTAAAAACAGCACGGAAAACGGATAGCGCGGCGTTTTGCTCGGGGTACCGCCTTAATATATTGTATAATTCAAGGTTGAGCTTGTAGATAGGTTTACCGAGTGTTGTCTGTTGATCCGAAACAATAAAATGATTGCGACAGGCAGTCGGCCGCGGGTTTTGGTGCACTCAATTAACGTGGGAAATTATTATTTTTATCTCATCCGGCCATCGGAACCAGCGAGCAGTGAGCAGTGAGGCAGCAGCAGAAACTGCGAGGTACAATGTTACCGACTAATTCCTTTGTTGTTATTTAATTTTATGTAGGAATTATACACTCTTGTTTTACAACTGCGCTCCAATTATGTTTATTACGTTTAGGATACAATCAAATTGTTGAAGATGTTGTGCAAAAGGCTTCTTCTTCCTAGATAAGCAGCACGACTGTTTGACGGATATATTATGATATTTCTGAGAAAACTAAGAACATTGTGACAGCTAGCGTTAATTACTAGAATTAGCTGAGCACGCTTTGCGGTTTTTAGCCGCGCGGATTTTATTCGTGTGAATTTTTATCCGCGTACTAAATCATGACAACCACGCACTGTGGATATTTTATAGAAATTAGATAGCAAGAAAGTATAGAAGTAGATCGCGATTTTTGTCCCTTTCCACCTGTTCACAGAGCGCCAAATATTCACCCGAATTTAATCCGCGCCGCGGTGCGGTCGATTCTGTAGCAAAACACAGATTTGTGGCGGATTTTTCATAACGCGGTTTCTTTACCGCAATTGTGCGTGCAGCTTCATAAAATTCCATATGTCACAAAATTAGCATTGTGCGTGCTAAGCCAGCTTTTCTTAATGTATTTAAAAAAAAAAAATACTTATTACTCAAAAGCATGTAGAGGAATGTGGAATTTATAGCCGCCATGTTTAATATGTGTTGGCTAGATAGTTTTCCTCTTCCTACTTGGTCAAGCCTGCGGTGTGATGCTGCGTCATGCTCACCGAGGTCGCGGGGAGGTCGCGGTGCTTCACTAAACTATAAACATTTGCATATCCTACTAACAGACCATTGTGTTGGAATGTTGTCTTATAAAGGAGTTTTACAAGTTCTTTTTTTCTTTATGACATAATTCTCGTAACTGTTATTTCATATTCTCACAATAAATGCTTAAGGTTGAACTAGTCGACGGCACGAACTATTTTGTGCGCGGGGTAAAAATGCAATACTATCTTAACCGACAACACGTGCGAAAGAAATAGATGCTGTGATGAGCAGTAAGAAGCAAGTTCGCGTACGAATTAGCACTTTTGCAAATTTGTATCGAAATGGATGATGATTTAGGACGAAAACGAGCGCGCGAAATTTTATGAACAGACCTTTGGGTGTCTAGATATCATGAAAAACAACTAAATGTATATTTATAAAATAACATTATTTGCATTGTTGAATTACTAATCTATCCCTGTAAGGAATTTTTTCGTTTTGCAATTTTCCTTCTTCTTATGGTATTTATTTCCGCCTAAAGATGCGTTAAAATTATTGTTGAAATATGGAATTTTCGACGCTCATAACTTTCAAATATATATTTTTTTTACATTTTTGTTTCCATAAAGAACTAGACAATGATGAGACAAATTGATATATTTTTTTATTTCGAACGCACATCGTCAAACAATTTTCGACTAGTGTAACCTTAACGAATAGTTATATGATGTAGTTTTTTTTTATGTTTCCGTTCACTTTGTAGTAAATGTTAGTTCTGGCGAGTTACTTATTTTAATGTTCTGTTCTTAATTTGCTTGTGTTTTGGCAACGTGTGGGATATCCCGTCATTAAGTAAATAATAAACGTTCATAGGACGGGTTGTGCAAGTTACAATTATGTTACTATTAGTTGTCCTAGATTTGTGTCAGTAAGCGACTTAGGACGGTTTCCTAAATGGCAAATTTTGGTAGTTTGTGATAAAAATGGTTCGCTATCTTTTTGCCCGACTGCCGAAGGAGGGTAACGTGTTAACCTTGCGAGTATCACTGATTACATTACAATTGAAAAATAGAATAATGGCGGCTTTTGGGCGCCATATAGTGGGGGTCTAATTTTTTTTTCATCCAAACCCATCGTGTGGTGTATCAAATTAAGAGGTGATTTCAAAAATATAAAACACTTATATGTTTAAATGGAACTAATTCGAAAATGTGAAAAAAAAATGTGAATGTCCTAGAACCAAAAAAATCGAAGAAATGTGACATCCACCAATCCGCACTGGGCCCGCGTGGTGGATTGTGGCCCATTCCCTCTCACAGAGAGGAGGCCTGTGTCCCAACAATGGGAACATTAATAGGCTGATGATGATGATGATGAATTCGAAAATAAGTGCTGTGCAGTCGGAGGATAAACCTGGTTTTGGTCAGCCAGCTCGTTAATATGCATCCTCCGACTGCACAGCATGATTTTCTTCTTGTTACGTCATTTAGTTCGGTTCTTAAGCAGTCGGGTTGTTTGATTTTTTGAATTAACATTTCACTAAACATTTTTTTTACTAATGTACTTAGTCTATTTTGAACACGTAGGTTCTATACATATAGAGTAGTTGCATCCTATTCTGGCTTTTGGTAAAGCTGCAGGTGCAGAGTTCAAATGTAGGGCTAGTATTTAATGATATGATTAGCATAGCGAATTGGTCTAATACTCTGCTAGCAATTAATCGTCGGTCATGCTACATTACAGAGTATTACATATACATGTTAATACATAGCAAAAACCGAGGAGATATATAAGCCCTAGCTTGTGCCTTAAAAATCGGAAATGATTTAAAGGGAACGGGATTAGAAATATCCTATATGCTTCTCCAAGGTCCAATATATCTTCTCTATGCCTGTCATACTTTCGCGAATATATTTTACAAGCTTTTTATTAACTTACAATGTATGTGGGTATGTATTTTCGTGTTCGGGTCAAATCTTGCAACTGAATTTTAAAGCAGTTATCCTCAACCGATTAAGATGAAATTTTGCATACACGTTTGGTTTGGTTGACAATGCTTTGTCAGGTAAAGAGATTGATTTACAAAATGTTTTTTTTTATAGTATGTATTACAGATATAAATCTAACTAGATGACGCGATCGTATGTACTTCGCATGTCAAAAAACGGTGTAAAATTACGATCAATGATCGTACTTTGAGCTTTTCATTTTATTAGCATTATCGGTAATCCATCGAAATATAGATAAAAATGCCATATTTAGATGTAAAGACTGTATAGAAAAAGTTTAGCTGATGCATTGGAAATGTTTTCTTTCATTGGTAAGTAAATATGTTTTTATATTGAGTGTGAAAAAAGTGGCAGGCTTGGTTTTCATACAGATGGAGGGACTTGCGTTATCCAGTTAGATTTGGGTCCGTGGTAGATATGGATATTGAAACTGACTGTCTTGTTTTCGGCAAATGATGAAACATTGCAACTTTTCAAAAAGCGAGTAAGGAAACGTGGACACATGCTATTAATCTTGTATGCAAAACTAAATAACTGCATGAAGATAGAAATATAAGATAGCTATCTCCAAAGAGATCACTGCAACAAACCTACTAACATTTTATTATACTTAATTCAAAATGGCGACATCACAAAAATCTGTTTCAACACGATTGTGAAGTAAATTCCTCGATGTAAAAGTAAACTTTAGTATGTTTGTTATTAATTAGGAAGCTGCAGCTATGTGTATGTAAATAGCAAACATTACATAAGATTAGCGTCAGAAAATTATAATTCTGAATAACACTGTATCAATATTGTTGCTTTAAATTTGTACCATCTCATAGAGAGGAAGCATCTGCAGTGAGAATTTTACAAGTAAAATTTCACAATTTAAAAAACCCCCGACGCATTTATCTTGCGAAAACACCACAATTCAAACAGTAAAATGCCCATAACTTTTGAACGGCTGAACCGATTTTATTCAAACATAGCTAAGAACACTCTCGACAAAATTACCTTTCAAACAAAAAAAACTCAATCAAAATCGGTTAATCCGTTTAGGCGCTATGATGCCACAGACAGACACACAGATACACAGATACACAGCAACACACGTGAAACTTATAACACCCCTTCTTTTTCCGGCGGGGGTTAAAAAGTGTGTTTATTACCTTAATGGCTTATGCTTATATTTGCGAGAACTATTAACCATTCGAGCATATATATAATAAAAAGTATAATGCTGTTCTTTATGCGTTTTGAGTAACTAAAGGGTTAACGTATACTTTACTGTACCCGATAAAACTAAACGGTGGAATTTAGAGACAACAAGCTGTCCCGGCGAACTTTGTACCACCTTAAATGAATGTATGGGAAAATGGTGTAAGTAATCCCATATCAGTAATCTGTGAACTAACCCGACTTTGTTTTAAATTTCAGAATAATCGACAACGCCATCTACTGGCATTACTGGAAACATTTTACAACGCTATGTTCATTTTGGTCCGTGTTTTATTTCTGGCATGTATCAGAGATGGCTTTGTGTTCGCAAAACGTATGAGAAAATGAATTTTCTTCATAATTTTGTTTTTCGTTAATATTGCCGATATTTTAATAGTTATTCTTTTATACGGGGTGAAGATAAATCCAATAAATCAAAGATAATGGAAATCGATCCAGCAATTCTCGAGTTATAAATGGTGTAACTAACACGTCTATGTTTTATATATTAAAAGATTTAGTATCCAATGTATTGGGACAGTCTAGGGGCCATACATCAAAAAGTAACGAGTATTAGTAGGAATTTGTTCGAGAGAAAGATACCGATACCGAAGAACTGCAATCGATGGTTTCGTGTAGTTGATGATGATGACTTAAGTGAATATGTTGTGGTGTAAAAAGGTCGTCCTCCTGCGATATAGTCTGTCTATTTACACCATATGCCTACCATAAAACAGTACGACAGAGCAGTTTAATGACCATGTAAATTCAGTTGCTCGCCATGTCAATATAGTAACGTTGTTATTTTTTATTATTTTATGCAGTGCTGGGTGTTTGACGCCCAGCAAATGCTGATTTGGTAAACCTTTAGGTATGGGCTCGTTCAGCGCAATTTGTCTTTGCATTTCTTTTTTGTCTTTTACTCCATGTTTGTTTGTTTGGATTATTTAGCCAAACAAACAGCCGCACTGGTCGATCTTCAAGGTAAGCAACGCTTGACGAGGTCGGTCTGTGGATGGGTGACCATTTCAACATACCGAGTTTCCTCCGTGCCTCGGAAAGCACGTTAAGCCGTTGGTCCCGGCTGTCATTTAAAGATCTTTGACAGTCGTTACAGTTAGTCAGAAGCATGAGATCTGACGCCAGTCTTGCCAAGGGGTATCGTGTTACCCAGTTACTGGGTTGTGGAGGTCAGATAGGCAGTCGCTCCATGTAAAACACTGGTACTCAGCTGAATCCGGTAAGACTGGCAGCCGACCCCAACATAATTGGGAAAAAGGCTAGGCAGATGATGAGTCCATGTTTGTTGCTGTTGTGTTGTGCCTATGTCGAATAAATATATTTCTAATCTATTCTTTTTTTATCAACTTCAAACATCGTCACATGCCTTAACGAAGTGAGTTACTTGAACTACATACCTGAACCTACACAATATATAGGCCTCATTTGCTCAAATGACAAAGCAGTACATTATTATTAACTAAGCTATGCATCACGCCTTTAATTGAATATAGACTATAGAAGCTCGTAGAGACGTCTTCTAATTAAACACAATTTGAACCGGGTTCAATGCTTCTTGCTAATGACCAATTTAGTAAGAGCATTAGGCTCAGTTCACGTTGATTTTGCAATTAATAACGTTTTTTCTTTGGTCGTGAGGTGATGTATTACGTCAATCACCATCTTATTTTATTGCAAGGGCAAAAAATCTACCTGGGTCTTCTTCGAAGTAATTTGGACGAGATAAAACCATTAATTATTGCTTGGCTATTATTTTAATGAGTAAAAAAGTCAATAATGTTGAGATGTCTAGAGAAAATGACTCATGATTAAAATATTTTTAGAGATATTCCTGGAACGATTCCCGCACGGAACAAATATTTGTATGACCTACAGATAGTTGTTCCGGCTCTGGGTGTTGTGTATGTGAGTTTATATGTTTGTAAACGCACCCACGATACAGGAAGAAATTCCTAGTGTGAGGCAACGTGTTTTTTTAAAAAGAAAGAAAAGAAAAGAAAGTTTTTGCGGAACTGTACAGAAGTGTGAATTGGAGTCCAATTTGTCAGAAGTTTTTTGTTGTTTAACGTGCCTATCTCTTTGTGGTTGTTATTAACGATTATATCAAGAATGATATCCGTACTGGTGGTGCCGTCAATCATATGACGGATGATATAAACACATTTATCTGAAGGTTCCGGGATCCTCGTCAAGTTTTTTGTTATTATCGCAGCTATAATATCTATCGAAGTCTTCCATTACAGTATATTGATTTATTTTAAGATGTTTATTATTAGCTAATTAGTTTTTATGGATCAAGATCGTGATATCAACCAATCATCGTCTATTTTCTAAATTCGATTGAGGATATTATAAAGTTACTTTGAAGTAACCTCAACCTAACTTTTTTTAACCAGTTTTATAAACTATTAATCTCAAAGAGCGTTTTAAAATACTTTTATATCCATAAAACATTAACGGTTTAATTGAATGTTAGCTTATCAGTGTCGCAATTAAAAAAAGGGAAGTTGATTTCATAATTTGGTAGCCCTTAATTAGTAGAAAAGCGAGAAAAGTAGCGTTAGTTGAGATTTGATCACACGAAAATGCCTTGGAATTAGCATAAAGCTACAAAATGTAAGAAGTTGGTTTGAGTAATTAAAACTGACGCAAAGTGAAGTATTTGTAAATAATACTGCCTCACTGGGATAACTGCTTCGGTGGTGAAGTGATGGTGGTTGTAATTCGGCGACTGAATTTGTGCCCCATTGAAGGTAATAGACTGTAATATTACATCTGCCGAGCCTTTTCCCAACTATGTTGGGGTCGGCTTCCAGTCTAACCGGATTCAGCTGAGTACCAGGGTTTTACACGGAGCGACTGCCTATCTGACCTCCACAACCCAGTAACTGGGTAACACGGTACCCCGTGGCTAGACTGGTGTCAGATCTCAAGCTTCTGATTTCTCGTAACGACTGTCAAAGATCTTCATATGACAGCCGGGACCAACGGCTTAACGTGCTTTCCGAGGCACGGAGGAAACTCGGTTTGTTGAAATGGTCACCCATCCACGGACCGACCTCGTCAAGCGTTGCTTAACCTTGAAGATAGACCCATGCGGCTGTTATTATTTAGCCACGAGCAATAGACTGTAATATTACATGGGAATTAAACATAACTAGCAAAATTTGATGTCTGCCTGGCCTAAGGGGAATAAAGGCATGAGGTAACGGTATTTTGTAAATAATACTGTGTGAAGCTGCTCTAAAAACGGTGAAGGAACACATCGTGAGGAAACCGGCATGTCCTAGAACCAAAAATTCGAAGACATGTGACATGCACCAACCCGCACTGGGCCCACGTTCCCTCTCTCACAGAGGCGAGACCCGTTTCCCAGCAGTGGGAACATTAATAGGCTGAAGATGATGATGACTGTGTGAAGTTTTGATGTTATTAGTGCAATTCGTGGTCGCTTACAATGGGCCTTATCAGAAAGCTTACAGTCACTCAAAGGGCAATGGAGAGGGCTATGCTCGGAGTTTCCTTGCGTGATCGAATCAGAAATGTAGAGATCCGCAAGAGAACCAGAATTACCGACATAGCCCGAAGAATTGCCAAACTTAAGTGGCAGTGAGCAGGGCACATTGCTGGCAGAACGGATGGCCGATGGGGCAGAAAGGTTCTGGAGTGGCGACCGCGAACCGGCAGTCTAATTGTGTAAGTGAATTCGGCAAAGGAAACAATCTGTTTCATTCGTATGGCGAAAAGTCGTTTTTGGGAAAGAAACAGATTGTTTCCTTTGCCGAATTCACTTACACAATTAGGCTGCGGAAGACGCTGCGTTGGAAGGCCTCCCACCAGGTGGACCGATGACCTGGTAAAGGTTGCGGGGATCCGCTGGTTGCGAGACGCACGGCACCGGTCAATGTGGCGACGCTTGGGGGAGGCCTATGTCCAGCAGTGGACTTCTTTCGGCTGATATGATGATGATGATGATTACATGGGATTTAAACATAACAGGCAAAGTTTGATGTTTGCCTGACCTACGAGAAATAAAGGCATGATATAACGTTATGTTGTAAATATTACTGTGTGAAGATTTGATGCTATTAGTGCAATTCGAAGGGACTCTCGAATTAGGAAGAGTTGTCGCAACGAGAACAATGGTTGGGAATGGGCTGCGATGAGAGCACGCAACGAAGATTACTTGATACAGAAGAGAAGATAAATGTATTATAATTACCGATCTAAATTGTGAATAGGTGACTATTAGAGAAAGTTTTAAGGATGTTGAAAAGTCATTAACTACTTACGATTGTCTTTGTTTTGAAAGGTCACAGATTTCAAAGGAGATGGACGAAATTTGCCCCATAGAGTACAGACATACGTTTATTGCAGTTAATTTGAATAAAAAAGATAAAGATTTTTATGCCCTATAGAACCAGTAGACAAATAATATTAATTATAAGTTGTTCTTTTTGATTTTGCCCTACAGTACCTTTTAATGTTGCCATATAAGTAATATTAATAGACTCTAAAGACATAGATAGACCTTATTGGTCATGTTCTTCAGAAAGGCCAGGTGCGCTGTATTCATAACCGGCGTATGTGTATGACTAGATGTATGAATGTGTGTGAAGCAAAATGAGTATGTAAGGATCGTAGCAGGTGGCGCTCTGTAGTTTCTGCCTACCCCTTATGGGGAAAAAGGCGTGTGTTTATGTATGTATGATATTAACAAAGATCAGAACAGGGCAATATAATAGTTAGCTAGAAATTTTCTATATTATATAAAATTTTTGGCCATGTCGTTTAAGCTTCCATATGCATCAAGTTATGATTGCTTTTGAGAAGGAAACATTATCATAAGTATGTAACTACAGAATTTAGTTGCTAGATAAGTCATGATGAGTCTTCAATTATATGATTACAGTATGTATGCCAATTATATTTAAGTAATATTGGGATTATGTAAAGATACACTTCATTATGCCAAGTAGGTAATACATTAATTTTAGTAACTTGTGTAATATTCGTTTAATTCTCAATTTGTTTTTTGCATTGATTGTGGTTTTAACATAAATCATATTTGATGCCGTTGAAGTTAATTGATTAGATACAATATTAGTTCTAAGGAAGTGATGCCGGCAGTAGCCGAAGAGCCTTTTTTGTCTGTGTATATTTCCGTATAAGCCAAAAACTCATGATACAAGTAAAATTTCAAAATTTAAAAAACCCCCGACTCATTTATATTGCGAAAACACCCCGATTCAAACAGTTAAACGCCCATAACTTTTGAACGGCTGCACAGATTTTATTCAAACATAGCTAAGAACACTCTCGACAAAATCACTTTTCAAACAAAAAAAACTAAATCAGAATCGGTTCATCCGTTTAGGCGCTATGATGCCACAGACAGACACACAGATACACAGCAACACGTGAAACTTAAAACATCCCTCTTTTTCCGGCGGGGGTTAATAAATAAATGTTTTTATTTTATTTATATTTTCTTTTGTTTTTGTGTAATTATCTCTTCCTCTCAATTTGATTCTTTCACATTGTTGTAGTACGTAAGTGCACCATAATATTGTAATTTTAAGGGTGTGAGCCTAGAGATCTGTCATACAGGTCTCGAACCCAGTTTAAACTCCAGCTCTCACAAAGGTTTGAATCTGCTGTAACCTAGATACTATTAACCGAAATGTATTTTTTTGAGAGAAATTAACTTCTATTCTATTTTACTTAATTTAATTCTTGGTTTTGAGTAAATGAAAGCAGAGAAAAAAGGAAGAAAGATGAATACAAATCTTATTAATATAAATAAGAAAAAACAATCTACATAATAATATTCAAAAATCCATGACCTTTTCGATTGAGTTAATCCAAATTGTAACTGATTAATCCAACCGATTTACTTTCTCTGCACAAAAAAATGTTGTTTGCGTCACCTTTGTGTGGGTAGTCACAAAATTACTCAGATTGGTAACAATATCCGGATAATTTTCCATGTTAGCAATTTGTGTAACCATTGATCAGTGGGAGCGGTCAGAATGCCTACCTGAAGGAGCCAGCCCACTGCTCAGCTCGCTTGTAATAATAGATCGGTTTGGAAACAATCCGGAATTACCGAGTACTTTCATATTTTACCAACAGACAGGTTTTGTGTCGAAGGTAAATTGTTGAAGCCTGTGCTTATCATAAGCGAATAATATTTTTTTTTTTCTGTGGTCTGTGTTTCCCGATAGCTACAACCTCGGGGTTTTTAAGTCAAGAGTTTCTTCTAAGCAAGCGTGCTTCACCGTCGACCACATCATCGCTTACCATCAGGTGAGATAGTGGTCAAGTGCGAGCCTATCAATAACAAAAAAAAAAGGTCTGATTGTTGTGACGCTGACTGTATTTCTCAAATGTTGTTCTAGGAACATTTACGATGCGGAAAGATTGATAAAACTTATAATAAAAGGCAAAGTTGCAAAATTGTATATATCTGATCTTATTAAAGCGATTTGAGAAGACTTTTGAATAAAATATTACCAGTTTTCGGAAGAGCAATTGCAAACAAGGGTCACTGCACGAACATTACTTTGGAGTGGCTCTCGTACGTAGTCATGATAATATGTTAAGGAGGAGGTGGTGCCATTGAATTTGTCTATGAAAGTTAATATCAAGTTCAGAAGCGCAAGGACACGCTGTCATAATATCCTCATCATTGCAATATGATGATGACTGTACCGTATGACTGGAATTGTGTAGGAGCATTCCTGTGCGTATCCCAATTTATGTCTAATTGGTATGCAAAAGAAAGAAAGAAATAAAGAAAAATATTTATTTGTGACCCGCACAGGAGACACGAGAAATAAGCATACAATTGAACAATAATAAAATAAAAACCCCGTGCGAGACCAAAAAGGCAATCCTATCCCATCTCAGCATGTGCAGCGATATCCAAAAAAGGTAATAACGCTGCGCTGATATTCTGATAGGGCACACTGTTGATGCCACGGACACACTTACGGAAACGGGACTTATATAATAAAATAAAATAGAAGAATGAAAAAAAAAAAAATAGAAACACTGAAGGAGCAAAACGATAGCGATTTTTGCGCAATAATTGCTCTTCCTTACAGAAGTTTTAGAGTTTTTGGCGGTTATTTTTAAATAAGTGCATTTGAAAAACAGCGAGCGATTAGCAAACGATTGTGTTAGGACCTAGCATACCTACACTGCAGGTAATTCCGACTTTTATGACATAAAGCGTTTGATCGCTATCGTTTTGCTCTTGCAAAAGATACGTAATAATCTTGCGGAGCGTGTCTTCTTCTTCTTCTTCTCGGGAAGAAGACACTACGTCGATCGATGCCCAGCACCGAGCCGTATCCTACAGAAAACATTGTTACTGCAAATCGTAAGCAGTTTCAGGAAACATTTTTTAGAAATAAATAAAGCAATCCAAAATACGCAAAAATGCAGAAGACGGCATAAAATTATAATCGTTTAGTTATTCTTACTTAATTATGCTAACTTAATTGTTAACCTTAATACTCCAACGTTGCGGCATTTAATGAAGCCTATTCAGTAATGTTGTAAACTAGATTTTAAATAGGCGTTGTTCTAAAATACCTACGGGCAAAGTGCTAACAATTAAAGGAATTAAGGATTTGCCAATCATTTTGCAAACTATGAAATTAATACAACATCACGCTTGCATTAGCGAAAGGTTAGTTACAGGTGATAGCATATTTTGCTAGCTTAGTATGTCTAACTGCTGTGTTATAAGGGACGAGCTTAAGGGTGCCTTTCCACCAGAAATGTGCTATGCAGCTATGCTCCGAGAATGAAGAAATAGAACAAAAAAACATGTATATAGCAGTCTGGTAAGATGCGCTATGAAGATGCGCCGCCGCCAGGTAGCTGTGCGAGGAAGATCCGCTGCTCGAGCTATGCGATGTATCGGCAGTAGCCAAGGCACGGGGAGCGACATGCACGTGTAGCACGCATCCAGAGCATGCATCCAGATCATGCATCCATCCATGTAAAAAACATAGCTTAGCAGAACCGTTTTCACCAGTGGTATGCTATAAGGACCAATGAATTTAATTGGTAGATATCAAACGCATACATAGCAACGTAGCATAGCATATCTCTGGTGGAAAGGCACCCTAAGTGACCATAAGTTGCTATAAGAACTTATGGTCACTCCCGATCCTTAGGGTAAACGATCTCTTATCTCAAAATGTAAACAACAAAAGAGGTTTCTCCTTACCGTCACCAGGCGGCGCTTATCCAATTTTAATACAAATTGACGTTTATGTTAACGCGATTGAGCGAGAGTAAAAACTCGCACTAAGCATACAGTACTCTTTAGTAGCAACCCAGTGAAATTGACTGTTAGCCTGTGTGAATACAAGCTGTCCGAAAATAATACAGTTCATAGGATACGGTGTCACCATCACATAAACATTGAAAATAATTACATGCATATTATGTTTCCTCATTGGACATGATTAATCACACGTAGAATAATCTTAAGGTTGAACTAGTCGACGGCACGAACTATTTTGTGCGCGGGGTTAAAATATATGCTATCTTATCCGACAACAAGTGTGAAAGAAATAGATGCTGTGATGAGCAGTAAGAAGCTAGTTCGCGTACGAATTAGCACTTTTGCAAATTTGTATCGAAATGGATGCTGATTAAGGACGAAAACGAGCGCGCGAAATTTTATAAACAGACCTTTGGGAGTCTAGATATCATGAAAAAACTACTAAATGTATATTTATAAAATAACATAATTTGCATTGTTGAGTTACTAATCTATCCCTGTATGGAGGCCGTTTTGCAATTTTCTTCTTCTTATGGTATTTATTTCCGCCCAAAGATGCGTTAAAATTATTGTTGAAATATGGAACTTTCGACGCTCATAACTTTCAAATATATAATATTTTTACATTTTTGTTTCCATAGAGGACTAGATAATGATGAGACAAATTGATATCATTTTTTATTTTGAACGTACATCGTCAAACAGTGGTGAATCTCTAGACTACGTTTGTATGGAAGAATTTTCGACTAGTGTAACCTTAAGGCTACTTATTACGAAACCCAAATAGTTGATTAGAGTTACATAATTTACCTATGAAAATATTGTACATTGTGATTGATTAACTCGGTATCTATAGAATTCTGAGTGCGTTGTGAAAACTATAAACTATTATTGTCATCAATTTTGTCGTCTCATTCATTGGTTACGAAATAAACAATAGTTACTAAGTAGCTATGTCTCATAACTTCCGGCAGATTCTTAGATTTGGCACAAGTTAAATCTTGTTTGTTTTTTTACCCGACTGCCGAAGGAGGGTAATGTGTTTATCTGTATACGTATGTTCCTATGTGGCGTTCTAGAGAACAAACGCGTTGGACGATTTTGATAATCCTTACATCAATCGATTTGTCTAAACCTTGCGAGTGTCACTGGCTACATGAAAAATAGAAATAAATGTGGTTTTTGGGCACCATATTGTGGGGTCCCAATTTCAATTTTCAATTTTTTCAAATGTACCTTAACTAAAAAGTTATAAAAAAAAGCTGAGAGTAAATTTTCATTTAAGCGTAAAATCCGGAACTATTACTTGTCCTCTCTTACATAGCTCGGTCTTCGTCATATATATTATATTTAAATTTCTGTTTCGTTTAGAATATAGTATTTATTATAATAATAATTAGTCTATTGTTTTAGAAAATATTTATGTATTTTATTAGTTAGATATTTTAATAACCAATTTTAATTATTGTTCATTTTTTTTTTGGACTCCTACCACTGTTGTGTTCTTTTTAACCAAAAGGTTGACTGGTAGAGAATGCCTTGCTGCATTAAGTCCGCCTATGTATCACCATTGTACATGAAGTTTAAATAAATAAAAAAGGTTAATTAAAAAAATCAAACAGCCCGATTTCTTAAGAAGCGAACTAAAAAGACGTAAACAAGAAGAAAAGCATGCTGTGCAGTCGGAGGTTACATCTGGTTTTGGTCAGCCAGCTCGTTAATATGTTGTATTAACTTTTTTAGGGTTCCGTAGCCAAATGGCAAAAAACGGAACCCTTATAGATTCGTCATGTCTGTCCGTCCGTCCGTATGTCACAGCCACTTTTTTTTCCGAAACTACTCGTATAAGAACTATGCTGTTGAAACTTGGTAAGTATATGTATTCTGTGAACCACATTAAGATTTCCACACAAAAATTGAAAAAAAACAATAATACTTGAAACTGAAACCAAAAAAAAATATTGTTTCATCAAACCCACACGTGTCAATCCATCCATTCAAAAATTATATTGAGGTTTCTAATTTTTTTTTTCTAAACTGAATAGTTTGCGCGAGAGACACTTCCAAAGTGGTAAAATGTCCCCCCCCCCTGTAACTTCTAAAATAAGAGAAATAAAACTAAAAAAATATATGATGTACATTACCGTGTAAAATTCCACCGAAAATTGGTTTGAACGAGATCTAGTTACTAGTTTTTTTTGTTAATATGTCATAAATCATAAACAGCAATTTACCAAGTACGGAACCCTTCATGCGCGAGTCTGACTCGCACCTGGCCGGTTTTTTTTATTTGTCAATTTCTTTGTCATTGGCCTGGAATATAAAATGACGCAGATGTTGCACCCCCTGCCAAATGAAACATTACATTGGCGTCACTGACTGTCAGCTTAAAGTGGGTGTGTCAATCTTTGAAATTCTGGTGTAATGGTTATGATATATAATTTTAAACCGACTTCAAAAAGGATGAGGTTCTCAATTCGACTGTATTTTTTTATGTGGGTAACCTCAGAACTTTTTACTTGGTGAACTGATTTTGATTTGATGATTCTTATTTCATTGATAATGGGTGCTTCTCAACTGGTCCCATTTTTACATCAATAAAAGCTCGTCGAATGAATGTGTAGAATTTCGTAGATATACAACAGAAGTCTTCAATAAATGACGGCAAATCTGTTTATTTTTTACACCATTTCATAATATAACATCACGTCGGTACACTCTAATTTCACCGGTTATGTTAAAGTTTCATGTTATTCGGGTGATCTATTATTTTGGCATTACTGTGGACATTATAGATATGAACCACTACTAAAAAGTGAAAAATAATAACTTTTTACAAAAAAGTACAAACGATTTCCGAATAAAAACACTACAAAGTGAAAAATAACTTCAATTTTGGCAGTCGGATGTGGGTTGTATTTTTTGTTAAAAGTTTTAGATATACAACTGCATCGGCCTGTATCCAATGCTCTTTTGAGAGTACATTTCCTGAGTATTCTCTTTTGTACTGTGATTATTCAATTATACTATCGGGTAAAGTTTCGGTCACCATTTACTATAAAAATTAATAGAAAAACAAAAGCAAAACGGAGCTCTCAGTAGGTAGGAACAAATGTGCACTATGTAAAACAATTTCATTCATCATGTTCTTTTTACAAAAAAAAAACTAGATCACAGCATATATTCTTTATGCAATTATAATTTGGTACTAAATTAGTAGAAACATGTCACCATTGTGTAGCTTGTTGAATGATTCAACGAGCCTTGTTTGTTCCTCGCTACATCAACTGTAAACTATGTGGATACAATTTGCTCAACAGACTATACAAAATAGCCATTAATAATAAACAATATTATTGTATCTAATTGTCAATAGACAATTATTGGGAAAACAATGGCAACTTTGTTATAACAGTCGATAGAATAATGAAAATTATTGATAACATTATAGGTAATTTTAGTATAGACTAGCTGTCCCACGTGGCTTCGCTCCCTTCAACTGGCTACCTACCTACCCATCTACCCTACATACATGATTGTTGCAAACCGTTTACGCAGCGCACGCAACGGATGCTCTCAAAAAAAAAAAAAAAGTTTTTGCAACGTTTTTCATTTATGCTCCGCTCCTATTGGTCGTAGCGAGATGTTATATAGGCTATAAACCTTGCTCGATAAATGGACTATCCAACACAAAATAATTTTAAATTCCAACCAGCAGTTTCTAAGATTAGCGCGTTCAAACAAACTCTTCAGCTTTATAATATACTAGCTGTTCCCCGCGGCTTCGCTCCCGTGGGCCACCCCACAGGACCCGGTTTCGGGATTAAAAAATAGCCTATGTCACTCAGGAATAATGTAGCTTTCTATTGCTGAAAGAATTTTTAAAATCGGTTCAGTAGTTTCGGAGCCTATTCAGTACAAACAAACAAAAAATTCTTTCCTCTTTTCCGTCAATAGAAAACTATTAGAAACACAATGACAATAATGTTATGAAAAGTCGATACAATATGGACAATTATTAATAATAACATAGTAGAAAATATTATTAGTCCGTATGTTAATACAAAAGTATTAGACAAAACGATATTTCAAATTTTCACATGATCAATTCAACACCCAATAAGTTGAAATAATTCTACTTTTATTTTAGTGTCGATGTTATTAAAACATTTAATGATGTACGCTTTTGCTACCTCTTCGAAACAGCAAATGATAATGTCAGAGAAAAATATAATACACATCACGTACGCGATGGCTTGTTTTAGGTGTGGTAATTTTCTAATTGAATAAGTGAACAGTAGAACTTGTTTGATTTGTGGACACGATATCAACTTTGCACCAGCACAAAACATAGATGCAAGTAGAGATGCATCATTCAATCAAAACGATAAAACATCTCGCTTTGTAATTACAGAAGCCCACTTACCTAATACAACTGGACTTGTGAACACTATTAACACCTCCTAATATGGCACAAGGAGCGTTGGCACAAAACATCACAATATACACTAATCGTATACTAGTCGTGTCACTAACAGTAGGGGTGCACTGGGCAACTTATGTCACAAGTATCACTAGGGGTCGGGAGATCGGGGAAAAGTTGTGTCGCAATTGACAGCAAATATCGGTCGTGTTGTATCGTTAAAGGCTCGGGCCGGACTGAGCAGTTTATTATTATATCGCGGCAAGGAGCGCGGCTGTATTCAAGGTTCCGGCGGCGCGGCTGCGCAGGCGCACGCAGCACGTCGCGACGCTTATCTGCCGTCGCGTTTTTCGCTCACGACACGCCGGATCGGTACCAAATCTTCACGTTGTTAGTAGTTTTTGACAAACGACTGTTTTCGTGACAGATCAAGATGGTTTTGATATTTTTCGCGTGTGGGATGAACAGGACACTATCACTATCTTAAAATATAAAATTACTCAAAATACTGCAAAATGGTACCGTTTTTGAAATCTTTTGAGTATCCTATCGTTGAATTGTAAGATTATTTGCATAAAGAATGTAGTAACATCATGCCTAGCTTCAAATGCTGCAATAGAGAGATCTCTGATGAGAAAACCCAACAACACTGCCCAGCCCCCTAGCCAACTTACAAACGTTTCATAACGAATCTCTTTCTACAATCGTTAACGCCTTCTATTTGTATGGTCTGACCACGTGAATTAACGTTCCGGTGTGTCATTCCCATACATTGATTCGTTTTCTACTAGCGTTATCGATTGTAGATTGTCAACTTGGCTACAGGTGCCATTGAACGAAGGACCTGATCACAACAGTTGCATTTACGTCATCTAGTTGGTCTGGTGGTTGAGGCAGCTCTCAATAACATAGGTACTAGATTAAAATAATTTAATGATAATATATTTACGACTTATTTAATGTCAATTTGTAATTAACCGAAGTGTACTACTAAGTCATTATTTGTGTCAAATTGGATTATTTTATTATATACATCCATCCTTTATTTAAACCTTAAATGCAGTTATGCACACTATACATTCACAACAGTCTGACAATGAAGCAGTTTTAAAACACGTTTTTTTATAATAAATTATCTGTTTTAAAACTGTAATGAAATAGTTCTAAGCTTAACTATTTCACAATAATTTCTACCTAATCAATAGATTTCATTTAATACATTTTATAAACAGTCATGGTTCATAATAAAATTGTGATCCTAATAAGTTTTCCGAATACCCCAAAGGTAAAAATTTTAATATTTCTATCCCGGTTTCGTAGCATCTCGTAGCCCGTAGCCGTAGCGAAGGGGCGTAGCCAAGTGCTACGAAAATATAAGGGTGGCGTATACGCGGAAATATAGTCCGCAAAGAATTGTATGTGTAAATATTACCTACCATGACTGACGCATCGTGAGTAGGTACTCTTACAAAATTAGGACGTAAATATTAAATCGACAAACAAACTTACAACCCAATACAGATGTTAAATGGTACAATATTTGCTGTTGCTACGTTCCGTCAACATTTTTTACTAGATATAATATAAATCATTATATTGATTTTGATGTTGAGATAATAAGCAGGTAGTAGACTTAAGATAGCGAGTATCGGAAATGAATTATAACTGGCTGGTTGACCTTTCTATTTGGCATATTCAATAGCGACTTGTAGAGAAGTTAATAGGAATCAGAAAACACTTCCTACTCGCACAAGGTTACTAGTATATTTCCTCTATGTATTAGTTTGTATTTATTAACAGAAGTACAAAATACGTAGATGTGTTCATAGATAATGACGAGGAGAACTATTAGGCAGAATAATTTTCTGTCTTTGCCGTTTTTACGTGAAACAAATCGTTTTACTTGCTAATGGAAATGTTAGTGACTAATGTTGGTACGCAATACTTTTGCAATGTAAATCGTGGTTTTGCTCTAGACTCTAGTCTAGGTCAGAGGTGACAGAGACAGAGTTGACGATGGAGTTAGCTTACCCAGAAGAAGCCTGTTCACTCTAACTTTGAAGAGATTCTGGTTGTATGCGTTCGGAAACAAAGACGCAGGCAGTGAGTTCCACTCTTTTGCTGTGCGCATTATGAAGGATGTTTGTAAGCGATGTTGGTGCGAATTGGTGGAATGGCAACTATCTGAGGATGGTAACTTGCAGTGCGTCTAGAAGTCCGATGGTAGAAGGAGGCCGGTGGGATGAGGTCGTGGAGTTCATGAGCACATAGGTACAGTCTGTAGAAGACCGACAAGCAGGCATCCATACGGCAATGAGCCAAGCTGAGAAGCTTGGCATCCACCAGTTTGACATCGCCAATTAGCCTCTTAGCTCTGCGTTCCACCGAGTCTAGCGCGGCAAGCTGATATTTAGCTGAGCCAAACCCAAAGGTGGCTGCAATACTCCATGCAAGATCGGTCTGCGCCTGAAGGCTTCCTTGTAGGCTTCCTCAGTATAATTTATTTCTTAAATGATAACAATCGCTCAGTGGGTAGTCTTTCCCGCTACTGTCATGCTGACATTTAAGAATGTTCTATTTTAAAGTTTGATCCATTCCGAGATAAGAAGAAGGGGGTCACCATTTCACCAAACACAGTTCTATCTATTTCAATCTGTAGGTTATAGGAACAGGGCAATCACCAGAATACCTTGCCTTACCAAATATTAAATTACTCTTAGTACAATGAAGGATAAATTAGTATGTTGAAACAGTGATATATGTGTCGTTCGCCATGACTTGTAATGAAATTAGACGCGGTATTGTGATGGTAATATGAGAGGTATTCTTTTGAAATTTATATTAACAAACATGCTGACTGCATGCATCGTGAAGCTCTTTGTTGCTCTTTGCATAATACTCCAATGTTTGGCGGGTACAGTAGGCAAAATAAATAAGTTGGTAATTGAGTTAATGTTTGGTTAGGAATGAGGCTATTGTGGGTACAAAGATCATGGAAATTCTGCTGTATCTCATACGCACGTTCCAAAAACCTTGTACCACTGATTTTAAATCTTCATTTAAGTTAGTCTAAACATAACTTTTATTTTTGAGCTAAAGTTTATTGCATTAAGTCAATTCAGGGTGAAAATGTTATACATCAACCTGCATAGTAATCTCCTTTGCTGTCCATACATCGTACCCAAAATATGTTTATATAATGTACGTACTAATAGTATTTCTGTCTGTGTAGCGTCCACCATGTCTAATTTAATTTAGCGTCCCAGTTTTGGTGTGAATTGTTACGCGTTCTACCAATAGTAGCCCACTTGGGTCTGACTGTTAGCAATGTTATGTTATATATTTCATAATTTTCTCTACGCTTTTTATTTTATTCTTCATCTATCTTTTGGCGAAGGAATGAATATTGTATACACAGGCTACCGATCAAAAATTCTGTGTTTGAATTTGCGCAAAAACTACGAACCAGTAATCATCTGCCTAGCCTTTTCCCAATTGTTGTTGGGGTCGGCTTCCAGTCTTACCGGATTCAGCTGAGTACCAGTGTTTTACATGGAGCGACTGCCTATCTGACCTCCACAACCCAGTAATTGATCAACCCGATATCCCTTGGCAAGACTGGTGTCAGATCTCAGGCTTCTGACTACCCGTAACGACTGTCAAAGATCTTCAAATGACAGCCGGGACCAACGGCTTAACGTGCTTTCCGAGGCACGGAGGAAACTCGGTATGTTGAAATGGTCACCCATCCACGGACCGACCTCGTCAAGCGTTGCTTAACCTTGATGATCGACCCGTGCGGCTGTTATTATTTAGCCACGAGCTCCTAATACGTCATCATCATCATCATCATATCAGCCGAAAGACGTCCACTGCTGGACATAGGCCTCCCCCAAGCGTCGCCACATTGACCGGTCCCGTGCATCTCGTAACCAGCGGATTCCCGCAACCTTCAGCAGGTCATCGGTCCACCTGGTGGGAGGCCGTACGTACTACATAAAAATCATGCGCATTGTTTGTGATAGCTATTGGCTCTAATATGAAATCCCCTACAGTCTTTGATCGATGAGAAAGCATTAAATCTTAACAGATAAATTGTGGTTGTGGCTCAAATTGAAAAGTAACGTTATATATCCGACAATCTAGTTGTATAATAGGAATGTATTAAAAAAATATCATAAATCATTAAAATCGCAAAATCCAGAGCGGTTCGTTTGCATATTTCAAACGAAACTTTAGAGTTACGAAAGTTATTTCAACCGTGATACCGTTAGATGTTGATGTTGCATTTGATCTTCGGATCCAGTCTGCAGTGGTCCGGTTTTTATCACATGTGTGTCATTGCGCCGGCACAACATACTTCGAAGAATGTCAAAGTGTCGACCTGTCGTTCCAGATTCCGATAGTGGGGAACTGAGATCGTTATTGAATGCGAAGATCGATCATTGTCGATAGTAAATTAACGGAATCTGTTGGAATTCTATTTATAGAAAAAAAAGGTTATTTAAAAATCAAAAACACGACTGCTTAAGAAGCGAACTAAAAAGCTGTAAACAAGAAAACCGGTCAAGTGCGAGTCAGACTCGCGCACGAAGGGTTCCGTACTTGGTAAATTGCGGTTTACGATTTATGACGTATTAAAAAAAAACTACTTACTAGATCTCGTTCAAACCAATTTTCGGTGGTAGTTTACATGGTAATATACATCATATATTTTTTCTAGTTTTATCATTCTCTTATTTTAGAAGTTACAGGGCGGGACACACACATTATACCACTTTGGAAGTGTATCGCGCGCTAACTATTCAGTTTAGAAAAAAAATATATAAGAAACCTCAATATAATTTTTGAAGACCTATCCATAGATACCCCACACGTATGGGTTTGATGGAAAAAAAAAATAGTTTCAATTTCAAGTATGGGGACCCCCAAAATGTATTGTTTTTTTTTCTATTTTTGAGTGAAAATCTTAATGCGGTTCACAGAATACATCTACTTACCAAGTTTCAACAGCATAGTTCTTATAGTTTCGGAACAAAGTGGCTGTGACATACGGACGGACAGACAGACAGACATGACGAATCTATAAGGGTTCCGTTTTTTGCCATTTGGCTACGGAACCCTTAAAATCATGCTGTGCAGTCGGAGGATACATGTTCGCGAACTACCTGATCCTCCGACTGCACAGCAAGATTTTTTCTTGTTTACAGCTTTTTAGTTCGCTTCTTAAGCAGTCGGGTTTTTTTATTTACAACTTTTTAGTGAATTTTTTTTTTTTTTTTTTGTTGTGTACTGACAGCCGTAGAGCGAACACCTCTTAGAATCAGTGTCGATCCGTAATATTAGTAAGCAGGATTGTAACTGTGAATATTTAAATAAACCCAGTGTATCGAATAACTTGTGTGATTTCATTTGCACGATTGTACCCAACGACCTGCCCACACACGATGTCTTAACCTAAGGCAATACATCCTGACTTCCCGATGGTTTGCATCTATCGGCCAGCCTTGATGCGATGCCGATAGATTGACTGATTCTACGACGTGTTATATATTTTTGTAATCACCTCTAAAAACCCTTCATTTTGATACCGAACACGACGGGTTGCGAAGAAAAAAAATTGCAACCTCTACAATATGGAGCCCAAAATCCACCATGTTTATTTTTCAACGGCTCTTATCTAACAACACTTAGGCGGCGAAGACCTAACGATGTCTTAATTATAAAAATCCGTCTAGTGGTTTGAAAGATACGTTGTCATAAAGAATATTACATACATACATACAAACATACTTATAAGATACGCGCGAAAGACATAACACTTTCCTTGCAGCCGGGTAAATAAAAACCGGATATTGATGAGCGAACCTTGCTAGCTATTGAAATTAAAATGAAACTTCTACTTTGTAAAATCGCACGGTAAACACAGGCATTCTGTATTCTCAGTCCCACGGCATTCGTAATACAAGTTATTGATTCAAAGCGATACGTGTCAGACATTGGTCTTTAGACAGGCAAACCTATAAACGTCTCATAATCGACTGCGCATAAAACATCGGAGGCCAAAGTGAACATTAACCGATTAAAATGATATTTTCATTGAATGGCTCATAATACTGGCCTTACAGTCACTACAAGTAAAGTGCATTGCAATTATATGAATTCACAATTATAAAATACTTAGTCAAACACCAAGGCTTAGACAAAGTACCTACAGATGGAGCCATGGCGTGGCCGCACATGAAACAACAATATCAATAACACTTTGGCTTTTACAGCCTAGAACACTTCAACCCACCATCGCACTGACACTTATTATCTATAAATAACCCAATTCCTTGTCTCAATAAACACTTAATCCCGCGAAATCACAAAAAAATCAATCACGACCGAGTTAGTTTGTCAAACCTGCCATGATATTAGCGTTTGACAAACAACAAAAGCCTGCCATGGTGACAAAGACAAAAAATAATCTTTTGTCCTTATTATTTACATGGGGCTGCCAATTAGCGATCTCGCTCTATCAATCAAGCTCATTTTAAGTCTAAATCTATAGGTACTTAATCTAAGCACCAAGGTATTCATGTTGTCTTTTGTTTTTATTCTATTCGTGTCGCATAAAGCGCAGGTAATTGCAAGTATTAGACCAATTAGCTTTGAAGGATCTTGCAGTATTTTACTCCGACGACGAGCAGTATTTTGAACAGTCATTATGTAAGTATCTATTTCCATAGTTACTTAGGCCTCAATACTAACACAGAATTGAATTTAATACTGTCAAACGTGTCATTGAAAAGCAAATTATAAAATACTGTTGCTGTATTTTTTACTCCACAATAACATTAAAGGAACGTCCTCACTGAGAGCATTCACGTGTAATGAGCATTCGACGTCGAATATTCGAGTGGTGTGGACGTTGTGCCGAGCGTTACAAAGCTTACACGCAAGCGCGAACTTCGGCTGGTGTGGACGTCGCAACGATTTTCGCGGGAACGGCTCGCATTCGAATGTTCACGCAAATAAAACGAAAGCGAGTACTCAGATAATGAAAACAATGAGTATGTATGTAGGGATATTACTGGCCACTTGTAGAGCAAGGAACAGTTCCTTGATCTTAAGTGTATGTGACCTTCTTGGTCATTCATATTATCTATTGCATGACATTTAACGAGATCGTATTCGAATGCTCCAAGCTCACAAGGGAATGTTCGACTCGAATGTTCATAGTTTTGCTCGAAAGTGAATGCTGGGCGCGCTGGGAAGCTTTCGTTGCTCGCCTACGATTGCTTGTTTACAAATGCTCACGAAAGAATGCTCCCAGTGAGGACTAGGAGCGTCCCCACTAGAAGCATTCTTTCGTTTTACAGATTAATAGTAGCATTTAAATAAATCATGAATAATTCGGTCGAGTATCTAAATACTTGTGTTACTTCGTAGAGTTTTGTCGCAGCACTACGAAATTCTGCCTATTCAGGACCCTATAATTGCGTCATTCAACACGAAATCAATACTTTTGTTCAATGATCTCATTCAATTGCCCTTAACACGGAAAACTGAACGAAATTCATTACAATGTTCCCGCATATCGGAAGGCGTTGGACAATCGAGTGATAAAACCGCATGTCGTTAAGTTGACTCACTAGCTCAGTGCACCGATGCCGAGGTTACGCTTGTGAAACCTCGCTCAAACTCAGCCTCTAGCTAAAAACAAGATAATACCTGAGCATTAAAATATATTGAGCAGCAGCAAATAGCACCTCGTCAACATTGTTGTTATATTGCTTTCAATTTTGATTTTACAGCCTTTTTGCATAAGTGCTCGATCCCCAACTTGGTTTAAGTATTATTATGTTTTTCCAAGATTATATTCTGAGTTGCAACATGAATTGTTTACGTCAATGTAACACCCACTACTAGCACTACCTTTAATTAAATCTGTCGAATGAAATGCATCGTATGTACCTCTGCTTAACCCTTCGAGAATAATAGACATGAGTATTATGTTTAATATAAATTTTGTATTGTCTCATCATCTGCCTAACCTTTTCCCAACTATATTGGGGTCGGCTTCCAGTCTTACCGGATTCAGCTGAGCACCAGTGTTTTACATGGAACGACTGCCCATCTTACCTCCACAACCCAGTAACTGGGTAACACGGTACGCCTTGGCAAGACTGGTGTCAGATCTCAAGCTTTTGACTACCCGTAACGACTGTCAAAGATCTTCAAATGACAGCTGGGACTAACGGCTTTACGTGCTTTCCGAGGCACGGAGGAAACTCGGTATGTTGAAATGGTCACCCATCCACGGACCGACGTTGTCAAGCGTTGCTAACCTTGAAGATCGACCCGTGCGGCTGTTATTATTTAGCCACCAGCTCCTCAAATTTTATATTGTCTACAACTTTAATATCATCTCAAAGCCAAGAAATATTACGTTAGTTGTTCAATCGTAACGGTAAAGATAGTTCGCCATGTTGTAAATTGATATTCTTTCCCAAGTTTATTTGAAAAGCCACAAGATTAAGATTAAATACCATCATTTATCATATTAATGACGCTTAATGAGGACATATTTCATCTTTCTAAGGAACCTTTGGAATTTTGTTACTCAATTTTTATTAGACTTGGATGCATCGCTCGGTGCTGATAGAATGTTTTTAAATAAAATTAATGATTTGTTTGCTTCTGACAGTGTACCCAATATTTCACTGCGAGCATGTTGTATGCGAATTTAAATACAATACCTTTGTTAATAGTCGATGTAAGCGTCAATCAGAAGATTTATTGCCAATTTTTGACAGTACTTACACGGTACTGACGATATTCTTTTATATTTGTCTATACCAATGATATTCAAAAAAACAGATATGTTATAAGCGCGCGCATTGTGAAGACTCGAATAGGACACAATTGTGACCTTTAGTCTTTAGTTTATGTCACGCATGGCGAAGAGCGATAGGCTTTGTTGAAACAAAAACAAAATAAAAAAATACCATCGTGTGTATTTAGAAAGTGTACCAATTATGATACCAAAGTAAATAAAACAGAAGGGATCTCATACCATAATGTAAGTACGCAATACACCTCAATTTACTAATTTATTTCAATTTCTATGCCTTTCTAATATTCTGATATTTGGAGGCTAGAAAAAAAAAAACATTGGTGGTCAGAATAATGTTTGTTTACATTCACACGCAAGTGACAAAGACTAGCTGTCTCTTTTTTCTTGTTGGTTTTATCAAGCCATCCCTTTCGACTTGTAGTGAAATGTCAGATGAATGAAAAGGGTGTATGTGTGCTGCCGCTGCTGCGTTTTTCAATTGTTTTGTTTGTGTATAACGTATCTGTTTATTTGAATATCATTGGTCAATACCATGACATCAAACACATGACATATGTCACGATTTTAATACATTTCGCAAGCTATGCGAAACGCGGCATATATTCTTAGATGAAGTAAATGTTAAGTCTATCTACATAGGCACTAGTATTTATTATGCGTGTCATATGCTAATTTTCACCAAGTACTGGGAACTTCGCTACGGTAAAAATGTCATTGGAATTTTTATGGCAATTCTACATGTACACACATATTTTTGTATTAATTATAGAGTAATGGCAGAGTTGCAGGATTACCTTGAAATAGCAACGTTCTATAATAATGTCCAATCTTTTCTCTTAATAAGGACAATAAATACAGAGGTAATGCATATAAATGTAATTTTAATGATATTCGCAAAAGGATTTTCGTAGTGCAACGACGACGCTACGAAATTAATATTATGAATAGGACTATTAATAGAAAGCTCCTGGCATACCCAGAAGCTAACGACATTCGTAGTGACCGCCTATGTGTCTGCCGCCGAAATCGGTCTATTAGGGATCATCTAGCGTATGCCATTCACATCTGAAGTGAGGCCATCGAGAGCCGTGGGGAAGTGCTTGCCGTCTCTCTCGACATCTCGAAGGCTTTTGATAGGGTATAGCATGAAAGCCTTATTGGTAAGCTTCTTTAATTCGGTCTGCCCGGTGTTCTGTGTGATTGGATTGCAAATTTCCTTAGGGATCGGTCCATTCGAGTGATTATCGATGGCTGCTCGTCGGCTCAATTGGATATTAATGCCGGGGTCCCTCAGGGGTCGGTACTCTCAACAACATTATTCTTGCTGCACATAAACGAACTGCTAAAACCGCCACTTTGGGTATGCAGACGACAGCACTGTTGCTGAGAGATACAAGTCCAACGCATGGGCTTCTGAGCCTCAGATCCGATCTCTCCGTGAGGCCGGGTGGAGCGTTTGTACTTGCCCTTGGAGGTAGTCTCCGAATGCGGTGATGCCAATCTGGTCAAATGTTGAATGCCGCTAAAACGCAGGAGTGTCTTTTCTCCCCTAAAATGAGCCAATTTCACCCGGCTCCATTTTGCCGAGGTATAACCATGCCGATAACGGACCATCTTGAGCTTCTTGGCGTAACTTTGACATCGACACTCAATTTTGGCCCATACATTGAGGCGAAGGCTCAACTAGCTGCCAAAAAGCGGTGAATGGCCAACATCATGAGGAAACCGGCATGTCCTAAAACCAAAAATTCAAAGACATGTTACATCCACCAAACCCGCACTGGGCCCGCGTGGTGGATTACGGCCCATTCTCTTTCGCACAGAGGGGAGGTCTGTGTCCCAGCAGTGGGCAGTTTAAAAGCCTGATGATGATGATGATACATAAAAAATAAAATAAACTTCACCTTTTTGGGAAGTCGGCTACTAAAAAAAAAAAAAAAAAATCGGCGAGTGTTAGTTAATTACAGTTTTTAATTGGCCATTGTTGTTATGTTTCTTATTCGTGTTTATTATCCATTTTACTCACAAGCTATTTTAATAAACAGAGAATGCGCAAGGCCCTTCAAGACTTAATATTTTCTGCATTTAGCACATTTAACTACGAACGATTAAAATAAAACATATAGGTAAGGTATGGCCATTTTCTTAGTCACTAAACACAACTGCACGTGAAGAATGAATGTATTCGCATAGCTAGAACTTATATTATTCAATAAAAAAGCAGGCAATATCAATCGCACATTATGATTTTTTAGGGTTCCGTACCCAAAGGGTAAAAACGGTACCATATTACTAAGACTCCGCGGTTGAGAGAGAACGACGGACGAGAACGGAAGAGACAGACAGACGGCTGTCTGTCTGTCACCAGGCTGTATCTCATGAACCGTGTTAGCTAGACAGTTGAAATTTTCACAAATGATGTATTTCTGTTGCCGCTATAACAAAAAATACTAAAAACAGAATAATATCAATATTTCAGTGGTGCTCCCATACAACAAACGTGTTTTTTTTGCCGTTTTTGCGGTAATGGTACGGAACTCTTCGTGCGTGAGTGCGACTCGAACTAGGCCGGTTTTTTTCTATAATTGTCCTACATAGGTGTAATTATCTCGACAAGCATTTAAAATGCTGTGTCCGGTTGACATTAATAAATAATACATTATGCATATGTAATAGAAAACATAAAGGCCATAGGAACAAGCGAGAATTATTGTCACATGTCGAGAACAGCCATCATACAGTGTGAGATGCTGCAAGCTGCAAGTTGCACACCATGCAAGTGAGGCATAAAACTTACTATATTCTCCATGCGAAGTACCCACATATATGGATGTAACATTTATCTTTGTCAAACTGTAACACACTGGAAATTGTCAGCGTAATGACATCTCAGATCAGGGATGACAAACATTTTTTTACAGTACGCATTTTTTTTTAAATTTGAGGCATTAGACAAAATGAAAACAAAATAAAAATAAAAAAGTCAAACCGACTTTCAAAACAAAACACTAGCGAAAAATAACTTTCTTTGCCGAAGTCGGTGTCTTTGGTGCCCATTATTTTCCGTTGTTCGACACCGAATTACCATGAAAATCATTTATAGCTAAAGTACATCTCTTAACGATTCCATTAAGGGCTAACACGACTAACATACATTGATTTATTTCGGAATTCCAGTGCCTAATTTTAAGCTTAAACATAAGATCCAGTTCGATGTACCATTTTCATCAGTAGGTATCATTTATTTATAAGTTTTCTTCATCATCATTCATCATAGTCGGTTAATAATCAAGATATCTTATACCCGTGGCATACTTAGCATTACGGAGTTCCAGGGGCCATCTGTGGTCTACTTCATCAGTACCACTTCACCATATGATACTTTCTGAGTGCAAGTTATTGCATTGTTGATGAAAACACCAAAATCGCTATATGTATGCCTATAATATTTGAGGAGTGCCCTCGATAACTCCAGGATCCCATAATCAGAGCCTGACCTGATGACCATGGGACCACCTGGGAAGTATACCCCTTCAAACAAATCGATCCAGGCGTCTTTGAGTAATAAGGGAAAATAAAAATAAAATAAAAACGACGAATTGAGAACCTCTTCCTATTTTTGAAGTCGGTTAAAAAACCCGACTGCCTCAGAAGTGAAAACACGTAAACAAGAAGAAAACCATGCTGTGCAGTCGGAGGATACTAAGGGTTTTGGTCAGTCAGCTCGCGATTATGTATCCTCCGACTGCACAGCATGATTTTCTTCTTATTTATGTCTTTTTAGTTCACTTCTTAAATATTCTTGTTTTTTTGATTTTTTACATTAACTTTTCAACTGCTAGTCACCTTTTTTTTCGTATTATGTACTTTTAAACATATAAGTATTTAAAACCCTTCTTTTAAATCTTTCATTTTGATACTCAACACAACGCATTTGGAAAAAATAAAAAATTGGGACCCCACAATATGGCGCCCAAAATCCGCCATTTCTTTTTCAAGTCTTTTGTAGCCAGTGACACTTGCAAGGATAAGACAAAGCGATTGACTTAAGAATCATCAAAATCGGCCTACGCGTTTGGTCTCCAGAACGCCACATAAGAACATACATACATAGACTGATAAAAACATTACCCTCCTTTGTGTCGCGCAGTCGGATAAGTAGCACACAATTGAAGTGATTATAAAACTACGCCACGCCTGTATACGTCAAAGAGGTTAGTAGAGCGAATCTACGAGTGGAGATCTAAAAGTATGCGGAATATTTTCCTTATAAATACGTATTCCTACTAAGCTCCCCTCGTATAGTACGCACATCACATTTCACCAGCTATTTTTTAGTTTAACTCTACGGTACCAAGATTTTCCAGTCGCATACCATAGGTTCACCATCCCTATCTAAGATCGTTTGCCTTGAGTGCGCGGGCGCAGGGCGGCCTCCGCGCGACCGCCGTGACCTCACACACCATAATGTACAGGAAAATGTGCGCTTCCGTACACCTGAAACATTTTGTCTAACGACCATCACTAATGTGTTTACTCATTTACTTTTCCCTTGAGTTTTATGAGTCCGACTTCTTCTATAAAAAAAAAACGAATAAATTAGAATTGATCCATCCAAAGGTTTTCTATCACTGGCAAGTCCGCCATTGTACAATGCATCCATAGTTTTTTATTTTTTTTGTAAAAGATCTTTGTAAATATTTTGGTGTACAATAAAGTACATTCTATATATATCTACCTAAATATTAAACTTGTCCAGTTGAGTCCCGTTGCCCAGGTATCTATTAATAAATTAATTTATGCCTATCTTGGGTGTTTTAAGAGTTTTTAAGTTTATACGTAGGTAACAGTAAAGCTTCGTTATTTTCCGTTGAAAAATATTTAAATACTGTATTTGATTGCAGTCATTAATAAAATTACATAATTAAAACGGTAATAGATATTTCCTTAAACACTAAAAAATAACGGTATAATAAAAAAACCGACCTGCAAATATCGAATGAAATTTTTTTTTAAATCTCACAGATAAGATAAGGTCACACAGTCCATTATGGAGTTTAAAAGAGACTTTGGCCTCTGAGTTTGATTCAGTGTTTTTTTCAAAGTAGTCAGCTAGGAAACAACGGCCTCAACTAGTTTAATATGACAAAAAAGATTAACGTGAAAAAGTGTTATTATTAACCAATTTGCAACTTATATCATTAATCATCGATACTGTACCTAGAATGATGCAATTTTTATTGAAATTTATAATAAAAAATTACACTTTTTATCAGATTACATTTTTTGGAACTCGTTCAGCTTCGTCCTTCATTATCCGGTCACGCACTATGATATCATACGCCAAAGTGATGTATATGACTGGCAGCTGCTAAAGATCATCACTAATCAATAATTAATATAAGATATTTATATAAAAAATATATTTAAGGATCAAGATTTTTATTTTATTATATTAAAGATCATCACTAATCAATAAGTAATATAAGATATTTATATATTTATATAAAAACAATATTTAAGGATTAAGATTTTTATCTTTTATTTTATTGATAGTTAAGATCATCACTAATCAATAATTAATATAAGATATTTATTTATTTATATAAAAAATATGTTTAAGGATTAATATTTTTATATTATTGATATTAAAGATTATCACTAATCAAAAACTAATATCTTATTTTACAAATATTATAAATACGAAAGTTTGGATGTGTCTATGATTGTTACTTCAATCACGCCAGAATGGCTAAACAGATCTGGATGAAATTTGGCACAGTCAGTCAGGAATGGCATGAAGAATTACTAATACTAACATTTTTTAGCTTGGGAATATGTTACCTCGGGTTAATTTTCGACTTACACGCGGTTGAAGCCGCTGGCAGAAGCTAATTGGATATTCAGAGGTGATTTGTTTCATGTGGGAAAAGTTTTGTGGGAATTGTTTTAGGTTATTCTCTGAAAATACGGATCCCATTACGAAAACTCTTTTGCTAGTAGAAAGTCCTCATATGGTCGAGTGCCAAAGAAAAAAAAAAAAAAAAATTGTTTGAACACCATCTCACATGGAGGTGAGCGGTAATATGATCCACGATGGAGTACGCTTGCCTTAGTAGAAGTAATCCATTCGATCACACTTAAATAAAGTAATTTTCATTTTTGTAGTGTTTTGTTTTGGAAGTCGGTAATTGTTTTTAAGTTTTTTTTATTTTTCTCTCTTTTGGTATCAAGGATAACTTAAAAACTACTTGCCAGATCTAGATCAATTTAAATGGGACCACATGAGAAGCGCCAGTTTTAAAATAAAAAAGGAATCATCAAAATCGGTTCACCTACAAACTGAAAAAAAAAATACATTTGAATTGAGAACCTCCTCCTTTTTGAAGCCGGTTAAACAGTCCCTGTGAGACGGGCAACAAGAGCAAAGCCGCAAGCAAAAGCTAGTGAGTAATAAGAAGAATATTTTCCTGATTCAAATGGCATGCGTGACTATGATCACGATAGTCGGCTGTCTATTAGGAGTTAGAGGTACAGCAGTGATTGATGATGAGCAATGGTGCTTCGGAGGTCGCGATGTTACCAATATCTCGAGGAAAATCTTTATAAAGGGCATGGTTCAACAAGGAAATAAGCAGGCTATGTTCCACTTGCTGTAGTGTCTCAAGTGTGCGTACATCTATACCTTTGATGAACCCACATCGAAGTACCGAAAAAACTGGACTAATAAATAATTAAAGTTGGGGATTCTTGCAAAGGTGAGACGGTACTTCACACCTGAACAGCTGCTCAACTTGTATAAAGCGCAAGTTCGGTCGTGCATGGAGTACTGCTTTCACCTCTGGGACGGATCTGCCAAATATCAGCTTGATGCACTTGAGTCGATTGATAGACGGGCCAAGAGGCTTATTGGCAACAATGCACTGGTCGCGTCAAAGCTCCAGAGCCTCGAACATCGTCGACGAGTTGCCAGCCTGTCGGTTTTTTATCGGTTACATTTCGGGGAGTGTGCGACGGAACTGCACAATTTGATTCCGCCTAGCCCTTTCCATCATCGGACTATAAGACGTACGGCCATGCGCCATCGGTACATGGTGGACATCCCACCCATACGCACAAAGCGTTTTGCTAGTACTTTCATTGTGCGCACAGCTAAGGAGTGGCATTCCCTTCCGGAGTCTTTGTCCCTGATAGCTACAACCTTGGGGTCTTTAAGTCGAGAGTGAATTCACGCTTGCCTAGAAGTATCTAGGCAAGCGTGCAACACCGTAGTCCACATCATCGCTTACTATCAGGCGAGGTAGTGGACAAACGCGAGCCTATCGATAGTAAAAAAAAAAAAAAACCTTCGGGGACCATATTTTGGCTTCTGCGGACCACTGGTTGGGAACCCCTGGTTAAGAGTGATGTTTCCAGAAGACAAGTTCATTGGGTAAACAAATTAGCATACATCACCAAAAAACAGGTATTGAAAACAATTTATTATGAAATATTTACAGGTTCTTGCTGTTAAAGGGCGTATTAGGAAACATTATTTACATATACATATGTGATTCATAGGAGGGTCAGTCAAGCTTTCGTTTACGAAACTTTCATGCTACGCAGTTTCGACACTGACATGACATTATTGAGAAATATATGGTGTTTTATTGTATTAACGCCTCGCTGTCAAGTTAATTAAACAGTCATATATCGAGTCTCATATACGGATGCCAAACTTGGACTACAACAGATGTAATGAAACAGAAATTAAGATAATTTCAACGAGCTGTAGAAAGAAGCATGCTTGGCTTGAAAATAAGCGATCGCATAAAGAGCAGCGTCATTAGAGCAAAGACCAAAATCACTGATGTTTTGTATATGGCCGAGAAACTGAAGTGGAACTGGGCGGTCCACATCGCGAGGACCACAGACAACAGGTGGAGCGAGCGCGTCCTGCACTGGTACCCAAGAAATGGAAACAGACGCCGCGGCAGACCATTGCAACGATGGCGAAATGAGATCGTAGCACTGGCAGGCATAGAGTGGACCAGAACGGCCCAAAATAGACTTAGATGGAAACAGATGGAGGAGGCCTTCATCCAGAAATGGGTGACCCCTTAGTAGATTAAATTTAAAAAATAATATTATAGAATTGTAAATTATAGGGAAATAAAGGCTATTTTTAACCGACTTACCAAAAAGGAGGAGGTTCCACGTATGTTTTTTTTTTTTTTTTTTTTTATGTATGTTCACCGATATCTCCGTCAATTGTAGACCGATTTTCAAAATTCTTTTTTTGTTTTAAAGAGTATATTCCGAAATTGGTCCCATTTTAATTTGCTGAAGATCTGATGAACAACTTCGGAGATATACAACAGAACTCTTTAATAAATAACGGCAAATCTCTCGGGATTGCTGCAAACGCATGTTTGTTCATTGTTTATACCATTTCATAACATAACATCACGCCAGTACGCTTTAAAAGGGTACGCAGATGTGTAGAGTTCACCTTGCTACACTTTTATTTCACCGGTTGTGCAGTTTCATGATATTCGGGTAATCTATTCTGGCATTATAGGTACCTTAAGTAACTACTGGCCTATTAGGGAGGTACAACTTTACAAATAAAAAACTTTTTTACAAAAAAATACTACCGACTTCCAATTAACAAAACTACAAAGTGTAAAATAATTTTATTTTTGGAAGTCGGTGTCCATAACGCAAAAAAATGGTACCCACCAAAGACACCGACTTCCAAAAATAAAATTATTTTACACTTTGTAGTTTTGTTAATTGGAAGTCGGTAGTATTTTTTTGTAAAAAAGTTTTTTTATTTTATTTTTATTATATCGAGTCTCGTGATTAATTGAAAAAATATATTATGAACATCTTTAACACCTTAACTGCCAAGTGACCGACAAACAATACATTTTCAATTGTGTCTCATTGCCTGGCAGTTAAGGTGTTAAATATAAAAATTGCTGTTCGTTACTCTCTCTAAAACTCAAAAACGGCTAGACCGATTAGAATAATACTTTTTAGGGTTCCGTAACCAAAGGGTAAAAACGGGACCCATTACTAAGACTCCGCGGTCCGTCTGTCTGTTTGTATATCTGCCTGTCTATCTGTCTTTCTGTCACCAGGCTGTATCTCATGAACCGTGATAGCTAGATAGTTGAAATTTTCACAGATGATTTATTTCTGTTGCCACTATAACAACAACTATCAATCTGCCTAGCCTTTTTCCCAACTATGTTGGGGTCGGCTTCCAGTCTAACCGGATTCAGCTGAGTACCAGTGTTTTAAATGGAGCGACTGCCTATCTGACCTCCACAACCCAGTGACTGGGTAACACGATACCTTTTAGCAAGACTGGTGTCAGATCTCAAGCTTCTGACTACCCGTAACGACTCTCAAAGATCTTCAAATGACAGCCGGGACCAATGGCTTAACGTGCTTTCCGAGGCACGGAGGAAACTCGGTATGTTGAAATGGTCACCCATCCACGGACCGACCTCGTCAAGCGTTGCTTAACATTGAAGATAAACAGTCCAGTTATATTTAATCTTGACAGTCGTGTAATCTACATCAGCTATTTGAATTACTTCTGTAAACATTTTGTGGAATGCCTAGATGCTGATTCTTTGGTGCATAGTATGCAATGCACATTGCGCATGCACAAGTCACCTGCGACTATCTACTGTCTAGATATGCAAAGAGACATGATCTTTAACCTCCTTCTGCTAGAAGCACAGTTCTAGTATTACGTATATGGTCAGAATTACATGAACATTACGTAAAGGAAGACAATGGACATGAACGATCAGAATTATATGTGGGAAAATTTAGTTCATTCACGCATCTGTGCCCTAGAATCAACCAAGTTGTACTGACCCCAATGATTTAGATATACGTTAGTTTTATATAGTAGTAGTTTTCTGCGAACAACACCGAAAATCTATACCTATCTATACCAATATTATAAAGAGGAAAGATTTTTTTGTTTGTTTGTTTGTACCGAATAGGCTCCGAAACTACTGGACCGATTTGAAAAATTCTTTCACCAATAGAAAGCTACATTATTCCTGAGTGACATAGGCTATTTTTAATCCCGAAAATGTGTCCTGTGGGGTGGCCCACGGGAGCGAAGCCGCGGGCAACAGCTAGTATTTAATAATAATATTATAAAGCTGATGAAGAGTTTCTTTGTTTGAACGCGCTAATCTCAGGAATTAAAAGTTTGGAATTGAAAAACGGGCAAAATATACCTTTTTGAAAGCTTTCGTTGCGTGCGTTGCGTACAATCATGTATGTGGGTGCGCCAAAGTTCACCTAAATTTTCAACTCCGATAATTGGAAATCCGAAAATGTTCTTCCTAACATTTTTCATCCTAACAATCACAATTCCTAACTACTCTGTCTCTAATGTTCATAATTCAGAAGCATTCAACTTCATAATGTCAGTAGCAATAAACATTTATTATACTTTTATTTGTTTTCCTATATTTTCTCAACATAACTATCTTTTACACTATTATTCAAAGTCATATCTTTTTTGTTTAGATTTATTTTTATTCATAATAATCATTAATTTTGCGTAACTTTATTTTCACATAACATGTATAACATATAAGAATAACAGGTACCATGGTACAAGTAGTCAAATAAATACATGTTTTCATATACACATTTCAATTAAATTAGTTTAATATTAGCGGCTATAGCTTTCAAATAATCACTTTTATTAGTGTATTTTGCTTTAAAATTCAATATTTATTTAATTCTATCATATTTGCCGTTGATTTGGAAGTTCATTTTATTTTTGTAGGTAGTACTCATAAATAGAAAGCTTTATAAAAAATTTCAAGACTCGGCAATGTTATGTTTTTTTGTATGTTTTTCGTGAGGTAAAAAAATGAGAATTAGGAGCGAGCGAAGCGAGCTCGGGAACTTGGGGCACCCCGACACGGATAGGTTAGGTTCGAAGGAGATGACGGAAGCTGAAGTGAGCGAGCAAAGCGAGCGAACGCAACTCCCGTCATCTCCTTCATGTTAGGTTACTTTAGACCCTGCAGGCAGAAATAGGAGCGCCGCGCAGCGGGGCTCCGTCGACTTAGTTGCTTAAATCTTAAACTTTACCCATGGATATCTTCCATAACCATGGGGTTCTGTGGGGTTGGGATGGTACAATGAGGTAGCCCCTCTACCCTCCTATCCCTTTCCCCCTTTCGCGCCCCTTAAATCGATGGAAATTTATGGAATTTTTTATTCTAACCTGAAAACTTTAACCATGGATATCTCCATAACTATAGGGCTCCGAGTGGTTGGTGTGGTACTGAGGAGTAGCCAAACCTCCCCCCAACCCACCTCTACCCTATCCGCGCCAAAAATCAACGGCATATAATCGAAATTTTAACCTTACACTTATACTTTTTGTTGCTTCTTAATTCACACGCCCAATATTGTTTATCCACTGTTATTCGGTTTTTTTCATATGTAAATCCATGTACGTCTAATTTTAATCCTCCGCGACTGGTTTTAAATGATTTTAAATAATTTTTCTTTATATTAATAAAGCATTAACACAAACATGCACGTAATGATAATACACCGACATGAACTTAACAATAGACACAACTCAGTACGTTATGTAAAGCATACCCCAAATAATAATCATCCCTCAAATTAAAACTATACATATCATCTTCTACCCACATATATTTTTTTATTACACTTGGTAAATGTTTCTTTCTGAGTATGAGTGAAAATATTATGGTAATCATATTTAGGGATAAAAGCGTTATGATAAAAAACAGTAGGAGTTTAAATATATTTACATAATGATATTATTAATTACAACTTTCGGAAACATGAGTGTTATGAACATCGCCGGTAGCACTACAAATAGTATGAATGAAAACTTTAGGATAAATTTTTTTAGGAAGAGTGATCATTCGGATTACAAATCGTTAGGGAGAACAATTTCGGGTAAAGAACTTTAGGTGAGCCAATATGGACCCCATGTATGTAGGGTAGAGTAGGTATGTAGATAGGGTAGGGTAGGGTAGGTAGGTAGGTAGATTAGATTAGGTAACCAGTTGACGAAGCAAAGCCGCTGGAGACAGCTAGTATAAAATAAAAAGTCGTTAAATTATCACTTAGGTTTGTTATGGGATTGGTGTTTTTAATTTCAGATACTGTATAATATCGGCGAATATCCTTATACGTAACAATTTAAGTGCAGCTATAAGCTGTGAAAGTTAAAAACAGCGTTTAAAAAGTTCGTTCTTAAAACACAGGACAGAAATCAGATACAGTTCGATCAGATCCGGACGTAAGTGATAACATAACCAATATAGGCTGGCCTCCATTACAACTTACATTAATTATTGAAACTCCGTACTACGCTGGACCAGCTTATAGCTCAAATAGACACTTAGGGCAGACTTCTATGACCCGTTGTCGTTGACCAATGTAAAGTGCCGGTTCCAGTAGCTAACAAGATGTAGCTAAACATCTAACAAGGAGCAACTGCCACGACCTCAGTAACCTAACAAGCGGGGATGCCTATACATAATAAAATATGGCCTTTAATACAATTCCTAGCGTCTGCATAAAGAAAGTGCAGCACAAACAAACGCACGGGCTGCGCTTGCGCAAGTGCGCGAGTTTCTCCGATCAGATTCGTAGACTACCGAGTAATCACGGGGTGAAGTTGTAAATTACTTGTTTGTTCACTAAATTACCGTATTTAGATCTATTCGTTGGTTACATACAGTCTCAATATTATGTTTTGCATAACATAGCGGAGAGTGGCGAGCACCTAGAGCGAAAAAGTGGTTGTTCGAGTCCGAATGTGTTAGATGTTAGGTACAAAACAGGATTGTGTTTTAAGTGAAGTAAAAATATTTAAAAATAACAAAAAACTCGACTGCTTAAAAAGCCAACTAAAAAGACGTAAACAAGAACAAAATCATGCTGTGCAGTCGAAGGATACATATGATTGAGCTGGCTGACCAAAACCAGATGTATCCTCCGACTGCACAGCATGATTTTCTTCTTGTTTACGTCTTTTTAGTTCGCTTTTAAGCTGTCGGGTTTTTTAGTAACTTTTTAGTATTTTTTTTTAGAATTAGGTATATTTAAACATATAAGTGTTATACATTTTTGAAATCACCTCTTAAAACCCTTTATTTAGATCCACACACGATGGGTTTGGAAGAAAAAAAATATTTAGGCCCCCACAATATGGCGCCCAAAAGCCGCCATTTTTTATTTTCCAATTTTAATGTAGCCAGTGACACTCGGAGGGTTAAGACGAATCGACTAACGTAAGAATCATCAAAATCGGCCAACGCGTTTGGTCGCTAGAACGCCGCATAGGAACGAACATACATACATAGACTGATAAACACATTACCCTCCTTCGGCAGTCGGGTACAAAGACCTCCTTTTTTGAAGTCAATTAAAAATAAAGAAACTTTTGCTTTTGTCCTCTAGTTCGATGGTGATGACGTAATAAGCTCCGAACCAGTTCAATATTTGTGCAATTTCCTCCCAATAGCCTGCATGCTGAGTCACATATTAAATATGCATAAGAAAAACCCGTGGAATATTACTTCGCGTGTCATTTTTTTTCTCACATCACCAGTACTTAACGTGTCAAATTCAGTTTGGCATGCTGTCAGCTACATAGATTTGGTAAAACCAAAGACATAAATCTAACTAGATAACGCAAGTCCCTCCATCTGTATGAAAACCAAACGTGCCACTTTTTCACACACAATTTAAAAACAAATTTAGGTACATACCAATGACAGAAAACTTTTTGTATACAGTATTTACCGCTCGTTATGACATAATTAAGCATTTTTCTACATTTCGGTGGATGTCCGGTGCCGATAAATGCTAAATAAAAAGCTCAAAGTACGATCATTGATCGTAATTTTACTCCGTTTTTTGACACGCGAAGTACATACAATCGCGTCATCTAGTTAGATTTATGTCTGTGGCTAAAACTCTACATATTGATGGAACAGTGTCAGAATTTTTGTTATTTGTAGGAAATAGGCAAAGCCTTGAGACTTAATATGTAAGGAATTGTCTAAAGGTAGAGACATTGAATAGTAATTGGTTTCGAGAATTTCTTCCGGATACAAAGGTGTTTCCAATCGACAAGTAGGAATGTTGCTGTACTAGTAAATGTTAATGCATTGAATACGTAAAAGGATATTGGTTCTGGTTTCCGACGTCATTTTTAACTTGAAGTTCTTTGTACCAGCCGTGTCGTGCTTAGGCCGGCTTAGTAGGCGTTTCGGCCGATGAGTTTCGACCGAAACGCCTACTATCCGGTCCTGATCCGGTCGAAACAAGAATTTCATTATTATTAATATTTTTGAGTGTTTAAAAAGTCTGCTCTTAACACACCGGATACAAATCAGGTACAGTGCCTAGTTGTGACTGTACAAAATTAGCTTGAAAAAAGTATAGGCCGATACACCACTCAAAAATATTAATAATAATGCAATTCCTGTTTCGACCGGATCGGGCGAAACTCATCGGGCGAAACGCCTATTAAGCAATTAGGCCAACCGCTTAGCTTGAGATACGAGTAAACCTAAGTTTATCAAGCCATTATAAATAACCCTTCAAAATGATTTGCTCAGAAAGATGCATGCTGCATAAATAAACATTTACCAATACTGTAAAATATTATAGTGGTGACATAATAAATCACCTGATCTTTGGATTAACTGTCACATTAGTCAGTGACTGCGAACTGTCTATACGACGGTAGTCGGCAGTCAGTTCAGTACTACATCTGGCCTTTGACTAAACAGGTCCACACATAAAATGACTGAGCCGCATATATGTTTAATAATATAATTTATCAAACGTTTTATAATCTTGCTGATCTTGCTAACCGTGCGTGGGTGTAACTTTGTATGCTCTTTAGTTATGCATTCAGCAATCTTGTAGGATAAGCCACATTGCTGAGCGGTTTTGTCATGCACTCAATGTTAAGTATTTCTAGACTAATAAAAAAGCAGGCGAGCAGTGGTGACCCAGTGGTATCGGCGGCGACTTACAAGTTGTAAGTCGTGGGTTCGAGCCCAGGCAGGCGCTTTACTTTGTGTAAATTATATCTTAACCACTGCTTTCAAAACGGTGAAGGAAAACATCGTGAGGAAATCGGCATGTCCTAGAACCAAAAATTCGAAGACATGTGACATTCACCAACCCGCACTGGGCCCGCGTGGTGGATTACGGCCCATTCTCTCTCACAGAGAGGAGGCCTGTGTCCCAGCTGTGGGAACATTAATAGGTTGATGATGATGTGTGAAAACAACAGGGCCAAGTTGAGTAGAGGATCTATCAATTCACACAAATGTCGTAAGTTGCAATTACTGCCGTTGTTCACTTCAAATTATAAAAGGAACATGTTTCAAAGACTTGCCTCAGAGATCGGATTATCTTGTAGCAAATCAAAACGGGCGTTTTAATATAAAATAATGAAATCAGACCATATCTCCGCAGCGATTTATCTTGATCTAGTTTTAAAAGTCAATCGGAGGAAATGCATAACTTAGCTGATCGAGGGCATTGAGCAAGTCGTCTGTAGACTGTCATTACTCACTATTGCAAATAATCAATTAAATTCGATACGAAAAAACCACTTGTGAATTTTGATCAGTTTTTGATAGAAAAAACGAGGTAACTTTTCATCTAGGAATAAGTATAACTAACATATTTTTTGCCGAACTCATGATGCATTTGCCTAGTCTATGGGGATTGCTTGATTTTTTTCTTCTTTGCCAGCCTCATTGCATGGGCCATTTGTAGTAACTTTAAATCAATCAATCTGCCTAGCCTTTTCCCAACTACATTAGGGTTGTATTCCAGTCTTACCGGATTCAGCTGAGTACCAGTGTTTTACATGGAGCGACTGCCTATCTGACCTCCACAACCCAGTAACTAGGTAACACGATACCTCTTGGCAAGACTGGTGTCAGATCGCAGTCTGCTGACTACCCGTAACGACTGTCAAAGATCTTCAAATTACAGCTGGGACCAACGGCTTAACGTGCTTTCCGAGGCACGGAGGAAACCCGGTATGTTGAAAATGGTCACCCATCCACGGACCAACCTCGTCAAGCGTTGCTTAACCTTGATGATCGACCAGTGCGGCTTATTATTTAGCCAAGAGTTCCTCCTCCACGAGTAAGTAACTCCTGTCAATTACGAATTACTTAAAGTCTCCATACAATAAATTTTAAGTAGGTACATGTAATCGTTTAAAATTTTGCTTTCGTTTGAATCCTTCGCTTTTATAGAACACATTCTGATCCGGAGTCAGGATAGCATGACCGTTTCAAAATTACCAGACAAATTACTCTACGTGGATGAGTACATCACTAACAATACCTATCCGTAACTATGTGAATAGATATAGAGATATCCGGCGTTTGCAGTAATCTATTGTTAAGTGTATAAGGAAAAATCGTGACCATACATGCTCAGGAATATATGGTTTCCTAAGAAAACGTTCAATTATCAAGAACTGTGTACATAAGGTAAATCAATTATGAAGAGATTGGAACGAATCGGTACAACGTTTGAAACACAAGATCGATTGCCTACGCACAGGAATGTGCGTTTTTTGATTGTGTACGCGTTCTCTACAGGTTAATCGATATTCAACTTAAACATTATGGCAGGTGTCATGGCTTATATAAGATATATCGCTATGTTTTATACTTTCTATGTAACTGTACTTCACTTGTATTAGATTGTTTCGCGCCTAGAAGAAAACCGAATGCTGCATGATCATCGGGGCAAAATCAAAGAATATGTAAGGAAAATCTTTGATTGTCATACATGCTATATGCTTTACAGTATTCTATACAATCCTACAGCCCCCTCTTCCTTCAGGACACACATAATATATATCTAAGGTCATCGGAAAACTTGAGGCTAGAGATGCCGATGTATTCCACCAGCTTTTACGACAAATCTTTTACGGTTCAAGCGGTGCGGTTGTGGAATGCTTTGCCCGTGTCAATAAGGCGTGCTCAATCTCTGACCATTTTTTAAAACTATGGTGAAGAATCACTACCTCTCTCTTTAATAGTAGTTTTTCTTGATTTCTTTGTTTTTGTGCCATACTTGTATATATGTATTTATTTTATATATAAATAGTACACCAAAGACTACCTACGATACTGTCTTTCCTTTCATTTTATTAAAATCCACCCAAAGGTTGTCTTGAAAAGATCGCTTTTAGCGATAAGGCATTGTGTCACTCAGTGTAATTTTTTCTTCATCTATACTTTTCTGTAACTTATATGGTGTACATAATAAAGAGTATTCTATTCTATTCTATTCTAATATTGCATTTATGACCGTCTAAGATTTTCCTTAACTTTGAAAATGACAAAACATACCTAGTCATTTAAAGAACCTAGCAGTAAATGCTGCAGACAGATAAGTATAATATAAGTTCTCGTACCACTTGCTCAAAAAAGTGACATTCTATGCCACAAAAAGCCAACATAACAATAGTCATTTTTAATCTGTTAAAAACAGGGAAAGAAAATTATACTGAATTTCATTCATCCTCTAGGGAGAGAATGTGATTTAAATTTGGAATACTTACCGAAATTTATACTGAACTACATCTGTGTTTACACCATTGAGTTTGTATATAAAGCATTATACATATTTTTGAAAAAGGAATACGCATTTATTATGCAGTTATGATTATTAAATAAAATTACGAAAACCGACGAGGCCGTATGAGCTTGATGCCTTTGCTTTTCCGACAAAAAAAAATTTAGTCTAGGAATTTGCCGCGTTTTTGTTTTCTTCAAATACATAAACGTTAAGTTTATTTTACTTTTAATTGACATTATTTTTAATAAATGCTTATCTCATATTATTATTGTGTTAATTTTTTCGCAAATGGTACGAAAAGTAGAGTATTTTCCTCGGTGATAAAGCTGTCTTAGTCTTGGGTGAACTTAAATCCCTCGCTACACTCAGGACTCGTCTTAAATCCCTCGCTTCGCTCGTGATTTAAGTTTTTAACACCCTCGCTACGCTCGGGAGTAAACCTCGAGTCCTTCGTTACGCTCGCGATTTAAATCGTCACCCGCGCCAGAAGACACTGCTTTATCCCCTTGGTTAATAATCTACTAATATATATATATATAATTATATAAGTATGACGAAAACCAGGTGCTAAGTTGTAAGATGTAACTCAAGCAGCTTTCTTCTCACGTCCTTGGTACAGTACATATGAAAAGTATTCTAAATGAAGACGTCATGTAATGTCAGTTGGTATGTGGTTGTCGGTAACTATACTGTCGGCATGTTGACAACACTTTCTTCGTAAATACCTCATTACATAAACGTGTGGGTGCCGGCGGCATTCCGAGTGTAGTGCGAATGACCAATACTGAGTAGACATTACAATTACCATGCGTTGGTTTGTAATGATATTGGAATCATGTATTATAGAGAAAGTATTCAGAACAGAACAAGATGAGGAACAGGAAAACTACTTTTTCTTTCATAATGCCGTTTTTGCCGTTTGCTTTTTTTGGGGTCGAGTTATTTTATCATAACCATATTCAGCGTATACTCGTAATGTACCAATCGACTGCAAGGACACAAGCCTTCTCTCTATTTATTTATTATATGCTTTATTGTACACCTTAAAATACAATTATAATAAAAATAAACTTAAAATTAATACAAATACAATGGGCGGCCTTATCGCGTTCCGCGATCTCCTCCAGGCAACCTGGTATGGACAATAATTGTCTGGACTTGAAGTGGGGTTGTCATTGGTGTGACATTAACATTGTTAAAATACTATATTATAATAGATACACAGATAAATACACATGGTATGTAATATATACATAAATACATACATACTAAATATAATGGTAATAAAAAATAATGATGAATGACCCTATTGATAATCACAATCACAAATCAACACGCTAAGACGAAGGTAATGTTCCTTTACGAGTCTTTTGAACACAGGTAATGATTGAGCACGTTTAATTGGATCTGGCAATGCATTCCACAGACGACTAGCCTGAACAGTAAAGGATTTATCTAAAAAAGTCGAGCAAAGTGTTGGAATTCGAAGACGTAAGTTGTCTGATGACCAGAGAAATTATCTCTATGAGAGGTAGGTTGAATTTCACCACGCGAGTCAAATGCGGATTGATAGCTGTCACACTCAATGCCTTCGAATAGGGATGTTACTTGAGTAAAAAAAATATAATTTTATTTAGTCCGTCAGTGAGATTATCAAATAATATTGGTCACGTACTTTTTGGTTTACCAAATCAATAAAAAAATACAAAGCTAAAGCGCATCAAAGTACAGGAGTGGGGGCTTGTGACGTCACTAATGCAGTTTAATGTGTACTGGCGGCGTGACGTCACACGATATTTCAACGCATTATATCGTCGTCATTTTATGTTTACGTGTGAAAAGAAAAAGTACGTGTCCAATATATTTTATTAATCTACCTGACGGACAAATAACAAATTTTCATAAACTATTCTTTAACTGCTTTGATAGAATTGAAAACCCAGGATACGACTTACTTATCATTCTTCTAATTCAAACTATAGTAGCATAGAGTTCAACTTAATCCTAAATATCCTGATACATGGAAAACCACTACTTAACTTTAAGGTCTTTAAACTCAGTCCCATATCTTATTAGGCAAGCAAAACTTGTTTTGAAGATGTCGACGAATTATAATAATGATGTGTTTACGACATTATAATAAATTACTTGTTTGTCAAACTTTGTATGACATTTTGATGCTGACATTCAAACACGACAGGTGACCTGCATCTTTGGTTTAGAGGCTAAGGGGAATAACACGTCAGAGGTTGGGTTTCTACAACAAAAAATATAATCCCGTAGCTAATAGATCTCTTCAATGTAACTCATATTTGTGTTACAATTTACGTCATGAATAACATCATTAATGGCTTGTTACATGATCATCAAATGTGTTAGCATACACAATAATCGACTACCTTTATAATACCTATTCTACGCTTAAATTCTTTAAGTCAAGAGTGAATAGGTTCCTTTTAGGTAAGCGTGCTATATCGTCGACCACATCATCGCTTACGATCAGGTGAGATGGTGGTCAATCGCGAGCCTATCAATAATAAAAAAAAACATTATCTAAGGGTTGCAACTTAATTATTTTTCAAAAACTTGACCCTTGTTTAGCTGTGGCAACTCATAGATGATTTTGACAGATGAAAAAACTTAGAGGGCGCGAAAAAGTTTACGAACTCTCGGACTCTTGTAAAAAAACGAAAAGCAAGTGCTTAGTGACGACAACAGTGGCCTCGAGTAATATAAAGGTGTTAAAGTACCTAATAAAACAATAGTTGGAAAAGCAGAGTGTATATTTCTTTCAAATGGAATTACCATCGGTAATGCAAAGGCAATCAAGTCTTAATACATCTTAATGTGTCCGCTGTTTATTTTCATAACAGCTGAAATGAAATGTCAACAATGGGACGTAAACACGTAACCTCAAACATAATAGAGATTATGGCGTGGTCGCAGGATGTTGAATTGTTTTGTCTGTGCGTCCGAGTTCGTTGATGAATGTTAATGTCAGTAAGCAGCTCGATGATTATCTGTGATTGCTTCCTGCGCGGAGTGCGCGGCGGCGGCTCACTGCGCATCGAGGCGAACCTCCCAAGGAGGCCTGCGCGCACGCAGCGCCCTCGGCCGCCGCGCTCGTGTGTAGCACGCCTAATGACCACTCTTCCGGATCCGGCAGGTAAAACCAACTAATAAAAATAATGAGCCTCATTTCAACCGAAGACGGATCAAATTAGGATGTAATTGTTCCGTGTTCTTTTTACCCGACTGCCGAAGGAGGGTAATTACTATACTGACTTCTATGAACAGGATGCTTAAAAGAATGGAGGTGGTAAAACCATCTTTGGAGTACCTGTGTTAGTATTTTCCTCTAGTTTTTATCGAATGACATTGGACAAGTATAGTGCGTTCCGTTGAATGATTAAAACGGTCACGACTGATGCGGGTCCGTTGCGAATCACTGCTAAAGTTCACTTTCAAATCATTATTTCTATCTACTTTCAGATCACAGTCTAGATATTACACAACACTTCTTGGATTAAATAGTATGCAAATTAATATTATAAACAGCAGCGTCTTCAATTTGGTTCGCAGATAATAAAATATTCTTATTTCTAAATTCATAGTTTGAGGTTGAAGTATAATTTAGTTATGGTCATGACCACTCGGCTGCGGCTTCGCGCAATTCACGGCAAGAATAAAACAAAGACGCGTCAACAATGACGACCTTGTCGCGCCCGCAGCCGAGTTGTTCCGAGTTGAGCCGAGCCGTACTGCAGAGCGTCGTCGTTGAGTGGTTGTGCAACACTGCTTCAACTAGAAAGCACACTTTCTTCCACGTAGCAAGGACTTGTGTTGGCGTTTTCAAAATTGCCATCCGTATTATCGATGAAGCTACAAAAGGTCACGCCTGACTCACTATTGAAAATACCGATTTGAAACTTCCGCATCGTAGTCGGTTCGGAAATTAAATTCTCTCGCGAACTTGGTCGCAAATGATTGAATGTTGACCATAAAGGGCATGTGCAAGCGCAGTAATATAATATGAAGTCGAGCTGATCGCGGCGGTGTCAGGGTTCTGAGTTGGCGGTCCGCGGCTATTTACACTTTCACCTCACTCCGGGCTTTACCAGAATTTACGTCACCGCTGCGCCGGCGCAATTATATCATCATGAAATCAGCTGCTGAGTAAGTGGCACAGTGGCACACTGGGCTTTGAACCCAAGTCTCACTTTTTGTTTAGTTATTGTATTTTGGAGAGTTGCGATGCTCGTTATCGGTCATTAGGTTTCATAAGGAATTGGAAAGCGATTTACATTTTCAATTACGTTTTCATTCACACGTTCGTGTGCAATATTGAGGAGTACATTTTATTATGAATGAGGCGTCCACAGAATATAATGGAAACTAGGTAGTCTTCTCTTTTTAAATTATATAGGACGGTTTCAATATATAGGAACATCGATATAATAAAGTTTAAGTGCATCTATTAGCTATTCAACGAACAAGTTTATCTCTTCTTTTTTAAGTAAAAAGTCATAATTTGAGGTTTGGCTCTCGTCTATTTTCTCCTCCAATATTGAAACAATTTAAAAGATATTCCATAAACTAAAAAATGAAAGACATATTCTATGTCCCTATGTTTTCCTTTTTGATGCACTAGAACCCTCAAAATTTGCTCAAAATTGTGCTGTCAACAGAGGCTTAGTGTACAAATTTGACAAATATAAATGAAAAAAGGAAAATATAAGGACATGGTATATATCTTACTTTACCAGTTAATGGAATATCTTTTAAATTGGTTCAATATTGGAGGAGGAAATAGACGAGAGCCAAACCTCGAATTACGACTTTTTACTTAGGAAATTCAGTCGGTGCTCTCTGCCCATATTTTCTCTTAAATCTTATTCATGAATTACGTACCACCGCCGTTCCGTAATTCCTATCTGGTACTTAGGTCTGAACATACAGACACCTCTTCAATACAATATTTTGCATCAATGAAAACTTATTCACAATCTGCTTGAAATTGTCTTTACCTCTATTTTCTGAAGTTCGTATTATGTAATAAGTATTTGTATTTATTTGTCTTCATTCATTGCAATTACTTTTTGCACGCAATTCTTTTAATGTTGTTTTGCCGTGTTGATAGACATTTCATTGAAGTCATTCGGAGGACACGGACAGTAAAAATCTTGAACCGTGGTCAGAGTCTGATCTAATACATAATATATATTGTTCATGTCCGTAACCTAGAACCGTAGAGTCTTATGACATTCACGCAAGCATGCACTCCTTCTTCAATAACCTTACCATTTGCGTTTGCTATTTCAAGTTATTTGCTGGTCGACTTGACATTAGTAATTACAGAATTCCTTAATGGCTGTTCAAAGTATAAACGAATATAATAATTCTCAATATTTTATCGTTAATGAATGTTAAATATCCTATTCTTCTTATGACCATGAGCAGCGCTGGTCACGGTCAGTCTAAAGGGCTTTTAGCATTTTAAAATATTTAAACAATATGCGCAAAACAATAGTGAAGTTTGCTGAACATATTTCAATACCGTAATGTTGATTACACACACTGATCTTTGTATAGCTGGCAACAGAGCCATTGTTTTTTCGCGGTTTCTCTTTACCTAGTCGTGCGTTACCTCTGTCGTGGACTACATCGTAAGCTCTTGGTGTTTACTAGCTATTACGTCACTCCACAAATCCATTACGTTATAGGCTTCTAAACAATGTGAGGTTTTGCAATAATAACGCTTCAAACATGAAACATAATAAATTTTGATTCAGTATTACGCACATTATTTAATAGTGGCTTTTCTTTATTGTCTGGCGGCTGAGTGACCCAGAATATAACAATTAAATGTAACTTCAATATAAGTTATTATGAGTTCCTAGTTATAGAGAGAACTTTATGTGGATATCTGTAACTATTCTCAATCTCATTAATTCTTTTTGGTTTTTTTTCCTTCATTTAATTAGTCTTTTTACAATGGTTTTCAATCATCTTCATAGCCCTTTGCTAAGAATAGTTACAGCACTGATAACAACATTTGTGCCACATGTTAAATTTAGTCTTTTTTATTTTACCTTTGTATAGATTTGATACCTTTTACCGATTGTTTTGTAAATGTGTGAACATTGTAGGCCTTCTAGATGCTTGTTAACTTTTGTTAACGTTTTATTTTCTTTTGTTTATAATAAAAAATATTTTATTTGTTTTTCATACGACTTATTGTCGGGCCTACGTTGTCCCCCCATGTCTAATTACTAATGCTGTAACATGGAAATATTGTAAAACCAAACCATTTTTTAAAAGAGTAACCATGGATTTTCTTGCCGGTTCTTCTCCATAGGAAACGACCAACCCGAACCGTGCACCTTTTGTCGACTTTTTATAAGTGCCCATGTAGGCCTACATGTTTTTTTTTTTTTTGATGATTTTTAGGGTTCCGTACCCAAAGGGTAAAAACGGGACCCTATTACTGAGACTCCGCGGTCCGTCTGTCTGTCTGTCTGTCTGTCTGTCTGTCTGTCTGTCTGTCTGTCTGTCACCAGGCTGTATCTCATGAACCGTGATAGCTAGACAGTTGAAATTTTCACAGGAGATGTATATCTGTTGCCGCTACAACAACAAATACTAAAAACCAAATAAAATAAATATTTAAGGGGGGCTCCCATACAACAAACGTGATTTTTTTGCCGTTTTTTACGAAAATGGTACGGAACCCTTCGTGCGCGAGTCCGACTCGCACTTGGCCGGTTTTTTACTTTAGAAATAACGGTGTTGTAACCTCGTTAATGTTAGAATGAGTTGGTGTTGAACTTACCCGTGTTCCGGAATAGTGTTCTTGTACTTTTCTCTTTTCATTTCCACGTGTTTGTTTAGAGAGGTGGTCGCGTTCCACTGTTCATATCACTACACACGGCACACACTGTACAGTTCATTACTTATACACTGATTGATATCACTTTGTCAGAACACTTTTTTCGCCAGTCCCATGACTTCCTGCAAAAAAGATATCGGATATTAGTGACGCGTGAACATTGCTATTTCGTCTGTGGGAGTCAGCGCGTGAAAGTGTAGGTTATAAACAAAACCTTTTTGCTTGAACATCCAAAACAGCGCATTTTATGGTCTCTTCAATTATGTTATTGCTGATAGCGCATCATGACGTTGTTAAGTATGAAGTGGTTGGGTAATATTGTACTAAAATGGATTTCTTGGAGCATTATCCTCTGTTGCAAACTCAGAGGCATTTGATTGAGGTAAAGATGTTCATCATACATCCACATCGTAGTTGTAGAATGTTGAATCTAAAAGTTAGTTTATATAATGGTCTAATTTCGATTTCGAAATTATATGCTTATGCAGTTTGGAACTGTTATTATGTCTGATGACATGTCTCCAATCAACTCGTACTATCAGATTGATCGATTGGTTTCGGATAGCAAATTAATCGATTATCTTATTAAATTGTATTACATTTAAGTATTCGAGAGGTTGTTAACTCAGATCATTGTCGTGCATTTTGCAACGGCTTAGTTTTTCGCAACTGACAACTATTATTTATTTAGAAGGCTGATAAATTGCTAGACTGTCCTATAAAATTAAGTTTATATTATAAAATCAAATAATGACTTCGATCGTTTGTAAGTTTTCAAAGATATAACTTGGTAAATAAATCACGCTAATGATATTTAGGACATCCGATACTTACTTTTGGTTATAATTCTTTTTAATAATAACCTGTCTTTTGTCACAGCTGGTTTAATGCTTGACTGTGTGTATTCGAAGTTTTTATCGATCATTCTAGATCACGACGAGCAAAACACGTCGCTGCTGACGTTCGAGACTAGACCGTGAGAAATGTGTGCTTATGTCGCACTGTTTCATAGACAACTAGCATTCCTGGTAGCTTTAGTTTTAGAAAATATCATGCAAAATATAAATAAATAAAAGAAGGAAAAGGCAATTGATCAAGTACGTATAGCTACAACATAACAAGCGGTTCCTTTCAAGACGTTGAATTTGTTGCAAACACTGTCATAGGAGCAGGGATGTCTTCGAACTATTAAACATTTTTGGAACTAAATTTGTACAAATAAAGGTCCTCTATATCCTTGCAATTAACAGATCTTCTCAGAAAATCGTGCTGTGAAATAAAATATAAATTAAAATATTAATGGCTACTTAAATGAACCTGCCGCATAAAATGTTATAGTTCAGCACCAATTAATATAATAATTAATTGAACAGTGTCAGTATTGTATATATTTTACGTTCTAATCCTTGACGCGTACCTAGATATATATCCTTTATCCTAATTGCCGGAGTTATTTATAGCTCAAATGTTATCTGCGGTGTTGCAAGTGGCCTTCGGGGCTTCGGTTCGAGTCCTGCTGTGGACAATCACTCGATGTCTATAATTACTCATTACGCTAATGGATGTTCGATCGAGGTATTATGTGCTTTGTCACGACTCGTACACACGAGCGAGGCGTCATCGACTTGTCGCTCTTGTCTACACGTGATTTACTGAGGGAACACAATTGTAATACCAGAAATAAAGATAAGTTAGATCAAACTTCTTATAGACTAGCTAAAGTACAATCATCTTTCATGGGGTACTGTGTTAAATTCTATAACAAACTACCTCGTGATATATTAAAACTAAATAAAAGTAAATTTAAAACTTTAGTTAAAAACACTCTTTGTAAACAAGCATATTAAAACTTACATAATTATATTCAAGATAAGAATGCTTGGAATCATGCTGGTCCTGCTCCATAGGGCAATCTTTAGTGTAGACAAAATCAAATTTGTTAATTTATATTCCTATTCATAGTTATTGTATTAATTGTTTTTTTTTTTTGAAATTGTCTCACACACTGTTCCGTTGTTGTTGAATTAGGTATTTTACCTATGTTTGCAATATTTGTAAGTATGTGAGAACCATGTTCCTACTTAGCAAATTAATTAATTTTCCTGTTAATGCTTTTTAATACTTTATACCTGTACGTAGTATAGTGTGTAGACGTATTCTGGGTGCATCGTTTAATGTATGTACTTATGTAAATATTTTAAAACACCTATTAAAAAAAAAGTAAGTATAGAGTTTCTTGTGCATTCTTCTCCATAACAATCTACTTTCCGAATGCACGATAGAATCATTAGTGCCGTTAATTGGCCTAGTTGAATAAATATATTTGACTTTGACTTTGAACCTGCGTTTGTACGGGAATATTGAGTTATGTATGCTTTAAGTGGGGCACGGCTAACATGATAGACAGCCAGGTAAGATACTAGAACTGAACTCTTTGTCTAACTAAAGCTTAATCTGGTAGATGTCTGTTGAAGTTCAGTCAGACCCCAGGCATTTGCCTTAGTTTGCGTTTAAACAATTTGATCATATCTCTTGAATTGTAAGTAGTTTAACCTCTATATGATTAAATATTAGACACATTAACTCGCGCTTTTAAAACTGCTCCTTGTGTCAAACGACAGCTTAAAACGGTATAATTAAAGGTTGTTAAAACATTCCTGTAGGAATTATCTCCTAGTTGTGGGCTTAATTACAGTCATAGTCAAAGTCAAAGTCAAAGTCAAAGTCAAAGCCTTTTATTTGCATTAAATTTGGTACTTTGGTACACATCTTTTGATGGTATAAATAAGTTATTAGCACAATGACACATTTCGCCATAAGTTGGCATGCAAATATTATATTGTGTTAAGGTGCTTACAATAAGCAGATCTCTAATAATCTAATAACACATAACACATTATTTGTATTAGGTATTTAACCTGTTAAATTTAATAAACTCTTCAAAACACTTAGTTTACTTACTAGACTAGTTGACAGTAGTAGTAGACATAAACCAGTTGTCTAGAAAAGAAACTCTGTAATATCTAAATCATCATCTTCTTGCCCTTGTTCCATGTTACTTGGGGTCGGCGCAACATGTCTTCTTCTTCCATACCATCCTGTCCCCCGTCACGCCATCACTGACTCCCTTTTCTTTCATATCACTCCTCACACAGTCCATCCATCTTTTCACAAATTGGTGACAGGTCACTACCTGTCACCAATTCATCCATTCCTAGTTGATCAGGTGCGTTACGTCTCAGTCTACCTCGCCATCCTGTTGGACACGCAAGACAAGACACTCTGTACTATCTAAAAGGTGTAATTTTATTACTGCAGAGATCTTAGAGCCTTAGCGCCGGTTCTAAGTGTCTTGGTAAATTTCATTTCTAAATGATGTTATGCGAGCCAGTAAATTGCAGTAATAGCTTCAGAATAAATTACTGTGTGCCGTCTGTCAGTATGATTTAATGTAGTTCTTTGAATGGCAAATGTATAAACAGCGGCATAGCACGATTTTACTGGAAAGACTTAAGGTTACACTAGTCGATAATTCTTCCATACAAACGTAGTTTAGGGATTACTCCACTGTTTGACGATGTACGTTCAAAATAAAAATATATCAATTTGTCTCATCATTATCTAGCCCTGAATGGAAACAAAAACGTAAAAAAAAGCATTTGAAAGTTATGAGCGTCGGAAGTTCCATATTTCAACACTAATTTTAACGCATCTTTGGGCGGCAATAAATACCATAAAAAAAAGAAAATTGCAATACGGCCTCTATACAGGGATAGATTAGTAGTTCAAGAATGCAAATAATTTTATTTTGAAAATATACATTTAGTCGATTTTTTAGACCAATTGGTCAAATTTGAATTGGTCTACGGAGCACCGACGGATTTTTCATGATATCTAGACTCCCAAAAATCTGTTTACAAAATTTCGCGCGCTCGTTTTCGTCCTAAATCATCATCCATTTTCCTACAAACTTGCAAAAGTGATAATTCGTACACGAACTAGCTTCTTACTGCTCATCACAGCATCTATCTCTTTCTCACGTGTTGTCGGATGAGATAGCATGCATTTTAACCCCGCGCACAAAATAGTTCGTGCCGTCATCTAGGAGAACCTTAATGATGTGTGATTTTGGATACGACGCAGCATTCCCATTTGAGCCTACAACAACAAAAGATAAGCTACGTTCAAAACTAGTTAGAAATTCGAAGGGGAAAATCAAATCCAGTTCCCATTCTAAAGGATCAAACGAAAATAATTTCTTAACACCCAAAAGTAATCCTTGAGTTACGACTGTTAATCAAATTCTAAGCTTTACTCGAGATAAACATTTATGGAGCTGACGACTTCGGAATAAATTACTAATCTTTCGAAATACCAACTACATAACATTTTAAGTAGGATTACTTACTTTAAACACGCTCTATGTGGAGAAGGACGTTGAAATTAACATCTATTTTATGTAAATACGAGGAAAATGAAAATGCTAACATGGTGACAGTGAAATCTCTGCTTACCCGTGCAGTGCTATGCGAGATGTTTTAAAATCAAAAAATCAAAATTCATTTATTTGCATAAATAAGGTACAGAAGGTTGGTAAAATGTACAAAATTGTTCTCTTATTCTGCCTTTAATTTCGGCGTGCAAATATAAATCAGAGTGACACATTTTAGTAAAAAATTGTTAATGATCATAATCATGCAGTCACTAAACAGATAAGCCCATTAAAATGTATTATTGAATTAAATAAATGTCAATATAATATGAAAAAAATAATAAAGATGTATGTGTCAAATGTCAAATAATAATAACCAAACACAAAACAATAACAATCATAATTTAAAAAATAATAATAATAAGGATAATAATCACAAGTGTCAATAATAATCATGTCAATAACTGGCGTAAGTCGCCACACAATAATAAAAATAATAATCATAAGTGTCAATAATGGGCGAAATTCGCCACACAATAATAAAACCAATGATAAAATAATAACAATCATAATTTTAAAATTACGGTGCAATTTACAAAAAAAAAAAAAAAAAAAACTTACAATTTATAATCCAAAAACTCATGTACACTATAAAAGCATTTTTCAATTAGAAACCTCGTCAAATTATTTTTAAATCTGGAAAATGGTAGCGTTTTTATAGAATTTGGTATTTTGTTATACAATTTTATGCACATAATGTAGCTGTTATTACTTGTTAATGTGAGATTCGTCCTCGGTTGAAATAACTTATTAGTATACATAGATCGAGGGGCATAGTAGTTCGTCGCCTGCTGAAAAAGTCCCTTATGTTTGAAAACAAATAAACAGGATTCTAATATGTAAATACATGGAAGAGTTAGTATTTTATATTTCTTAAAGAAAGGACGACATGACTCTATTTGCTTCAACCCAAATATAGCTCTTAGACACTTTTTTTGCATTACGAATGCTTGATCAATCTCCACACAACGACCCCACAGGATAATACCATACCTTAGAGTGGAGGTTATATAGCCATGGAAAGCCGTTATTGCGGCACTTCTAGATACCTCGCAGCTAATACGCCTCAAAGGGTATATGAATTTATTTATTTTAGCACAAATATCATTTATATGATTTTTCCATGAGCAAAATTTATCTAAATTTATTCCAAGAAACTTAACAGAGTCAGTTTCTAACAGGGCAACCCCTTTATAAGATATATTTAGGTCCAGCGGTTTTGATCGATAAGTGTGAAATTGCATAAATTTTGTTTTATTAATATTAACTTTTAAATTATTAGTTTCTAGCCACTCTATAGTTCGTTGAAGAGCAATATTTATTTCTTGTTCGTACGAACTCTTATCATGTCCTTTGATTATGATTGTAGTATCGTCGGCAAACAGTACACATTTATGATTTATAATTTCTGGGAAATCGTTTATGTAGAGCAAAAACATTGGCGGTCCCAAAATACTGCCCTGTGGCACGCCATATCGATTAAACATAAACGAGGATTGGAATGATTCTAACGTTTTAGTTCGGTCATTATAATTCGTTACTTCCACTGATTGTATTCTGTCGGACAAATATGATTCCATCCAGTTATATGCCGTTCCTCTGATTCCATATCTGGAAATCTTTTCCAATAATCGTTCATGAGAAACGTGATCAAACGCTTTACTCATATCCATGAATAAAACTGTAACCGGTATTTTCTTGTCAATACAGTCTGTTATTTCTTTTATTAATTGAAAGGCTGCCAAAGACGTACTTCTATTTTTACGAAACCCATTTTGTTCGTCCTTAATAATCTTGTGTTTTTCAATGAAGTATGCTAATTTAATATGAAAAGCTTTTTCAAAAATTTTAGAAAATATAGGTATTAAAGTCACGGGTCTGTAATTGTCCATTTGAGTGCTATCCCCTTTTTTAAATATTGGTTTCACCACTGATTTCTTTAATAAATCGGGAAATATTCCTTGTTCTAGAGAGAGGTTAACAACATGTAGAAGTGGCTCTAGAATTATATTGACTGACAGTTTTATGATGTCAGTGCGAATACTATCATAACCACTAGCTTTGGAATCATTTAGAGACATCACTATTTTTTTAAGGTCACTACCATCCAGTGGGTACAAAAATATTGAATTACTGATTGATTCAATATGATCCATTTGTTTCAATCTTGTATTTTCTTTATTATCATGGCTATCATTGGAAGCCGAGTTAATGAAAAATTTATTGAAATGATTTGCAATAGAATCAGGACTTACACAGTCAATGTTGTCCATAGTAATTTTTGAAATACATGAGCGTTTAAAATCTGTGCCGGTATGCTTTTTTATTACATTCCACGCTGCCTTACACTTATTTTGAGCTTTATTTAAGTATTTGGTATTATTATTTTTCCGAGACGTTAAAATGCATTTTTTTAATAAATTACAATAGGTTTTGTACTTGTTTTTATGGGATTCAGTATTTTTATATTTTAATTTATAGTGTAATTTACTTTTATTCTTACAGCTTATTTTTATTCCTTTAGAAAGCCAGTTTAACTTGTTTAATGCTTTATTTGTTACTTTTACGCGAGTCGTAGGAAAACATAAATTATAAAATAGCAGAAATGTATTGATAAATTTGCGGAATGCTTCGTTTGCTGAGTTTTCATCAAATACGTCACCAAAAGATAGACTTGAGATTGAGTTTAAAAATTTTTCCTTGTTGTCATCACTGTAGTCTCGTTTAAATTGATACCACCATTTTAAAACGGGTTGATGTATTTTTGTAACAGCCCAAGAATATGATTGGGCTGTGTGATCCGATAAACCTAAATTATGCAATTTTGCACACCCTTTTTCTATGCTGGTTATGATGTGATCAATGCAAGTTTGTGTCTTTTCTGTTACTCTAGTAGGTGTCAAGATAACATGTTTTATGTTGTAACTATTTAGCAAGTAATTATATTCCCTACTTTCCTTTGACTGTTTCAAAATATCGATATTTGTATCCCCACATATAACAATTTTCTTTCTTGTATTACGACACAACATCCTCAATAGACTCTCGAGTTTATCAAGAAAGATCGCTACCTTCGACGAAGGGGTTCTATATACACATATTAATAATATACCGTATTTAGTAAGTTCTAAACCACAACACTCAAATACACATGTTTCGCTTATTTTTTGGATTTCCTGTATTATTTTAAATTCAATTTCGCTTTTTACAAGAATAATAACGCCCCCTCTTTTTGAAGTTTTCCTTGAATAGTAAGCTGCAGTCGTAAAGCCTTTTAGGCGAAAGTTTTTTTCCGTACCTTCAAGCAAAAATGTTTCAGTAAGACACAGTACATCTACGCTGATCTCGTTATTTTGCAAATCTAATGTGGCAAATGAAATTTCGTCACGTTTGTTTAAGGCGCCGGCTATATTTTGATGTAGAATTGTTAAGCGAGGCTCATTTTTTGTCACGAAAAAAGTCATCTGGATTTTGAGCTATTATATTTATATTATCCGTTTGTATACTAATATCATTTAAACTACAGGTCTGTACAGCAACATCCTTGGTGCATTTTAAACTATTCTGAATTATTAAATTTTCAGTATATTTTTGAAAATTACTTTTATAATTTACACGCAAAATTTGCCTGTGGATTAACCTACAAGCATTTAACCTTGTGACATATTTTATTGGCATATTATAATCATTATGAAAATGTACAAAAGATGAATTCCCACAATTATAACACACAAATCTTAATAAATTATTTACGTTTCTTTCATTTAGGGTCTTATTTTTGTAATTCTGCCCGACTAACACATTGGTGAATTTAAGTTGGCATAATGTATGGTGCAAATACGTTTGAATGTCCAAAGGGTTTTTGTCATTTGAACCTGCCAATATAATTACAAAATCAGATTTGTTAAAATTCTTACACATATTTGCGCAGTTTTTTAATACTTCTTCAGTGGTTGCATTCGGTTTTACGAATGACGTCACAGCAAATTTCTCCCCAAGGTAGAACTGCAGAATGTTTCGGACACCATGTCCAGATTGGTCGGCAAAGATCATAACTCTCTGGGTATCATTTGACTGAGATTGGTGTTTCAGTGTTTCCTGCCCTTCGTTAGATGTCTGTATATTACCTATTTCCAAGTTCTTATCCGAGGTCAAAGATGTCTGTTTAATTCGTTCGTAGTCGTCGGCGTCGTTGTCAATTTGATTCATGCACATGCTGGAATTTGGAACGTCATTAATCGATAGCGGTTTTGGATGGAGTATTCCATCAGTACCGCAGATCGATCCTGTTGTGTTAAACAAGGTGTCTCCAACGTCTATCTCAGTCGCGACACTGTCAGGTTGATGAGTCGTAGGTGAAGAACTCTTATTCGGGGTAGAAAAACCACTTGTTTTTAGACTTTTTTTTTTTCGTGCAGAAATTGGCGAGAACTTTTTTGCATCACTTAAATTCACCTTTTTATGGGTTTCGATAATTTTCTGGTATTGGCCTATATCCATTTTTAATCGAAAATTTTCGCTATTTAAATTGTCGATCTCTAGATGAGCACTTTCCAATTCCATTGTTAGCTTTTTTATATCATCTTTAAGGCTTGAATATTCGCTTTCATTTAGTGAAGCATTCGGTAAGCTCAACATTGTGGCGTCTAGTAACGTAGAGCTAGTGCTTAAATTATTATTTAAAATATTGTCCACTGACCTTGCTCTTGATATTTTACGGACAGTAATATTTTCATTGCCAAAATTGTCCATAATGACAATAAAGATTTAAAGGTAAAATTCAAATAATATTTTACGCTTTTTTTTTTTTGTTGAAATGGATGTACAACTGTTTTATAAGCCGCTTGTTTAAAAAGAAAAACATAAAAGTTCATAAATGCAAAAAGTGTGACTTTTGTGGGGTTCGAACGCGCAACTTCTTCGTTATCACTTCACTCATGTGCGCGTTGCTTAACCACTGCGCCACGGCGCTCTGTTGTTAACTTGTCGAAATAGTGCAGTAGTCTATTGTATCCAAGTGATTAGTAATTGGCATGTGCTCGCTCAATGACCATTTAAGGTAATCGCAAAAACTGTTTGTCACGATGATCACTCTGAGTCACACTGAGTTCACAATTGTAATAGTGCAAATTTCTGTGGTAGTTATTTTTATTTTGTTAATTATTCACACACCGTTCGATTTTACTGAATTTTGTTTTCGATAACGTCACACTCACACGTTTAGCTTTCGATTAGTATAAGTTGCAATGATATATACTCATATTCGTAATTTATAATATTTTTTTTAACGGAGTTCTCACTGTTCGTGTGTTAGCGAGGAATCAGTGCTGCCAACTTGCACAAGAGTAGTCACAAACATCCATCAGACGACCTTGCCCAAAATTCTTCTTTGGCCATTGGCGTCACCCTTTCCATTAGCCAGTAGGCTCTATTGAAGTAAAACCATATTCCGTAGAGTACGTAAGTATGTTTATGGTCTCGTCATTAGGGTTTGTTCTAATCTAAGACCGTGTACGGCTCTCTGTTTAGTGCGTTTTGGTTATATTAAGGTAACACTAGTCGAAAATTCTCCCATACAAACGTAGTCTGGCGATTCCTCCACTGTTTGACGATGTACGTTCAAAATAAAAATTAATTTCAATTTGTCTCATCATTGTCTTGCCCTATATGGAAACAGAAAAGTAAAAAAAATACAATATTTGAAAGTTATGAGCGTTGAAAGTTCCATATTTCAACACTAATTTTAACGCATCTTTGGGCGTAAATAAATAACATAAGAAGAGGGAAAATTGCAAAACGGCCTCCATACAGGGATAGATTAGTAATTCAACAATGCTAATAATTTTATTTTAACAATATAAAATTAGTAGTTTTCTCATGATATCTAGACTCCCAAAAGGCTGTTTATAAAAAATCGCGCGCTTGTTATCGTCCTTAATCTTCATGCATTTCGCTACAAACTTGCAAAAGTGCTAATTCGTACACGAACTATAGCTCCTTACTGCACATCACAGCATGATCTGTTTCTTTCGCACGTGTTGTCTGATAAAATAGCATGCATTTTAACCCTGCGCACAAAATAGATCGTGCCGTTGACTAGGGGAACCTTAATGCTTGATGAGAAGAGCAAGACCAAGGTAATGATGGTTGTATGGATTGTATGAAGTGAAAGATATATGTTTAGAAAAGGGGTGACCACTGATAGTCGACTTATAGGTAAGTTTGGAAGAAGAGGTAATGACCCGACCCATAATAATTTGGAATAAGAGCAAGAGAATGATGCTTTTTTTAGGGTTCCGTACCTGAAGGGTCAAAACGGAGCCCTATTGCTGTATCACGTGTCTGTCTGTCCGTTGTCTGTCACACAGGTGTTTACGACTAAATGGTTGGAGTTATAATGCCTTCAAATTTTCACAGTATAAGCTTCTTATTGACCGAAAGCCATACAAATTATCAATAAAAGTATTTTTAAATATTTTTAGGGGGGGCTCCCATACAGATAAAGGGGTGTAGGAAAAAAATGGGATATCATTGTTTAGAACTCATTGAGTAGATATATACTGTATTTTTTGTTTTAATAAATATTGGAAAACAAAGGAATGATAAGCCACCAAAGTCAGCATATTTCACAAAATATTGTTCTAAAGAATTTTTTAACTTCTCATTGACCTATGAACTTGAAATTTCTTGATAATGTTTATTATTACGTATATTTTATAAACAAATACCAATATATTGTTAAAACAGAGTTTCTCTTTGAAATGCCCTCATTTTTCCAATTACAACCAACTTGATTTTGCGGTTTGGTACTGAACCCTAAATAAGCGAAGTCCGACACGCACTTGGCTAGTTTTTATATATTTCTCGTATTTACTTAGGAGACAGGGTACGGTTGAGCCTCTAATTCTGAGATGTATTTGAAGACAAGAGTCTATTCTGTCATTTTTAACCGACTTTCCAAAAAAGAGGAGGTTCTCAATTCGACTGTATTTTTTTTTTTTTTTATGTTTGTTACCTCAGAACTTTTTACTGGGACAACCGATTTCGATGATTCTTTTTTTATTTGAAAGCTGGTGCTTGTCATGTGGTCCCATTTAAATTTCATGAAGATCCGATGAAGAACTTTGGAGATATACATCAGAACTCTTCAATAAATGACGGCAAATCACTCGGGATAGCTGCAATCGCATGTCTGTTTATTGTTTACTTCATTACATAACATAACATAACATAACATCACACTAGTACGCTCTAAAGCAGTACGCAGGTGTGAACAGTTAACCCTGGTATACTCTCATTCCACCGGTTTTGTTTAAGATTCATGTTATTGTGATAATCAATTCTGGCTTCACTTTGGGCATTATAGGTACCTAACCTATAGAACTGGTTCATTATGTAACACAACTAAAAAGTGAAAAATAAAAAAAACTTTTTACAAAAAAATACAACCGACTTCCAAATAAAAACACTACAAAGTGAAAAATAAATTCAATTTCGTAAGTCGGTGTCAAAAAACGAAGAAACGAAAACAGGAACACCGACTTCCGAAATTGAATTTATTTTTCACTTTGTAGTGTTTTTATTTGGAAGTCGGTTGTATTTTTTTATGTGTTTTGTTGTTTTTTATTTTTCAAAATGGCTGCGCTACGGGCAGCGTTAATTGTTTCAACCTTACCCAGTCTCTCCTTCATACATAGTAACCCATTCCAATAATCACAGCTATAAAAATGATCTTAAATTTATATATTCAGAAGAAATTCATGGTTTAGGGCAAGGATAAAAAAACTTGTTTCTAAAATTCCATCTTATGTTAATTCATGTTATGATTTCTTAGAATTAGAAATTAATTACAATACAGCTTGATATGCGGACATGTATACTAAAGAATATGGAATATTTAATGACGTCACGCAGGCCATTGAGTTTATATGACGTAAATAGAATATGAATAGTAATCTAAGAAGTCGTATGAATATATTGAATCTATGCAAAGAGCCGACCTCGACCGATGACATTGTCTGTTGGATCCTTAGAGTGACTGTTATACATTTAGTATTTTTTTTGCCGAAAATATTTAATCTTGTTAAGTTGAAATTCTAATCAATTTGGGCCAGGTTACTAGGTCAAATATATTTTTGGGGCAGGTGGAACAGGGTGTAAAGTCCCACAAACCTCCACAGAAAAGGGAGGATTCTCCGACCAGACGGGTGTTGTGTCTGGTCCGGGCAACTGCCCAACGGTTGTTGTCGGACTGTTGTATGTGTTCAAATCGCGCCAAAAACTTTGCTTGCGCGATGCAGGATTTGTGTGACGTCATGTCTTTAGTTCGTTGGTGGCGGCGTTGGTGCCGCTACAATATTGTCTTTAGGTGAATTCTATATATGAATCTTAGCTAATGTTGAATTGATTAATTTTGAAATTAAAATTGACATAACTAGTTTAATTATATTTTGAAAAATATGAATAAAATGCAGTGATGGCGACTACACAAAAGAAATGAGAAAATTAAAAAAAACGAGCCTATGAACGCTAAAATGAAAATTTTATTTTGATACTCCATTGTGTTTTCATTGCAATATAAAGTAACCCCAATTTAAAATGTATTTTTAATGAATTCATAGTGTACAATTCAAAATATTTTTTCTGCAACAATTAAACTTATTCTTGCGCTGAGGTTGATTCAAAACATGGATAAATGTCAGTGTTGCAAATTTAAATAAGAAAATGGAGGTGCGTTCTGTTTACACGGAGTTAGCTTTAAAAACCTAAAAAAATAAAGTTATCATCAAAGTTACCCCAGATCTCAATGTAACCCCGTTTAACCGGTATATATAATTTGTAGCACTTATTTGACCTCTGTCCAGATGTGGGACACAACTTAATATTAGCTGGTTTTATTCAGGAATAGATAGTCAAGTAACTAATTGTATTTTGCTATATCTTTGAGATTCTCGGGACCCTAGAGTCCCAGACCTTTGAAAGGCATACCAGGGGCCGAATCCAACTTGCAGAGGCCTAGTTAGACATGTAGAATGAAATGTGGAACTAACCAGCGATTATCTCTGTATGCACTAGTCACTACGCAAGAGCACCCGAGGACAACCTCCGGATGGTTCAGGACTATTGCAGAAATGGCGACAATCACAGTGGGCTATGGGTTTGGTAGGTTTCGTGGATCGATTACCTAAAACTATAGAAGGGAATTGGCCCTTGCCGGACCACTGTTGATCTACATGGCTATAAAATGAAGGCTTGTGTAGTACATGTACTATGTACTATTAGGAAGCGCCTTTAGGTGAACGAGAACGAACTATTCTGTTTCGGTCGTTTAAATCGTTCATCTAGTACAGTGATCCAAGCGACATCGGATCGCTCGAGTGCTGAATCAGAACGAATTAGTACAGTACGAACTACGAGTCTGAGCCTGAGCGAGTGAACGAGTTGAGAGATTTGAGAAGCGTGCGCGCGAGCGTGATGACTGATGAACGTCGAACTAGTACAGTTTGCTCTGTTTACGTACGATCTCGATGACCGACCTGGCGCACTAGAATATCTTAATGAACGGTGAACTAAAATGAACTAATAGTACTAGAAGACCGAACTAGTTCATTTCAACGATTGTACTAGTTCGGAGCGTTCTATTCAGTGTCCGAGTAAGAACAAGCCAATAAAATGGCAGTGGATGACTTGCACACTCAATTAATGCCCGCGTCCTCCCCCCATAAAAAGTCGCTAGCAATTTAGTAACGTTAACTACTTTATTTATTACTAGCTGACCCCCGCGGCTTCGCTCCCGACAAAATTATAGCCTATATTACTTGGGAATAATATAGCTTTCTACAGGTGAAAGAATTTTTGAAATCGGTCCAGTAGTTTCGGAGCCTATTCGGTACAAAACAAACAAAAAAATCTTTCCTCTTTATAATATTGGTATAGATTATGAATCTATTTGGTTTGTCTAGAAGAAAATTGTTATAAAATATGTAGAAGCGATTATACAGTGTCTATGCTGATGCAATAGCACATGCCTGTCAAATTACTGTACAAAAAGTTTTGTCTAATATTTCATAACAACTAAATATTTTGCCAACATGGTGGATAGTGATAATTAGTTCCGCACACAGTCTTTTATTTCATTCGTAGATGTGTGTAATAGTTGGTTTTGATAAACGAACTTTGTTTCTGTGATTCGTGATGATAACGTGGACACGTGGCGGAATGAAAACAATTGGAGACGAACGACGGACGACGGAGATTGAAGACGTACGGCGATGCGCCATCGGTACATGGTGGACATCCCACCCATACGAACTAAACGTTTTGGAAATACTTTCATTATGCGTACAGCTAAGGAGTGGAATTCCCTGCCGGAGTCTGTATTTCCCGATAGCTACAATCTAGGGGTCTTTAAGTCAAGAGTGAATAGGTTACTTCTATGCAAGCGTGCTTCACCGTCGACCACATCATCGCTTACCATCAGGTGAGATTGTGGTCAAGCGCGAGCCTATAATATATTAAAAAAAAAATGTGTTTGCGTCACAACTACCTATATGTAAATGACTCGGGTGCCTTCGTAAATATTCGTCGCAAGTCGTACGTGTACGTGTGAAACTGTAACACAATGTGTATAAAACTAAATACGTATGTCTGTCTATGTGTGTGGTGGTTCTGTGTGAACAGTCTGCGCTTGCGCCTGCACAATAGTTCGCTAGAGTCACGCGCTACTCTCCACACTATTGTTAAGGAGATTTGATCATAAAAACAATTTACAATCAGCTGTCGAGGACGTCTATGTATAGTTATAAAGGTGCGACTGCCTTGCCCCGCGACTACGTCCGCGTTGTGGTGCATGACCTCCATTTGAGATCTTATAGTTTTATTAGAGCTTAATAAACCAGTTTTGGATGCAGTCGGTGTTTTTACGTGGTTTATATCCAGCAGTGAATTGTTTTTAGGACAAGTTGATCGATAAACTATGACTTTTTTAAGTTTTTCAATTGATTAAAAGAAACTGGGAACTATAGGACTTGTTTTATGCGTTCCGAAAATCTAAAATCACAAACTTCAGGTAAGTAGCAATTTACCACATGCTTTACAAAATATTGGTTCCGTGACTAGATAACTAAACTTAAGTCAGTATTTCAGTCATATTTATACTATAGTGTAGTCACTATAGTATAAATATACAAACAGTATGGGAACTACCTACTAACGCTCGAAACGGCACACTCACACGAACATACGCACCGACGAGAACCTTACGCAGCGGTCGCAGTGCTGTCAGTATTGAGGCTTTAGTGCGAGTTTTTACTCACGTTCAATCGCGTTAACGTAAATGTTAATTTGTATTGAAATTGGATAAGCGCCGTCTGGGGATGGTATGAAGAAACCTCTTTTTTTGTTCACATTTTGACATAAGAGATCGTTTACGTTATCATGAGAGAGTACGTTAAAAAACTCGCACTAAGGCCTCTGAGCACCGCGACGCGACGAGTGGTCACGTATGTTTGTGGGAGTGTGCCATTTCGAGCGTTTGTAGGTAGTGTCCATACTGTTTGTATATTTTTACTGTGACTACACACTGGTCATCAAGACAATTCATGTTTTGAAATCATTTTAAAACGACATTTTTGCCTAAGACCTTCACCAAAGAAAAATTGAAGGGCATTACTAAAACAAAACGCTGCCATAGGCATTTAACATCTTAATGGAGGCTATTATATGAACAAAAAGTTGTTCAAATCGTTTTTCTTTGCTTCGGCCACGGGCAGTAGGCGGACAGCTGATTTGGCACGTCACCATAGAGTTTTAAAAAAGATTATCTTTAACTTTGGAGCGCGGGCGTTCTTAATGTTACTCCTAGACCGATTGTATTATGAAATCTATAATGGACCTAGCAACACTTAAATAGCTAGAGCCGATTGGTGATTAGTAGGGACCGGATTATAATCAACATAAAAACCTCGTTACATGCATTAAAGACGCTTTAAATATGCATGAAAAGTGTCTAAATATGCAACATTTCATAATAGGAAAGCTAGTAATTATTAGATATTTTATAAAAAAAACACTTTTCATCATTTTTTATTATTTAATCATATTATCGGAATATTCGTAAATTATTGTTAGCATAAACGAATTTTTTTTAAGCAGAAAAGGACCTTTTCCCATTAAAATATGCATTAACACTATGTTTTAGTTAAAATATGCAATAACCGCTTAATAGAGGTTAAATAAGCAAATGCATATGAATACTGTCTCAAGTGATAAGGAAAGCAATATGGCGATTGAAAATATCCTTTAATCATTTCCTGATAGCTACAACCCGGGAGTCTTTAAGTCAAGAGTGAATAGGTTACTTCTAGGCAAGCGTGCTCCATCGTCGACCACATCATCGCTTACCATCAGGTGAGACAGAGGTCAAACATGAGCCTAACAAAAAAAAACCGGCCAGGTGCGAGTCGGATTCGCGCACGAAGGGTTCTGTACCATTATGGCAAAAAACGGCAACAAAATCACGTTTGTTGTATGGGAGCCCCACTTAAATATTTATTTTATTTTGTTTTTAGTATTTGTTGTTACAGCGGCAACAGAAATACATGATCTGTGAAAATTTCAACTGTCTAGCGATCACGGTTCACGAGGTACAGCCTGGTGACAGACAGACAGACGGACCGCTAAGTCTTAGTAATAGGGTCGCGTTTTAACCCTTTGGGTAAGGAACCCTATAAACGGATGATTTTGTGAGTGTCTGAAAGGATACATACACATAGAGAAAGTTGAAAGGTACAGCATTGTATTACCAAGGGCACTTGGCATAGCAATGCGTATTACTTATTGTTTTGGTTATTTCCTTTATGTTATGAGGCTGTGTGTAGAATACTAAGCAGTGCTGATTCAGTACAGAAACATTAAACAAGCCGCTGACGATATGCGTGCACAATATTCCACAGGCTTCTCATTCATGTCATTTTTGGTTGTGAGCTCCTGAATTGTCAAAGTTCTTCAAAGTCAACACACCTTAGACCGTGTAATCTCGCTAAATTAAGTTCCATCTGTGAAACTAACAGAACTCTAGAGACTTAATATTTTGTTTAAGAACTAACGCCTTTGTTTTTGTTGCTACTTGCCACGCAGGCATTTGTGTGGCCCTACCTGCCTTTTTAAACCCCGCCGGAAAAAGAGGGGTGTTACAAGTTTCACGTGTGTTGCTGTGTATCTGTGTGTCGGTCTGTGGCATCATAGCGTCTAAACGAGTGACCTGATTTTGATTTAGTTTTTTTTAATAAAAGGTGACTTAATCGAAAGTGTTCTTAGCTATGTTTGAATACAATCGGTTCAGCCATTTAAAAGTTATGGGCATTTTTACTGTTTGAATGTTTTTGCAAGATATCGTGTCATAATGACGTGTTCAACAGATTGCCGATCGAAGCGTAACTACTATGTACTAGATATATTATGTAGCATGAAATAAAAATGTGTCGGGGGTTTTAAAATTTTACATGTTATTGGAGGATTCTTTATCAAAGGCGGAGTAAGACATAGTAGATTAAAATATATAAGACAAGATTTATTCTACTTTTATATAATTATTGTAATGGAAATTTTTCATCAGTAGCATTCTCTTGGTATCACAAAGGTTTCTAATAAACGGGCATAGGCACTTGGGACACTTTAGGAAATGGGTCATGATCTGTAGATTGTGTTTGCATCGGCCTACTTAGGTAGGTACACAGTCGATCGAGAGATTTTATATAAGCCACTGCACATACCACCCGGGAGGCAAATGTTTTTGGGGTTTGATAAAGTCGCAAAGTGTTGAAACCATCCACCACTTGTTTCCTTCCACAACTTGCTTCTCTCATTGGAGAAATTTTCAAGAGCTTGCAAGCTAACATTCCTGAGGATTCGAACAATAGCATCACTGCGGTATATTTAACAAAATTACCGTAGAATACTGGTAACCATGAATTTAGTTGGTATGGTTCTTCCCACGTTTAAATCTCGGTCGGTGATTGATTGATAGAAAGGCTTCAAGCTACTAATAGTCACGCTGATTTTCAATTTAGTCGTATAGAAAGGTGCACGCAGATAATGATAGTTCAAGATTGACTTTCACACGTGAAAAAACTTGTAAGACCATATTTATGAAACAAGATTTAGTAAATCATTATTACGGAATATTATCTATTTAATATTCGCTAGATATTATTACACATATGTGAAAGCATTTTTGATTACTATCAGAGACTTATCTGGCGAAATAATCTGTAACATTTATACAAGAAAGAGATGAGACTGCAGTTTGTCTGGGTCTGTGTCGATGTAACGTTCAGTTAATCTTGGTCTAGTCTACCTACTTCTAGACAATTTTTAGTGCTTCAGAGGTGCTGTAAAAGGTATTTTGTGACTGGTTACCTATCATAAGTTCGAAAAATATGTGACCGATTTCATTTCACCTATTAATTTTCATTTTCAATTTTCAACTATTATCGTTTCGTTTTGTTTTTACTTCATCGAAGTTACGTCTGCCACTGTCTCAGTTGACCTATTATCAATTTGATTTGTTTCGTTACTCCGACGTTTAATTTGGTCGAAAAACTTTTTGCCGAAGTTACACTTAGCCGAAATAACATTTGTTCGAAGTATTGTGTTCCCGAACAATCAGAACAGAAACAGTGGGCGAATGCAAATGTATAAACAGCGCTTTGAAAAAAAATTTGCTGACTGAGCCGTCGGGGCTCCTATTTCTGTCTGCAGGGTCTAAAGTAACCTTACACGAAGGAGCTGATTTCGCTCGCTTTGCTCGCTCACTTCAGCTCCCGTCATCTCCTTCGAACCTAACCTATCCGTGTCGGGGTGCCCTAAGCTCCCGAGCTCGTTTCGCTCGCTCATGGACTAATTCATTAAAATACATACTATAAACTCACGCCTTTTTCCCATGGGGGTAGGCAGAAACTACAGAACGCCACCTGCTACGATCCTTACATATTTCTTTTGCTTCACACACATTCATACATCTAGTCATACACACACGCATTAAAAAAAAAAAAAAAATAATATAAATGTATATTGCATGACAGTTATTAAAAAATCATTTGCATGAAAATTGACCAAATAATATTTCGTAAAATGTTGTTTCGGTGTGGTGAAAATATGGCAAACGAAAGGAGTTCAAAATACGCTTCGGCCAAAAGGAAAAAGTTATTTTGTAAATCGGCGAAATGTTGTTCGGTAAAATAATACATTTGCCACATGATACTTCGATGATCTGAAAATATTTCAAATAATGCATATAGCAAAAAATACGTCGGTCAATAGTTTTCAGCAAAATGAAATTCGAACAAAAAAATTTTTGAAAAGTGATCGGTTCCCTTTGTGACTCTATACACAGAGATCCAACAAACCTAATACAAACTCAATTGAATCGTCAATAATATTTCTTCAGACGACACAAAAGGTTAGTAATGGTAGCACAGTTTTGAACTCGTGTTTTCTTTTTAAGATGTCGTCTTATTTGTTGAAAACACGTTTGTGTTTATATCAGTAGTGTTTTGAAGCAGAAGCCTTTTTACGAAAAATGGTCGCTGCATCGGTTTCACGTCGCGTATGTATGTATTTGGGAGACGTTCCAACGAAAGAAATATACACACCCGTCAGTGCACGAATACAATTTAGTAAACAATGTTTCGTACGTTTTACCAATGTTTACGTTTCATACGTGTCTACTATCCATTATGCGTCTCAAATAACGTTTGCGTGGGGAAACGCCACGTAAACGGCTCACTAGTTTCAATAACGGTTTTTGTGTTATTACTGTTGCGTGTGGTTATATAATTTTAATATAAATATAGTGTATGTGCATGCTATGTAAGAGGTATATGAAGCGACCTGTGATTTAGATGTGCTAATACATTTGAAGTCGGTTGTGATCGACTTTGTAATCCATTAATCGGTGAAGGCAGGGTGGCCGAGTGGTAACGGCTGCGACTTACTTACTACGTCTTGGGTTCGAACCTAGGCCGGCGCTTTACTTTGTGTAAATTATTTTATCAGCACTGCTCTCAAAACGGTGATGGAAAAAAACCGTGAGGAAACCGGCAAGTCTTAGAACGAAAAAAATTGAAGACATAGAATATAATAGAAAAGATTTATTCGACATACACACAACACAACAACAACATCATAAAGTAACAGAGAATAATAGTAAAAGTACAAACAAGGTTTAAGAGTGATTGCGCCGAGCGTGCCCACACGGAAAGGGTTACCAACTCAGCATTTGCTGGGCGTCAGACACCCAGCGCTGATTTTCAGTTGGCACCCCGCTAGTGACACACGGACGTGGGTAAATAAAATAGATACTTAAAATAATGTCATAAAGTGAATATGTGTGCTTATCTTATAAATTGAAAAAAAAATGTAAAATAGATAATATAAAGTTTTATAAAAAATAATGCTACAATATGATGGTTAAAATTGTAGCACACAATTCACTAACCCGCACTGGGCCCGTCTGGTGGATTACGGCCAATTCCCTCTCACAGAGAGGAGGCATGCACGCACAATGGACCAAATGCGAACTTATGTGCGGCAAAAGGGTTCATCTATCCTATCCCATCCTTTAATTGGTTTTCACAGTACATAGTATTGAGCTGTGATTCCTCGACAAAATGTATTATTTAAGAGTGTTTAGTCGTATGGCTGCTAGTTTTGCATAGTAATAACCCGTATAATTTGTTCAACACCACATAACTGCTTAAATTACTGGACTGTTTCCATTTATCATTTGCCATTCTACTGAAACAATGTATATATTACAATCTGTTTCACCATATTTAGCCTATTTTTAAACCCCTACCGGAAAAAGAGGAGTGTTATAAGTTTCACGTGTGTTGCTGCGTATCTGTGTGTCTGTCTGTGATTTTGATTTAGTTTTTTTTGTTTGAAAGGTGATTTTGTCGAGAGTGTTCTTAGCTATGTTTGAATAAAATCGGTTTAGCCGATCAAAAGTTATGGACGTTTTACTGTTTCAATCGGGGTGTTTTCGATCATGATCATTCAAGATAAATGTGTAGGGGGTTTTTTTAAATTTTGAAATTTTATTTGTTTTTTAACTGAACATGATAATCAAATACTGCTGATGATGATTAGACATGGTGATTACGCACAGTTGTAATCATCACGTAAAACCTGACGGAAGATGCCTTTCTTTCATCATCAGCATTCAGGTGAAAGATGCCCACTGCTGGACTATGCTTCCAATAGCTAGCAATAGCTTTGCTCTCAATATTTCTTTGTCATAATGTATTAGCAACAAACATTCGAAGACATGTGACAGCTCGTGGCTAAATAATAACAGCCGCACGGGTCGATCTTCAACGTTAAGCATCGCTTATCGAGGTCAGTCCGTAGATGGGTCACCATCTTTACATAGCGAATTTCTTCCGTGCCTCGGTAAGCACGTTAAGTCCCGGCTGTCATTTGAAGATCATTGACAGTCGTTACGAGTAGTCAGAAGCCTGAGATCTGACACCAGTCTAGCCAAGAGTTATCGTGTTACCAAGTTATTGGGTTGTGGAGATCAGATAGGCAGTCGCTCCATGTAAAACACTGGTACTCAGCTGAATCCGGAAAGACTGGAAGCCGACCCCAACATAATTGGAAAAAAGGCTAGGCTGATGATGATTTTCAATCTTAACAATGCCAAGCCGTAAGAAATAGTTTTTCTATAAAGAGAGTTCGGTTCCAATCCTTTATATTTCACCCATGCTCCTTCAGCTGCTTGCTTGAGCCAGGGCCGCGGTAACTCTCTTTCAAATTTATCCACGACCTGTTAGAAACAAGCCTTTTATTTGTGGTGCGAAACCATCCAATGACTTCACCCGCTCTGGGCTACGTAGTAACTATTTAGTAATCTGTGCTCTGGGTGAAGCGGGAGGGTGTGTCAGACTTTTACTGACTAAAATCCACCCGTGTTCCTTCAGTTGCTTGTGTCAGGACCGCGGTAACTCTCTTTTAAATTTATCCACGACCTGTTAGAAACAAGCCTTTTTTTGTGGTGGGCAACCATCCAATGACTTCACCCGCTCTGGGCTACGTAGTAACTATTTAGTAATCTGTGCTCTGGGTGAAGCGGCAGGGCGTGTCAGACTTTTACTGACTAAAATCCACCCGTGTTCCTTCAGATGCTTGTGCCAGGACCGCGGTAACTCTCTTCAAACATACCTGCTTATCTAAACTATGACAATAATGTAAGTATAGTAATTGAAACATAGTTTATTTACGTATGTTTTCCCAGCACATTTTCATGTAGCTGTTTCCACATCGTTCGTTACGACTGACATTTGTATGTTATCAACAATTTGTTGATTGTTGTTCCAAGGTGCATTGAGTAACCTAATGGCTTATGAACTTCACTTAATTCTGAAATGTTCCTTATCTTAAATCGTCCCATCATTACTTAAATTGGAAACGTAAAGTATGTACATCACCATCACGCTCCTGATGCTATCTTTCAAGACAGACTTTCAAGTTTTAAGGTTGAACTAGTCGACGGCACGAACTATTTTGTGCGCGGGGTTAAAATGCATGCTATCTCATCCGACAACACGAGCGAAAGAAATAGATGCTGTGATGATCAGTAAGAAGCTAGTTCGTGTACGAATTAGCACTTTTTCAAATTTGTATCGAAATGGATGATGCTTTAGGACGAAAACGAGCGCGCGAAATTTTATAAACAGATCTTTGAGACTAAATATCATAAAAAAACAAAAAAAAAAAAAATTATAAAATAGCATTATTTGCATTGTTGAATTACCACCTCTACTGTTTGACGATGTACGTTTAAAATAAAAAATTATATCAATTTGTCTCATCATTATCTAGTCCTGTATGGACACAAAAATGTAAAAAAATAATATATTTGAAAGTTATGAGCGTCGAAAGTTCCATATTTCAACACTAATTTTAACGCATCTCGCAGAAGGAAAATTGCAAAACGTCCTCCATACAGGGATAGATTAGTAATTCAACAATGCAAATAATTTTATTTTATAAATATACATATAGTAGTTTTTTTCATGATATCTAGACTCCCAAAGGTCTGTTTGTAAATTTCGCGCGCTCGTTTTCGTCCTAAATCATCATCCATTTTGATACAAATTTGCAGAAGTGCTAATTCGTACGCGAACTAGCTTCTTACTGATAATCACAGCATCTATTTCTTTCGCTCGTGTTGTCGGATGAGATAGCATGCATTTTAACCCCGCGCACAAAATAGTTCGTGCCGTCGACTAGTTCAAGCTTAAAACTTGAAAGTCTGTCTTGAAAGATAGCAAATATCTTTGTGCTGGCAAGATTCCTTCCCAGCACGACCACTCTAAAATTCCAGCTACCATAGAAGTTGATAAAACGGGAGCATGCCTTAAAATTTGTACTAATTATGTACCCCTTTTTCATTACTGGTAAATTTTCGTAAATTGATAGAAAACCAAAAAAAAAAATCTGCCTATAGGTATGTGATTTGTAAAATTGACATTAGTGGTATAAAATAGTACAAATTAAAAGGATTTTATTACCACCTAAAGTTATAATAAATGCGTTCATGGTCGTACTACGAAGTACAACACTAACTAGCCAAAATCTTTGTTAAAAACACTCCTTAAGGTTACACTAGTCGAAAATTCTTCCATACAAACGTAGTCTAGAGATTACTCCACTGTACACCACATAATTATTTTGGAAACAAATGAACTATCTACTTGAGTAGTTACCAGAAGCCAGTAAACTCGTTTAGAAAACCCAGTAGCCAGTATTACCAAACTAAAATAGTTAAAATTGTGATTCATAGCCATCCGTAGTAAAGTAATTAGCTAAAATGGCTTGCAATGTCTTTCCCAAACACAAGGCATAAAGTTGAAAATAGCAAAAAAAAAAACGGCCAAGTGCGAGTCGGACTCGCGCATGAGGGGTTCCGTACTTGGTAAATTGCGGTTTTCGATTTATGACGTATTATAAAAAAAACTACTTACTAGATCTGGTTCAAACCAATTTTCGGTGGAAGTTTACATGGTAATGTACATCGTATTTTTTGTTTGTTTTGTCATTCTCTTAATTTAGAAGTTACAGAGGGGGGGGGGACACATTTTACCACTTTGGAAGTGTCTCTCGTGCAAACTATTCAGTTTAGAAAAAAAATATTAGAAACTCCCAAAATGTATTGTTTTTTTCTATTTTTGTGTGAAAATCTTAATGCGGTTAACAGAATACCTACATCTAATTACCAAGTTTCAACAGCATAGTTCATAAAGTTTCGGGAAAAAGTGGCTGTGACATACGGACGGACAGACAGACAGACAGACATGACGAATCCATAAGGGTTCAGTTTTTTGCCGTTTGGCTACGGAACCCTAAAAACGCAGTCATATTTGGCGTGGCGTGGTTGATCAATTTCAATAAGTGGTCACAGAACACGATATTTTAAGTTGAATATCAACTGTGTGTAAATATGTAGAAATACCTACATACTGGACCACTACCGGTTGTCCTCGCTTATTTTAGACAAAATATTTTTAGTGACTTTCCGTGATCTAATCTTTGAGGTTGAGCAGCTTTGTTTTAACATATAGGAACTGACTTAGGTACCTTATACATTTCCTGTTCCATATTTATCATAGCAGTTTAGCTTAGGTGCTGAATTACAGCTAGGATAGGAGAAATCAAAGGTAGGATAAAATTTCCATTATGGGCCGTTGATTTTTGCCGCGGGGATGGTAGGGGGTGAAGGAGGGGAGGTTTGGCTACCCCCCTGTATCATCCCCACCACTCGGAGCCCTATGGTTATGGAGATATCCATGGTTAAAGTTCACAGGTTAGTGTAAAAATTTCCGAAAATGTTCATCGTTTAAGGGGCAGGGAGGGAGGGAAGGAAAGGGTGTAGGGGGACTACCCCACTGTACCATCCCCACCCCACGGAAACCCATGGTTATGGAGATATTAGATATATTTTATACTTAAATATAATTAGTGAGATAAAAAAAAAAAAAATTGTGAATTAGTCCAAGAGCGAGCGAAGCGAGCTCGGGAGCTTAGGGCACCCCGACACGAAAAGGTTAGGTTCGAAGGAGATGACGGGAGCTGAAGTGAGCGAGCAAAGCGAGCGAACTCGGCTCCCGTCATCTCCTTCATGTTAGGTTACTTTAGACCCTGCAGACAGAAATAGGAGCCCCGCGCAGCGGGGCTCCGTCGACTTGTGTTTCGTTTCCCTCTCTCCCTTAAAACGATGGACATTTACGAAGAAAATTATTCTAACCTGAAAACTTTGACCATGGATATCTCCATAACCATGGGGCTCCGAGTGGTGACGATGGCACAGAGGAGTAACCAAAGCTCCCCCCCTCTCCCCCCCACCCTCCCCGCGCCAAAAATCGACGGCCCATAATGGAAATTTTAACCCAAAGGTATCCAAGGAATATTCTTGTGTATGGAAACCCGCAACTTTGTACCTAGATAGTCAACGCTGGGAAAGAAGACTTCAAAATGTCTGCAGAATGAAATATTCTTGTGCAACTTAGTAGTCACTTAGGTATTTATGTTCAGCAATATTCTACGATCAATTTAGCAGCAGCAACTTGCAAAATTCAGCGTTCTAATTAAGAGGGAACTCTAGTGAGACTTTCTCCATACAAACACATTCTGCTGTTTTCTTCGTGGATAATGCCTCTAGAGCAATGATTTTTTTCCATAAAATCTAGGTCTAATTAATACGTGCCTGTATCATTTCCTTTTTTCCAAAACATAATCACAAAAAGAAATATGACAATCCAAAAATCCGAAAAAAATGCCAGTTTTTACCGACATGTTCAGAAGACTTTTAGACAAAATTCATAAGTTTTTAACAAAAAAGGAAATGATAGGAGCATAGATATACTTTTCATCTAAATTTTGATATAAGAATTTTTTAGATCAGACCAGTTTTCATAAAGAAAACAGCAGAATACGAAATGTCTTTTAGTCAAAGTTTTTGTAGGTAAAATCAGCCTGAGCTGCAGTTGTCCCTTTCGCACTTTACGGGGTGAGGTTTGAAGTGACGCGATGGCAATAGTTTCTTCAAATACCTATTTTTCAAATTCCTGTTGACTAGAGTCCGCTCTTATCGACCGTGTCTGGCTGTCGGTGTTAGCGCTAGCACGCATTTCTCCCTGGCTTTACTGGTTGCGTACAGTTCAGCCCGTGGGCCCAGTTACGACAGTGTCGAACTGATAGCATTCTTACAAAACAAACCACCGAGTCGATCTAATCTCGAGTCCGTCGCATGAGTTACAACATTACACTTCGATTAAATCATATTAGTTTCTGTTGCGGTCAGCTGGAGCTGACTGACTGACACGGGGCTGAAACGAACGAAATTGGATGTCGTCCCACAATTTGATATTGATTTATTTACTTGTACCCTCGCATAAAGAAATTTTCTGAGTCGAATTGAATTTCGATCGATCAAATTCTCATTAGGCAGTTTGCGTTACGTCGTCAATATGGCGATAACACACTTATTCCAGTAATTAATATTACTACACATGTCATATTATATCTCTTTGTATTAATAAGAGACAACGACCTTTAACAAATGTATATTCATAGACATACAATCTACAACGTTCCGAATCGCTTCGTCCACAAGCTTAACGAATGCTCTTAAGCACTTCACAATAACTATAATTATCTCCTTTTATAGATTTTAGTGCTGTGCAATGCATCAATAATAATTGTAACTCGCTTCAAGTGCAAATAATCGTAAATTACAAGCTTATCGCCACAATAATATGAATCGGGACAACAATTGTAAAATTCAAACAAGAACTGCCGTAAATTGTTTTAATTGAGGACAAGGATGTCGAGCTGGGGCCGAGGCGTGCGACTGCGGTCGCAGGCTACATCCACAGTTTTAATTGATCGTATTCACCTGCCGAGATCAGCGAACAATGCCCTTGCGGAGGCTCCCGGTGACGTCACTGCGGCACACGTTATATGGACTTCCGACCGGATAAGTTTAGCACATCACTAGCACTAGGAAACGTGTCGAGTTGCGAAACTTCGGAGGTCGCCGGCAGAGAGCGCCGTCGCCGCGCGATCACTGAAAACTAAACCCGCGCTCACCAGCGCAGCACGCCGCGCCGGCGCAGCGACGAAAGCGCGTTAGAAAGGGACGAATAGTCATTTCTTTCGTTTTAGTTGGGCATCGAAATGAATACCAGCTTTCATATTGAAGGCTGATAGCCAATGAGCCGGCGAGCACCTGCGAGCTGGTTTTACTTGTTATTAAAAATAAGATTTAGATTAAGGAAGGTGATTAATAAATTGAAAAAAAAAACCAACAACTCAACCCATAAATTATTAATTTTGTATGCAGTTTGAAAGGATTGGATAGCTCAAAATAACATGGAAATACAATTACCTTTCCATCGTAACACATTGTCTGGAAACATTAATAACTCCCCAGTGAGGTGTAATCAGTAGTTTTCAATTAGCTTCCTCGCTAGAGAGCGTATAATCAGGAAACAGGCTAGCGAGGCGAGGTTTATCAGCGTAGGCGCATGCGCACCCGTGCGGAACGCACCGCTGATTTTCCGCCAACTTTTCACCAATACGTAACGGGTCACGGATGTCAGACTTCAGAACAGTCTGCCAACATTGTGCCGGTTATGTAAATAAATGATTTAATTTCGGATTACGTCATTTTAATGTGCTTGTTTGACTTTTTAATCTGATTCCAATTAATAATTTCGATATTTTGTTTCTATAATGAAGATGAGGAAGAGCAGGCCGCACTGGTCGATCATCAAGGTTAAGCAACGCTTGACGAGGTCGGTTCGTGGATGGGTGGCCATTTCAACGTACCGAGTTTCCTCCGTGCCTCAAAAAAGCACAGGTTAAAATTTCGATTGTGGGCCGTTGATATTTGGCGCGGGGAGGGTGGAGTGGGGAGGAGGGGTGGTTTGGCCAGCCCCCAGTACCATCCCCACCACTCGGAGCCCTATGGCTATGGAGATATCCATGGTTAAAGTTTAAGATTACTATTTAAGCAACAATGTCGACGGAAAAAGGAAATAGGAGCCCCGCAGCGGGACTTTATTTCTGTCTGCAGGGTCTAAAGTAACCTAACATGAAGGAGATGATAAGATACAAAAAAACATAAAATTTCCGAGTCTTGAAAATTTGTATAAAGCTTTTTATTTATGTGTACTACTTAATAAAAAAAAAATACTTTCAAATTAACGGCCCATAATGGAATTTTTTACCAGAATATAATATAAGAATTTGAACAGTGAAACATTATTTACAGAAACAAATAATAAAAGTATCTGAGATCATAATTCTTATTCAGACAAAGGTCACAAGAAAAACCACTTATTAATTGACCCGTATTAATTTACATTAAAAATAACATATAAGAGACTAAATTATATAAGTGTATATGAAGGAAACAGAGCGTGTATCTTATGAGAAGACACGGACCGTTGACTTTTGTTTGAACGTTACATTAACCGAGTAAATTGTACCTCAGAACGATCCCGAGGATAAAAGTGAGGTGATAAAATTACGAATTTATTGCTTTGGCATACATTGTGAAACGGTGGTGAATTGAGAGTTGTTGTTGAAAAAGTTTTATGTCCAGCCTGCAAACAGCTGTCGTTACGATCAACACCAAAGGTAAATTATGGTTTAATCAACTGAGATCACGCCCGTGTCATATTTTTAACTGTATCTGTGTATCTGTATATATGTGTATCTATATATCTGTGTATCTTTAAATCTTTGTATCTGTATATCAGTGTATCTGTTTATCTGTATATCTGTGTATCCGTATCCCTCTGTGACATCATAGCGTCCAAACGGATAAACCGATTTCGATTTAGTTTTTTTTGTTTAAAAGGTGACTTAATCAAGAGTGTTCTTAACTATCATCATCATCATATCAGCCGAAAGACGTCCACTGCTGGACATAGGCCTCCCCCAAGCGTCGCCACATTGACCGGTCCCGTGCGTCTCGCAACCAGCGGATCCCCGCAACCTTCACGAGGTCATCGGTCCACCTGGTGGGAGGCCTTCCAACGCAACGTCTTCCGACGTTCTTAACTATGTTTGAATAAAATCGGTTCAGCAGTTCAAAAGTTCTGGGCGTTTTACTGTTTGAATCGGGGTGTTTTCGGAAGATAACGTGTCCTAAAAGTGTTCAATAAATTGCCGATCGAAGCGTATCTACTATGTACTAGATAAATTATGTGTCGGGGGTTTTTAAATTAAGAAATTTTACTTGTAATTTATTAATGTTTAAGAGCTTAAAATACGAATTAATGATCTAGCAAAATTCAGACAAATGAGAACGTGAAAGGAAACCGTATTTTCTGTTTTCGTGTAATTTATTATCCTCGTCTTTTATTTGTTTGCTCTTGTTCACGTATGGCGCAACCCGCAGCACATTTACCTGTTCACTATATTATTATGATTGATGTGAAACTAGCTTATTCAAACAAATAGTACAGTACGTTGGCAAACTGTACGTTGGCATTGATATACCAGGCCCCTCAGAAAGTATTGCGAAAAAAAGTTTTTATATATGGGAGACTGGCCAGTTATAATGTTTTTCGAAAATATGATTATTTATAAGTAAAAATAAGTAAGTTCCAATTTCAAAATTTCCCTCCACATTTTTTGCGAGTTAATTCAAAGTATTGTGTCTCACTGAAATATGGATCTGCGCCGGGAACATTTTAGAGCTATGATTTTATACGATTTCAAGTGTCGCCTGAAACCGGATGAATCGTACGATAGACTTCAAATGGCATTCATGGATGAAGGCCCTTCCAAGGCAACCGTGTATCGTTGGTATAACGAATTCAAGCGCGGTCGACCAACTTTGGGGGATGACGAAAGAAGCGGTCGCCCTTTGACGGCTGTTACCGAAGAAAACGTGCTAGCAGTGAAAAATTTAATCCAAGACAATAGGCGAATTACATATCAGGAGATTCAACACATATTGAAGATTGTATCGGGAAGCGTTCACGAGATTCTACACAGCCATCTTCGCGTGAGGAGGATAGTATCACGCTGGGTGCCGCACAACCTCACCGATGCTCAGAAGCAGGCCCGGGTGGAATGGTGCCGTGATATGCTTAACAAATTTGAAGCAGGCTCGTCTCGGCGTGTTTACGACATCGTTACAGGTGATGAGTCCTGGATTTATCAATACGACCCAGAAACCAAGCGCCAGTCGACTGTTTGGGTGTTTCAAAATGAGCCAACGCCTACCAAAGTGAAGCGATCTAGAAGCGGGGGTAAGATTTTGATCGCTAGCTTTTTTAATTTGACTGGCCACTTGGTATCAATTCCCTTACGGGATCAAAGAAGCATTAATGCCGAATGGTATACTACCAAATGTTTGCCAGAAGTTTTCTCTGTTATAAGCAACAAGCGACCAAACACAGGGCTCCGCGGGCTACTGCTCCACCACGACAATGCACCTGCGCACACCGCACTCAAAACGAGGGACTTCCTGGACAGCACGCCAGTCAAACTCCTGGGTCACCCTCCTTACAGCCCTGATCTAGCACCGTGTGACTTCTTTTTATTCCCAAAAATAAAAAATCAGCTCAAAGGGATACAATTTTCGTCGCCGGAAGATGCGCTGGCTGCGTTCGAGCAGGCTGTAAACGAGGTGTCTGCGGCGGACTGGAAAAAGTGTTTTGAAAACTGGTTTAGGCGCATGAATCTTTGTATAGAGGCTGGTGGAAAGTACTTTGAAAAGATTTAATAAAAATATATGTACGTATAGAACAATTTTTTTTAGTTTCGCAAAACTTTCTGAGTGTCCCACGTATTAAACCTAACCATCTCGCGTTGGCTTCGTTATTTGTAAGAAGTATGAAGAATCGTGGATATAACTGTCTCAACTGCCAAACATTCGGATGCTCGCGTCGATGGTGACTGACAGTTCCAATTATTTTCAACATGTTCCATTTCTATACAAAACTAGCACTTTAATAAGTCAGGGGTCAAGCTGTTTATTGTTAAGATCAAGAACCTTGTGTTTGATTAGTTTTATTACTAACCTTTTGTATGAGAAGCCCGTAGGCTGTGAAAGTAAGTTAATTCATTCAACAATCATAATGTGGTCATGATAAATGAAGTTAGAGAGCCCCTCTAGGTGTGCTGTCAGGTATATGGTGCGTGGTGTCAGCGAGGAGGTTAGGTAACTGCTGGAGGGCGGTACGTGACTCCGGCCGTAATTAACAATAATTATGTAGATATTGTCTGCATAACGCACCGCTGACAACCGCCGCCACTATAAATAATGAAGCAACGAGAATGAAATTGTGCATGTCATGTAAATTTACCAAGTTATTATTCTGTGTACTTGAGAATTTGCGAAGAGAAATCTTCGGGCGTAGTCACCGTAGACCTTTGCGCGTTGAACTCTATTGTACGGAAGTTAAGGTTCCCCTAGATAAAATGCATGCTGTCTCATCCGACAACACGTGCGAAAGAGATTGATGCTGTGATGAGCAGTAAGAAGCTAGTTCTCGTACGAATTAGAACTTTTGCAAATTTGTAGCAAAATGGATGATATATTAGGGCGAAAATGAGCGCGCGAAATTTTATAAACAGACCTTTGGGAGTCTAGATATCATGGAAAAACTACTGAATGTATATTTTCAAAATAAAATTATTTGCATTTTTGAATTACTAATCTATCCCTGTATGGAGGCCGTTTTGCAATTTTCCTTCTTCTTATTGTATTTATTTCCGCCCAAAGATGCGTTAAAATTAGTGTTGAAATATGGAACTTTCGACGCTCATAACTTTCAAATATTGTATTTTTTTACTTTTCTGTTTCCATACAGGGCTAGATAATGATGAGACAAATTGATTTTTATTTTTATTTTGAACGTACATCGTTAAACAGTGGAGCAATCACCAGACTACGTTTGTATGAAAGAATTTTTGACTAGTGTAACCTTAAGACACGGCTTAAGAACAGCTCAGACGTGCGACAAATGAAGTCAATATTTTCCTATGGTCCGCCGCATTATCAACTTTTATTTTTACTTTTGACCCAGTTTTAAATCGTTAATCAATTGAAAAGAGTCGTCACATATATTTGTCTTGTGTGCAATGTGCCCTAACGTTGGTGCTACAATGCCATTGCCAAATGAGTTGAGGAATACTTACATTACCTATTTATGTTGGAAAAAGCAAATCAGTATTATAGATTAGATTAAAGTGAAGAGTTGGATTGTTTGTTTGAACGCGCTAATCTCTGGTACCTACTACCAGTCGGATTTGATTTGCTTTTGTGTTGCATAGCCTATTATCGAGGAAGGCTATAGTCTATAAAAGATCACGCTACGACCAATAGGAGCGGAGCATCAACGAAATATGTTGTAAAAACAAGGAAAATTTATCCTTTCGAGAGCTGCCGTTGCGAGCGCTCCGTTAATGATAAAGTTACGCAACAATCATGTATGTAGGATAGGGTAGGTAGGGTAGACAGGGTAGGTAGGTAGCTAGGTTAGGTGGGTAAGTAGGTAGCCAGTTGACGAAAGCGAACCGCGCGGAACAGCTAGTATATTTATATTTCTGTATCAAGATATACTATAATTTAGTACTTCCTGGCAAGTTGGTCTGCAAATATGGTCGTGATGTAGTGCTTAAAAGTAAACTTACAGATTACACTATATTTTATTACCACATTACCTACCGGTTTTGTTAATGGATATCATAAACTGCTATATCAATATTGTTATGTAAATATTAAGATATAACACGTACTATCCTACATTTAACCAATATTACATCTACTGGTTTTTCTTCCCTAACAGCCAACCGTTCTGCGAGCAATGTGCCCTGCTCACTGCCACTTAAGTTTGTCAATTTTTCGGGCTATGTCGGTAACCTTGGTTCTCTTGCTGAATACTTCGTTTCTGATTCGATCAAATCCATTTATTTGTCAATGTAGGTGTCGTTAATTACAGGTGTTAACAAGCTTAGGCCGTATCTTTAAAGTATCACTACATTCTACCCACAGGGCGTACAAACAATACGTTACAATAATATTAGTCATTAGATTAAATTATACAATAACAGATTAAATAAAATAAGTTATTACATTAAATTCAATATTTGTCTATCATGTCAAAATCATTATATTAAAATCCAAATCAGTCAAGTAGGTATGTCACAATGTAAAGAAGATTAATATAAGAACATCCTGATATTATCAATTAGTATTAAATAATTATATTCAAATTGTCAGATAGGAACTCGTCTATTGTACGTTTTATCTACCAGTAGTTTAAAAAGAGCTTTTTTGAAATTACTTATGTCGTCCAGTACTTTTATTACTGTAGGCATCTTGTTATAGATCTTCGGTGCCATTCCCAAAAAACTTTTTGAGTAGAGTGCAGTGTTATGTGGCGCAGCACATATATCGATCACGCAAGGAAACGCCGAGCATAGCTCTCTCCAATGCCGTTTGGGTGACTTTAAGCCTTCTGATGAGGCCCATTGTGAGCGAACACGTCTCTGTCCCGTAAGTAATCACTAACAACACACACTGGTCATAGACATTCGTCTTGTGACACTGTGGTAAGTAAGACGAGAAGATACCACGCAACATCCTGAACGCAACCCAGCTGAGTCAGATTGGACGGTTGACCTCATTCTCGAAGTTGGACCTGCCTAACTGGACCGTTTATCCCAGGTAGACATAATCGTCCACAACTTCGTGTGTAGAGTCTCCGACTTAGATAGGAGTGGGTGTAACATGGGCATTTAACATCACCTTGGTTTTGTCCATGTTCATTTTTAGACCCACTCTTTCGGAAGCTCTACTGAGGTCATCGAGCAAGGTAATGAGGTCCTCCATGGTCTCAGCTATAACCACTATATCGCCGGCTAACCGAAGGTGAGTGATGTACTCGCCATTCACGTTGATGCCTAGCCCTTTCCAGTCCAGAACCTTGAAGACATCCTCCAGTGCAGCAGAGAATAGTTTCGGAGATATGACGTCCACCTGTCTCACACCTCACTGCAGAAGGACATTTTATGAGGTCTGATCCTGAAGTCGGACTGACATGGTGGCGTTTTTGTACAAACACTTCAGCACCTTGATGTACCGGTAATCTATTTGGCACTGTTGGAGAGACTGCAGTACAGCCCATGCCTCGATCGAATCAAATGCTTTCTCGTAGTCCACAAACGCTAAGCAAAAGGCAGGTTATACTCTACGGTCTTCTATACAGCCTGGCGCAGCGTATGTATGTGGTCAAAATATAGGGTGCTGAGAAGTCTGTAAATTGAATATACACAATGCACATGTACATTTCATTACACCCGATATTATTACACGAGTAGTACACTGGTTTATGTATAAGTACTATTATAAATTACAAACCCAACTGAAAAAGAAAAGTAGGAACCTTTGCGGTTTTAGCCAATCACAAGAATTGCTGACACCACAACTAAATTGTGTTATACTAACATCACTCCTAACGTAACGTAAGTGAAATATATCGCACAAGTGCATCTATATTCGTTACGAAATACCTAAGTAATTGCACCAGCTGTGAAACCACAACAGACCAGGTACATCAGAGCTATAACTCTCGTAAATACAGAACCTACAATTGAGATCCACAATAGACACATTATGAATTATAGTTCAAATAGGTGATGATGATTATAAAGCTATTTACGTTAAGAGCTTTATTCCATTTAAAATTATTTGAAAACTACTTTATCTACACTCACAACGATATACTTCCAAACTTCCAAACATGAATTAAAATAGTATATTATGCAACTAGTGAATAAAAGACGGATTTAAAGCGAGGGCCATAGATGAATCACGAGCAAGTGAAGGATTCTAACGACTGAATCACGACCGTAGGGAGTGATTCATGATGATTGAATCACGAGCATAGCGAGTGATTCAAGTGTTAGAATCATGAGCGACGCGAGTGATTCATGGCCCTCGATATAAATCCGTTTTATATTATATATTTTATACCATGACTTCGAGAAAAAGCAAGATCTAAGCGAAAAGCACAAGGAATATTACGAGTAATAAATAAATGGTTTATTTCCTTCAAAATTTACAAAAAATGTGAAACCCTGACCCCTGAGCTAGGTGCTGTTACCTGTGTTTCAGGGGCCAGTGACCACCACCGTTACTTTAAATAATTATAGTTAATTAAACACCATTGCAATTAATATTAGATTTACAATCCAAATAAGTATTTAATAAATATCCTAGACTAATATCAAAATCATTATTAAAATCCTAAATATAAAAAAAAAAACTCAAAATTAAAATCGAAGAAGGAATTTTAAGGTCGAATATTCTCTGCACAAGAAGTTTGTCTCAAGTATTTTTTGCGCAAGGAGGTTACATAGTATTGAGATGGACGTCTAATACATTGGTGTGTTCCAAATTCAAACTCCAAAACAGTGATTAAAAGCTTTTTATTCACTGTTTTCAGTGAATAAAATAAGCTTTTTAGAGGGGGAATGGTATAAAAATATTGTTTAAACACGTACTATTGTGGATAGTTAAAATTAAAAAAAAAACACAGTGCAACATTTTCCTTCGATTTTCAAACAAACTGCATCATAAAATAATCTTTTAATTTTTATAACACACTTTTACTTTTTAAATTATTGACTTAATGTCGAAAAGTAGTGTAATTGTCTATGGATGCGCGCGCTGCGCAGTCATCCGCAATGACAATCTAAATTGCCCGCCATACCAAATATTTTTTTCGTTTCCACTTTTGTTTTATTTCAACTGTATGAGTGAAGATAAAATAGTGTATACAACGGCATATAATTAGGTATTAAAACACTCGCGTGTTATTGATAAACCCACGCTCGTGTTTTAATAACCCCTATTATATGACCATTGCATAAACTACTATTATATTGCTTTTAAGTGAAGTACAGGCTTCAGCGAACGAAGGGAATGAAGGTTGTGCATTGTGCAGTTTGGCTGAGTGGGGCAATTGCGGTCCCCCAGAGTATCATGCACAGCGTGACAAAATCCGATCACAGCATGATATCGTGCCGACGAAAGATATGAGTAAGTCAACCCATACAAATTTTTCGTTAATGACAACATTTTATCGTGTGAATTTTGGCGTGGCTGAAATAAACTCGAGCGGGCAGAATCTGTGAAATATGATACTGTAAGTTAAGTTATAGCCTTAATTACCGGACTTCAGTGATTAATTTGCACGCGCCGTTCTTAAACCGAGGACACACAGATGCGTATGACAGACAACGTCTTCAGAATTGTGTCTATAATTTTTATTCCATCTTTCAAACCTTGCAGGGACCGGTACTGCTTACCAACATTTATGCGAGTTTGCTACATGCGGCTTGCTAACTAGCAAATATACTTTGGTGCTTCTGCAAGTTCAAGGAACTCAGATATTTTTATTCCATATCTGACTGATGAATGAAATGCAGTCTCATCATAATCAATAAATTATCAATCAATCTGCCTAGCCTTTTCCCTCGTTGGGGTCGGCTTCCAGTCTAACCGCATTCAGCCAAGTACCAGTGTTTTACATGGAGCGTCTGCCTATCTGACCTCCACAACCCAGTAACCGGGTAACACGGTACCCCTTGGCAAGACTGGTGTCAGATCTCAAGCTTTTGACTACTCGTAACGACTGTCAAAGATCTTCCAATAACAGCCGGGACCAACGGCTTAACGTGCTTGCCGAGGCACGGAGGAAACTCGGTATGTTGAAAATGGTCACCCATCCACGGAACGACCTCGTCAAGCGTTGGGTAACCTTGATGATCGACCAGTGCGGCCACGAGCTCCTCTCGTATATCTCGACATAATCATCAGAAAACTCATTTATTGGTTAGACCAAGAGTCATCAGCCAAAGCAAAAACAAATAAAAAAAACAACTTCTGAAACACGAAATTAGGTAATCGAAGATGTCAATATAAATTTGATACCGTGTACTGACTTCAATAGAAACTAGTGCACGATCAATGTTCGGGGCGTTCGTGTGTCACGAGCCCGCAAGGCTATTGTCTGCACCTTTTACTTTGAATTAAGAGCGAGGAGCCTTGAATTACAATCCATAAATAATCCAAGAACGACTCTTAAGGTCTGGGAGTAATCATACAGTGGAACTGTTATTAAATATTGTAACGCACTACTGTTCACTCAACCATTTAGAACGGCATCATTTCAGTTAATGCTTTTGATATTTAAGATAATTTGCAGTTTGTTAACTACTCTCGAATTGATTTGAGAGTTTTAGCTGAGATTGCTTAAAAGCTAAATATTATTTCATATTAATGACGAAAACGAAGTAGATTGTGTTTTTGTGGATGGATTGGACAAATTAATATTAGGTACTTAATACTTTAATGTATGTTTAAAGGTGAATAATAAAATAACATACCTACCTTCCGTTAATTCAAACAGGTGTCAGGCTGGCTAAAGTAGCGTCTTCTTTTATGGGGTACTGTATTAAATGTTACAATAAAATACCGCCCACATTCTAGAACTGAATGAGGCTAAATTCAAAACTTGTATAAAACGCACACTATGCAGGCAGGCATATCATAGGTCGGGTGATTACATCGCTGATAAAACTCAACGCTAGTACTCCACAGCCACTAGGGCACAAAAACAAGTGATAAGCAGAAAAGTTCTGAAGTATTGTTGGACCTGCTGAAGACTGTATGAATATATTTGTGTTGTATAAACTCAATTTATGTAAATCTACCATTTACTGTAGCTTTGTGTCGTTCGTTGACTTCAGTGTGCCCGGGCAGTTGATAGTGTGTCATACTCTCTCTAATGTCTCTCTGATGGTGGCACATGTGGTGGATCATTTGGTTCCCTTCATGATGGTTGAACTGAGTGGTGCCGATCCATGTGTCATGTTCGTGAACGGGCGCCATCGGTTAGGATTGGTCATAACTTAGTTGCCTCCGCCTGTTTTTAATTAATTAACTATTTATTGTATTTTTAATTGTTTGTTTATTCTAAACGCATTTAAGTGCGTTTTCTTTACATAGTTCTCACATATGTGTATTTTCCAACAAGAATAATGTTACCAAATACTTGTAAAATACATTTTTTCAAATAGAGTTATTGTGGAGTTTCTTGTCCGTTCTTCTCCATAACAATGTCCATTTCCGAATGGACGGTAGAATCAATTATTATTACTTTTAAATTTATTTTTTTGGCTTTCGAAAGCGCCGCTTAGTGGCCTAATTGAATAAAGAAATTTAGATTTGATCTGATTTGTTATCGGCAACAAAATTAAATCTGACTAATATTCTACGAATTCATTGCGTTGAGTTTCAATTCATATTGACTCACAAAGAGCTTTCAAGAAGAAATAAAATGCATACCAAATCTGTATTTAAATATTTATTTACAATCGATTCAACGTAAAATACAATTATACTAAAGCCAATACAATTTATACATTATTTACAATACAGCTCTTCGGAGCTCCGTCGTATAAATAATACAATTTAGTTCGCAATGAGTATTATAATTTATAAAATTACTAATATTTAATGATCTTTTGTACATTGAAATGCGCGTTTGATGTTTTTGTACTACATCATTGTTAACTGTTTTACAAGAAGCATAAAAAACTAAAAATAAATAAGTTACGATAATCTAAGTTATACAGGAATGTCTAAATATCCGGTTGTTAGCATTTCTATTGGTTACCAAATATCGAATTTGTATTTGAAATCAATAGGAATGCATATGCGAACACGGATATGTTTCACAAGCGGTTTTGTATTTAACCCAATGTAGGACGAAACAGCCAATTTATTGATTGACTAAAGCTGGGAACAAATTATCGGACGCGGCTGACGGACAGTGGCGGCTGGTGGATCATCGAGGTAGTAGTTCACTTCAACCAACCAACTCGTAGTGTATTCGAACCTTGGTCCCGATGTCAAGTTAAATTTACTTAAATTCACAGGAGTCTATGTAAATCGGCAAACCATCTCGCTAGCGACTTCTAATTCGACGCCAACGCCATCTAGTTACGTCGTTGTACAACTTTACCAAAATTCAACATTTTGTGGTCTGATGAGCGGCTATTGATCATTATCAAGTTATATTTTAAATAACAACATTTTGTCTAACCTTGGTATTTTTATATTTTATAATAAATCGATACGCTGATTTTTTTTTCGCAGCGGAATGTTCGCTCATTTTTTTTTTATTATCTGGTATCGACTGAATATTTTTTTTTTCAATGGTGGGAGAAACGTTTTAATTCAATTTAGAGTCGAAATCTCACATACAGTCACACACTGTCCCACAACTCAGAATATAGAAATAACTAAAAGCCGCGATTAACTGCAAAATTGCAAGCAGCGTACTGTGTCCAACTGTGTCTAAAAAGTAAACAAACCCCGCGCCCGCCTCACTTCCCACCCACGTTATGTTGGTACTCGACCCGAAGAAGACCCGAAGGTAAATTTTGTTCGTCAAACCTCGCCCGCTCTCGGTAATCTTCGGTTCACTGGGGCGGCGCACGAGAGTGGTCATATTTTGCCGTACATTTTCTATTGAACTATCTCTGTCTCACGCGCCAGGCGTTTTCGCTCGGATCTCATAGACGTTGTATGGGCACTCGCCGTGCGTTTCAGCCTAGCGCACGGGGAATATTTTTTTACAGCAATATACGTCTTATTACTTTAGCAAAGAGCTTAAATTGGCTCGTCATAATTTCGTCAATATTGAATAGATCGTTAATCAGATATTATTAAACATTTTTATTTTTCTTCTTAACCTATTAAAATCTGGTAGTTCAGCGCACGAGTGAACTTAAAGTACAGCCGCCTCTGCTGACGGACGCGACTTACAGCCGCGGCTGATATGTGTGCACAGTCGTATGGGACGCGGCTGCCAGACTCTATCAGACGTCCGAACGCCCAAGGTCACGTCCGCGACTTACGTCCGACAGTTTGCACAATGTAATGTACATTCATTACCTAGATACTCTATAAGTCGCGGCTGTCAGTCGCGTCCGTAAGCCGCGTCCGATAATTTGTTTCCAGCTTAACCCCTCACTCAAAAGTATGTCAGGTTTTTTTTTACATAAATAAATAAAACGCTTTAAAACTTTAATTACGGTTCGGTTTTTGAAAAAAAAAAAAGAACGACGGTGTTTCGAAATTTAAATTATGACTTTTTGAAGAACTTTTTAAATGCAAAATGTCTGTGTTTTTTTTATGGTCAATAACTTTGTAGTGAGCATTTGGCGCAGCAGTGACGTCAATGGATAAAATGCAATTTTTATTAACTTTGAGAAATATTGGGAACTTTTGGAACCGCTCACCTGGAACCAACTCTGGTCACAGATAATATAATACTAGCATACAGATGCCTCATCCCATACAAAGAAACCGTGCGGACGTTTTTCATCTGATTAAACCGATTAATTTTTGTAAATCGATCGCGGTCGGTTCCGTTCCTCGGCGATAGATAGATCACCATCTATATCCATGGAACGGAACCGAACGCGATCGATGTACTGAAAATAATCAGTATAATCAGTACAGTACGTTAGCACGGTTTTTTTGTATGGGATGAGACACCACTGCTCTGGTGAAATAGGTACTTAACTCATTAGTAATTTAATTTAAAATTATATTGATAATAAATAATACCTGACTACTGATGATACGCTGATACAATTTATATTGCCATCGATATACTAAGAAGAGAAAACACAAAATACAGTATTCTAAACACAATACAACGATTGATCTATTTCAGCCTACATTTTTCTTTGACTCGAAGCCATCTTCTTACAAAAGGTGCATATAAAGGGTGAAAAAATATACATTTTATCCGAAGTTCTCGAAGTGGTGTATGAAGTAGGGCAGACGTCTGGTCCTGTTCACTTGTTCACACGCTGACATCACTGACTTGGTGAGTGGACGTGGACCGCATGAGAACACGCCGATTTTAGAAACCTGGGGAGCATATGTTAGTTATTTTATGAATGAAAGCCGTTATGAACCTTCCAGAGGCTAAAAATATAGAGCCATTTTGACTGCAGTCGAATTTTGAAAGGGCATTGCTGTATTGACAGTATCTCTATGAGACTGATATCAAGATTGGACTCCTCCATCATCATCATCTGCCTAGCCTTTTCCCAATTGTTGTTGGGGTCGGCTTTCAGTCTGAGTATTAGTGTTTTACATGGAGCGACTGCCTATCTGACCTCCACAACCCAGTAACTGGGTAACACGGTACCCCTTGGCTAGACTGGTGTCAGATCTCAAGCTTCTGACTACTCGTAACGACTGTCAAAGATCTTCAAATGACAGCCGGGACCAACGGCTTAACGTGCTTTCCGAGGCACGGAAGAAACTCGGTATGTTGAAATGGTCACCCATCCATGGACCGACCTCGGCAAGCGTTGCTTAACCTTGAAGATCGACCCTTGCGGCTGTTATTATTTAGCCACGAGCTCCTCTCCTCCAAGAATGGACTCCTCCAAAAAAATAAAATTCGGAATGTTCATTATTGAATAATTTTAACAAGTCAAGTAACAATAAGTTAGTCTGAATACTTTTGTTGAGACAAAAGTATTTAGACTAACTTATCGCTTATCCTATCATATACCTTTAAACGAGCAATTCTTGTATGTATATATAATAATATATATATAGCCTGAATCTCGAAAACAGCTCCAACGATTCTCATGAAATTTAGTATTCAGGGGGTTCAGGGGTGATATATCGATGTAGAAAGGTTTCATGTTTAGAAAACGTCGTTTTTTCTATTTTCACCCGAAGATGAGAACTACGTTTGGCAAAAAAAAATACTTTTGAAGGAGCACAATTATGTAACAAAATACCCTCATGTATAAAAAGATTGCACTCATTCAATGCATTCAAAACTCAATTTGCTGCATATTTAATCACAAATAACACCCTGCCACAGTAAACATATACAAACAGTATGGAAACTACCTACAAACGCTCGAAACGGCACACTCACACAAACTTACGCACCGATGAGAAAGTTCGTTCACTTTCGAGGTAATGTCACTGTCAGTACTAAGTGCCGCGTCGCGACGGGTGGTCACGTATTTTTGTGTTAGTGTGCCGTTTAGAGCGTAGGTAGTTTCCATACTGTTTGTATATTTTTACTGTGACCCTTCCTTAAAGCTGAATGAATTTGATGGGTGCATCATAATTGCTGCCGTGATGTCTGTGGCGAACTTTAAATAATTTACTTTAAGCATTGTTCTTCTTCTCATCTTTAAAGCTCATTAAAAACGAATTATATAAAAATAGCTACATGCCTGTATGCACAGTATCATGTCGAATTTTAATAATGAAGTCATCTTTGAAGTAAGGCTAAGAAAACCCAAGGTACTTACATAGCTATGTTTCTTCTGCACGAACTTGAGGAAGGAGGACATGTCAGGTCTTCCAAAGTGGTTCACTGCCTTCAGGCCGGTGAACATCGACGTGCGCGATAGTCGCTGGAAGTGGTTCTCGCAGATGTACTGTGGAGGAAACAGTGTTACATTACGTTGTTGTAAGAACAGCACCTGTAGCCAAGTTGACAATCAACATCGATAACGCTAGTAGAAAACAGGAGCGTCCTAACTGAGAGCATTCACTTGTAATGAGCATTCAACGTCGAATATTCAAGTGGTGTCGACAGCCGAGCGTTACACGCAACCGCGAACTTCGGCCGGTGTGGACGTTGCAACGATTTTCGCGGAAACGGCTTGCATTCGAATGTTCACGCAAATAAAACGCTCGAAAGCGAGTACTCAGATGATGAAATGAATGAGTATGTAGGAATATTACTGGCCACTTGTAAAGCATGGAACAGTTTCTTGATCTTTAGTGTTTGTGACCTTCGAGGTCAATAAAAATTACAAACATGCTGTAGCCACAACCGCTCTATAGGACATTTTGAAATGAATGACATTTAACGAGATCGTATTCGAATGCTCCAAGCTCGCAAGAGAATGTTCGACTCGAACGTTTATTGTTTTGCTCGAACGCGAATGATGGGCTCGCTGGGAAGTATTTGTTGCTCACCTACGATTGCTTGTTTAAAAATGCTCACGAACGAATATGTATGTATGGGAATGACACATCGAAACGTTAAGTCACGTGGTCAGACCATACAAATAGAAGGCGTTAACGATTGTAGAAAGAGATTCGATACGAAACGTTTGTAACTTGTCTAGGGGGGGCTGGGTGTTTGACGACACGGTTGGTGTAGTGGTTGAGCGGTGCTGCTGCGCTGCGTGTCGCGGGTTCGATTCCCACACGGAGTAAATATTTTTATGGCCTACAGATAGTTGTTCCGGATCTGGGTATCTTGTGTATGTGAGTTTCAATGTTTGTAAACGCACCCACGATACATGAAGAAATTCCTAGTGGATAAAGTAAAAAAAAAAACTCTGCAATTATTACTGCTGAAAAGTGTATGAATGTTTTTTTTTCTGACATAGTGAATCATTCCGTTTCCCTCTTGAAGAAGTAAACGTCTTAGGTCTTCATCTCCAATGGTCTTGGTTAAAACAAAGTATTGTAAATTTAATTTGTTTTTGGACTTCGTGTAGTAATAAGTTGTTATAATCTGCGTGATGGACGACTGCCTGATACCTATACCTGATGCTGAATGCCCTAGAAAGGAGATGACGACTAATGCTATCGAAAGAAGATAAGGAAAAAAATAAAGAAAACATATTTATTTGTGACTCGCACAGGAGACACGAGAAATAAGCAAAAAATTAAACAATAATAAAATAAAACCCCGAGCGAGACCAAAAAGGCTCCTATCTCAGCATGTGCAGCGATATTCAAAAAGAACATAACGCAAAATAATCCAAAAACGAAATAATGGAAGAAGAAGTCCTGTTGCGCTGATCCGAAATAAGTTATGATATTTGTGCGGAAGGGTATGAAGTAGTCATGATTTAGAAGCAGATAGATGAACAAAAACTTAGTTTGATGTCTGTTTATATGGCTTACCAGCATGGTGGTCCTGAGATCGAACTTGTGGAAGAACTGCGTGATGAAGATGTGTATCTCGAGCACGTTGGTGACGTCCTTGCGCTCCACATCACGCAGCACGTCAATGAACCACTCGAAGTGCTTGTGCGATGGGCATATCCAGAGGAAGTACACCTGCGTGATAATGAGGAGACTCAGAAGTATTCTTGGTTTATGACTAATCAAAAACAATGAAAGTCATATAAAGTCATGTATTAATTTGTTTAACATAGGTAAAATAATAACAAAAAAACACAAGACGAGGGGGTGACGATATGACGTGTATACATCTGTGCCTTACACACACTCAAAATAACCTTATTCTAAGAGGTTATGGTAACGCCCAAGAACAGTAACAAAATAGTGATGGTTAGATGACGAGATTTTAATTAGAATTGCCACAACGAACATATAGCCCAGGTTTGTTTTTTTTCGTCTGCCTGGAAACTATTAATTTTTCATATGACGTATTCAAAGTATCAACTATTCGTTATCACGTTTGCATCGTTATTGTTAGGCACAGCTAACTGTGCAGATGCTAAATGCCATGAAAAATATTTTACGAGGTTACATTGCAGTCAAATGTTATGTCAGCCAAAGATGGCTGTTTCCTTTTTTAGGGTTCCGTACCCGAAGGGTCCAAACGGAGCCCTATTGCTGTCACTCACTTGTCCATCTGTCTTGTTGACCCAAACCCATACAAATTGACAAAAATATTTTAAATGTTTTTAATCCTGGCTTCCATAAAGAGAAAGCGGGGAGCGAAAAAAAAAATGTACCTTACACCATCAACCATTATAGTGTATTTTTTGGTTTCAAAAATATTGGAAAACAAAGGTATGAGAAGCGACCAAAGTCAGCTTTTTTTACACAATTTTGTTCCGAAGAATTTTTAAATTTCCCATTGACCTATGAACTTGAAAATTTGGTGATAATGTTTATTACTACGTGTATTTTACTAAAATACCAATGTTTTGATCAATTCGATTTTTTGTTTAAAACTCCCTCATTTTTCTTATTACGGTACGGAACCCTAAATGTGCTAAGACGGACACGCACTTGGCCAATTTTTAAGAATCCTTATTTATAATTAAACTAAAAATGCACTTCGTTACAGCCATTAAGGTTAACAAGATGCTGCAACCCACCCTAATATTCTAAAGTTCCACAGAAACGGATGCGTAGGTATTTCGTAATCACTTAATGCAGTTTACATCAAAATGCACTAAAGGAAACTAGTATTGACACTTGCATGCTTTACCAAAACTGTGCCAGTTACTTAGGGCCGATTACACCAATGAAACTAATCGAGTTCAACTAAACTCAGTTTAAGCAAATTCAGCGTTCTGTATTTTTTTATTTTTTTTATTTTTGATGGGTGCAAACCCACTTGACTCTAGTCTAGGTCAGAGGTGACAGAGACAGAGTCGACGATGGAGTGAGCTTACCCCTGTTCAATCGAACTTTGAAGAGATTCGGGTTGAATGCGTGTTCAATTCATTCGCTGTGCGCATTATAAAGGATGCTTGGAAGCGGTTGGTGCGAATTGGTGGAATGGCAACAAGGATGGGGTGGGATTGACCGCTGAGATACTACCAATCAGAACACTTTATTTGCATAAACTGAGTTTAGTTGAACTAATCGCGATTGGTGAAATCGGTCTTTAGTGTGTAAAAAGTGTAGACTTTTAAAATACTCTTCGCATAGTTCTTGCGAATTTGATACACGAGGCTAAGGTAGGCTAGGCATTTATTTCGTCACGATGTATTGCTCAAAAGCCACAAATCCCTAGTTAGAGTCTATTTACTTTACATAAGAACTAAAGAGCCATTGTAGGTCATTGGTCAATGTTGTAAACGGTAAACCACGTGATAAGTCACGGTAAGTCGTGAGCAAGTGTCGGTCGTTCCCAATTCCTAAGAATAATTTTCTATTTGACGCAATCGTGAATTCATTGAATGAAATTATTTCATTTAATATTCATGGTTATTAGAAATAATGGCATGGCTACGAAATTGTTGGACAAAGATTTTGTTGTTAAATCAGACAATCTTTTCGGTTTATTTCACGGTTTTACTGTTGACAAAGGATTTCGTTAACTGAAGAAATGAAATTTTAAATCAAAATGACAGAATCTTGGAATGATTCAATTACCTCGCGTTGGTTACTTAATTTTCATGTCCTAGTTTTCTGATACTTGAATATATAACCTAAGATTATTATTTATTATATACTTTATTGTACACCACAAAATATATACAGGACAAATATTCACAAAAACAAGTGTACAATGTGCGGTCTTATCGCACAGGGCAATCTCTTACAGACACGGATGGACTGTACGATAGGAGAAGAATTTAGGGCTGTCAGTGTAAAAAAAAAAACACACTTAAATAATATAACTTTCACATATTAACCTACAATACATACATACAATATTATATAATATACTAATACATATCAAATATATAACAGAGAAAGGAGAAGAATAAAAATTATAGTGACAGGTAATGCTCTTTTACCATTTTCAAGATCTTACTTAAAACAAGTACAAATTTAAAATTGCCAAAACCCCCGATTTTTTATGTCATGTTTTTTAAACTACATATTTTATTAAGTAGTAGACACGCTTCGATCAAAAATATATGGAACACGTAATTATGACACAATATCTTGCTAAATACCCCGATTCAAACAGTAAAACGCCCATAAATTTTAACACTCCCGATAATGTCACCATTCAAACAAAAAAAAAATCCTAAATCAAAATCTGTTCATCCGTTTAGGAGCTATGATGCCGCAGACAGATACACAAACACATAGGTACATACTTCAAACTTATACCACCCCTCTTTTTCCGTCGCGTGAAAAAAGTAACGTTTACTTGTTTAGAGATTACGATTTACAAGTTTATTTTAATATTGCGGATTTAAAACTGCTACAGACGAAGCATCTGTCTCTAAAGGCAAATAAATTGAACGCGATCTACACATCTAAACCGCGTTCAAGAGCTAGTATCATCATACACACATACATCTACTCAGGCCTTTTCCCATGAGGGTAGGCAGAAACTACAGAACGCCACCTGCTACGATCCTTACATACTTCTTTTGCTTCACTCACATTCATACATCTAGTCATACGCACACGCCGGTTATGAATACTGCGAACCTGGCCTTTCTGAAGAACATCACCTATAAGGTCTATATTCTAGGGCGTCCCCTCCCGGCGCTTCCATTTACGTCTGCCTCGTAAATTCCTTTCGTTAGTCGCCTTTCATTCATCCTCTCAACATGGCCAAACCATCTTCATCTGCCTAGCCTTTTCCCAATTGTTGTTGGGGTCGGCTTCCAGTCTTACCGGATTCAGCTGAGTACTAGTGTTTTACATGGAGCGACTGCCTATCTTACGTCCACAACCCAGAAACTGGATAACAGGAAACCCCTTGGCAAGACTGGTGTCAGATCTCAAGCTTCTGACTACCCGTAACGACTGTCAAAGATCTTCAAATGACACACCTTTAAAATCAAGCCAAAAATATTGGAAAAAGTTGGTGAGAAATACCTCTGCCTTATAAAGGGTTAAACCACAACGTTATCTTATTACCTCATTCCTGAATCTATCATTTAAAGTAACACCACACATACTTCGCAAGGAGCGCATTTCTACTGCATTAAACGTACTTTCATGTCTTTTTAGCCATACCCAACCTTCACTTGCATACATAAGTGTAGGCACCAGCACGCTGTTGTAAACGGTAAGTCGAGCTAGTATCATCAATGTTGTAGAAACCAGTTGAATAGCTTTTGACCGCAGTTTAGATTTTTAAACGCAATTAATTGCATTGGTAAATCTGAAATGTTTGAAAAGACAAGGATATGAATCAGGGGAATTATACAGGTCTTATCTACTTTACCTTCTTGCAAGCGACTCCGGAGTACCGGTTGGTGGAGGTGCCGAACACGAGGTCGTTGAGGATGGAGGCGTAGGGCGTGACGCCGATGCCGCCGCCCACCATCACGGCCACCTCGAACTTGTACCAGTCCTGGTTGCCGCCGCCGAACGGACCCTGGATCCTTGGAGAATGAAAGAATAGCGGTTTCATTTTCTGTCGTTGACAAAAGTGGTTTCACTTTTACCAGTACACCGGTGTATTCTTCATCGAAGAGTACACCGCTAAAAGTGAATTTTTTAGGTAACTATTTTGATCTTTATCTTTATACTTTGCTGGTAGAATGTGTTTTTTACGGTTCCGTACCCAAAGGGTAAAAACGGGACCCTAAGACTCCGCGGTCCGTCTGTCCGTCTGTCTGTCTGTCTGTCTGCCTGCCTGTCACCAGGCTGTATCTCATGAACCGTGATAGCTAGACAGTTGAAATTTTCACAGATGATGTATTTCTGTTGCCGCTATAACAAAAAATACTAAAAATTGAATAAAATGATTATTTAAGGGGGGCTCCCATACAACAAACGTGATTTTTTTGCCGTTTTTTGCGATAATGGTACGGAAACCTTCGTGCGCGAGTCCGTATCACACTTGGCCAGTTTTAATGGTACGGTGCACTTCGTGCGCGAGTCCGACTCGCACTTGGCCGGTTTTTTTCAGGTAATTTGCGTTACAGTTCATGCTTATACAAATTGTAAATTCAATGTGCATAGGTGTGCAAATCATATGACCGGGCGAGCAAACAATGTTCTTAGGAGTCTACCCAGAAGGAAAACATTCGAGTGATAAACCTAGTGATAAGTACTAAGAAAATCATCAGGATATTATTTTGGTATTCCACTTTTTATCATAGAGCTTATACCCGGAAAGAATTGAAAAACGAAAATAATTCATTTTGATTATTTGTTGGAAAAAAAAAACAATTTTGTTACTTTATTTTTGTGTTAGTTTTAGTGTTCTACAACCATCTTCGCATTATTGCCTTTCTAATGAATCCGGTTTGGGGCACATCGGTTGGATGGTTTCAAAGTCTATATATATATATATAGGTAGTTATTTTTGTGTTTTATATAACAGGACTTATAAGTTATTAAATTTATTACAATTTACCTTATTTTAGGATGATCATCAGTATTATAATTGCAGGGATCGAAGTAGTTCCGGAGCTTCCACGTCCAGGGTCCCTGCGCTTTGATGTGACACGACAGGAAGTTCTCGTGAGGAGCTGACGTTAGTGTGAACGAATGGAACTCTTCCTTTTTAAACGCCGTGCATGATAGGCGTACCCATTGACCTAGCAGAGAAAAATAAACGTTTAATTGAAGAAGTTCATTAGTCCTATACGAGTATATAAACCGCATCTTCAGAAAATTTTACCTTGCCTTGTTTATGAAGACATTACTTTTTGAATATAGTATGGCTAATGGCTGTTGGTAGATAAGTAATGGCTTTTATAATTACCTGATAAATATTTTAGATTGGGAGGCCTGTAGAACTTAATTTTGATAACGTCCGATGGTAACATTTCCGTTTCCAATACATCCAGGGCTAAATACTTCGTACGCAGTGACACCACCTGATGTAAAAATACAAAAGAAATTAAAGTATTTGTACATCATTGCTGTGGTAGTGAAGTCCGGTCCCACACTAGATTGGTATTGGTAATGCTAAATGAATGAATTCAAATTTGACAAAAGGTTGATTTACAATCTCCAGCAGCCGAATAACGCAAGTGAATTCGGCAAGACGAAGAGTTTGACCCATAGATATAATAAACAAGGAGATATGCCCGGTAGACGAAATATATCGGCAACCTGTGTCTCCAGTTTGCCCCTACCACACGGCAACTACTACACATGCAGTTCAGAAAAAGCAATAGACACGCAGTCGCGCCCACACCCGCAACTCTTAAATCAGAACGTACTACAGAATCAAATATAAACCTTATCTCTTCAAACACAGTGTGTATTTACCATGCTCCGTACAACTACCCACACAAAAACATCTATCTACACAATCACATGACTAACTCGTCGCAAGAAGCAGCGGCCGTACTACGCGATGCATCCGCTTAATAAAGTATCGTTTTGTGATTTTTACATTGCTTGTCCAGTCACTTAGCGACGAACTTAGCTAGTGGTTAAGGAGCAATGTATTTATTGCAAAAAAAAATAGTACAGTCGCTGTGATATTTTGAAACATGATTTTGGACATGGGCACTGTGACCACGTCGCGCAGACACCGAGACGCCCCCTTGCCACTTCTCCTGTATTTAATATTTCTATGGTTTGACCGCTATCAAATCGACCAATCACATGTGAGATGAATGTCGCGATGTTGTTTTCCGTCTTTGTGATTGGTCGATTGATAGCGATCAAACCCTTTGCGTTGCCGTATCCAAAATACGCAATACGGCTGCAGGTTGGCACCACCATTCACTACATTTACACTAGGTACAGAATTTATGGTGTATTTGCCAGATTCAGAACAATTCAGAACGAGTGACACTGGCCGTCAGATTCATTCAAATAGTTCATCCTAATATTTTTCACCTTATTTTATTTATTTAGGCAAAAGAATACTAAATACACACAATGGCATTTATAATACTTATCATTAACAAATATAATAGCACAGGGGCGCACGGTTGGCGCAGTGGTTGAGCGATTGACTGCTGCGCTGCGTGTCGCGGGTTCGATTCCCGCACGGAACAAATATTTGTATGACCTACAGATAGTTGTTCCGGCTCTGGGTGTTGTGTATATGTTTGTAAACGCACCCACGATACAGGAAGAAATTCCTAGTGTGGGACAACGTTTTTTTTTTTTTAAAGAAAAAGAAAAGAAAGCACTGCATGCATCTAAATTAAAGGTAAGCACAGCATTTTATTTATATCTCACTCATCATCATCATCAGCCTTATAATGTTCCCACTGCTGGGACACAGGTATGCTCTCTGTGAGAGAGGTGAGCGATCTTAATCCACAACGCGGGCCCAATGCGGATTGGTGGATGTCACAAGTCTTCGAACTTTTTGTTCTAGGACATGCCGGCTACCTCACGATTATTTCCTTCCTTGAATCTTGGAGCTTCAGTCAACCCGCAGTAGTAGTGGTCTTTCCGTGTACAATTCACAACGCGTTGCAAGAAATGCGTACTCCAAAACCCTATAGTATGAGTCTTCAGGTGTATTAAAAAAGATTTTCGTAATATTTCTTACCTTATCAAGAGTATAAATAACGGCAGGTCCTAGGAAGAAGATCCAGAACCTAGGAGCTCCAGTGAGCCTGGCCAGCCCGTGCACGAGACACAAGGCGTACAGCAGCACGTGCAGGGAGTGCGCGCGCCAGAACCACGGGTACGCGCGCTTGCGGATCGTCGGGTGAGCGAACACGAAGATTATGCACATTATCACGAACAGGAGGACGCCAGTTACACCTGTGAAAAAAATATATAATGTAATCACTACGTGGACCCGAGACTACCTTCCTGTCCGATGGAGTGTCATGGTCTAAGGCAGGGGTCATCCGATGGAGTGTCATGGTCTAAGGCAGGGGTCACCAATTAATTTGACGTCTACTTAACAGACCTTCGCGGTCTGTTAGATTTAAAAACAACTAAACCCCTCTCCCCTTACATCACGTGTATTTTAATTTGTTAAATTTGAAATATATCAATGAAGATTTTGATGAGAAGTAAAGACAAAGCGCTGGATCATCATCTGCCTAGCCTTTTCCCAACTATGTTGGGGTCGGCTTCCAGTCTTACTGGATTCAGCTGAGTACCAGTGTTTTACATGGAGCGACTGCCTATCTGGCCTCCACAACCCAGTAACTGGGTAACACGATACCTCTTGGCTAGACTGGTGTCAGATCTCAAGCTTCTGACTACCCGTAACGACTGTCAAAGATCTTTAAATGACAGCCGGGACCAACGGCTTAACGTGCTTGCCGAGGCACGGAGGAAACTCGGTATGTTGCAATGGTCACCCATCCACGGACCGACCTCGTCAAGCGTTGCTTAACCGTAAAGATCGTCCCGTGCGGCTGTTATTATTTAGCCACGAGCTCTTTAAAGACAAAGCGCTGGATAAATAATGAAATTACATAGGTACTCAAATAACACAGTTAAATTATATTGTACTGTTTACTTAAGGTAAAAGGTCCACACAAATAGGATCCGGACTGTAGTCCGGAACCGGACCGCGATCCGCCATTAGGTGACCCCTGGTCTAAGGCGAGGCCCAATAGATAACGCCTTTCACATATGAACCACTTGGTAGACCAAGTAGGTACAGCACGAGTTGGTAGAGTCACAAATGTCTTCGAAATGGGACATATTTTTTGTTAACGGTTTTTGAAGCAAATTTTTTTCAGTCCAAAAAATTCTAACGTTATTACAAATGGAAACCCAAGATGCTTCTCGTTGCCCAGAAATTCAAATATGGAAGCCAAGCCTTGAGTGTACTAGAAAGTGTCTGTAAGGAAGAAAAACTTGCCGCAACCTTACCTGTGACAGTCTGAAACACCCAGTACGTGATGCCAGGTCTGAAGTCCGAAGTAAAATGAACCTCCTTAGTGAGACACCGTAGATTTTCGACGGGCTGTGTAGATACGTGGTAGAAGTTCACCATATGGCCGGCCGTATGGAGCAGGGAGAAGAATAATGCCGTGCATGCTACAATCTTGTGAAATTGGATGCTTGAGTCTAGTGGGATATATTGTTGGATGCTGAATTCCTGTAAAATATATTTGAGGTAAGTTACGATAACAGACACAAGTTACTTGTATGGTTAACCGCTCGACTGTTAAACTAAGAAAACCGTGCTTACTGCGTCACGCCGAAATAAAGGCAATCACTGCATTTGCAAAACAGTCATTTATTTAGGTATATTGAAAGTGCGTATTAGGGCAAAATATCCCAAAACTAAGACTTCATCAGTTGACGGCTTTACTGAACAGGACTGAGAATAAATACAGGAGGAAGAACTTACTTTTAATTTGGTCAACAGATTCCTCGACATGGTCAACAGAAGCAGACTGTAGCAGAAAGACAAAGAAGCTGCGGAACCCCTGGTGATGGCGATACCGACGCCCATGATGTGCCTCAGGTCCAGGTGCTCCGACATGAAGGAGTAGTGCGCGAACCTTTCCACGAACAGTCCGATGGTCACCACGTAGAAGACGAACAGGTAGAATATGTTCTGTCTGTTCTCCTCTAGGAAGGTTGTTAGGTAGTCCCATTTTAGTAGGATGCAGTGTCTGAAAATGATGATTATAATCTTACAAAAAGTCTTTACTGTTAAAATTTCGTAGCTATATGAAAAGCAACGTACTATACTCTTTGCCCTGTAGCGGGTGACAGTTTCAATAACATATTTTATCTACACTCACAACGTAATGTTCCAAATATGAATTCAAAAAATATTGCATAAACACGTACTTTATATTCGAGGATAGGTAAAAATAAAAAAAATAAAACCATCACAGTTCAACGTTTGCCTTCGATTTTCAAAACACTGCATCATAATAGTTATTTAAGCTTCAAGTGCGGAAGGTAGGTGATTTCCGATGAGTGGCATTTTTATTCACGAGCGAGCGAAGGGAGTGAGTGGATAAATCGACACGAGTCGGAAATCATCTTACGTACGTGTATCATACAACATTTTACTATGCATTGTGCGAGGAAATAATTAAAATAATAAAATGAAATTAAAAAAAAACAAACATAAAGTCGAACATAGAACCTCCTCTTTTTTTGTAAGTCGGTTAATAAAATGGCGGGCTTATTCAAGCGCCTTCAGCATATCCACAGATTAACTAATAGTTCCTCGGGCATATCTACTGCGCATGTGCAAATAGCTGTCACATCGTAACGCAATAAGGCACGAGCAAAATATACGTTCTGCCAAACAAACATTATGAATATTTAAAATTAATTTATTGATCAAAATTAAGATAACATTAAAAAAAAAACAGGAAAGTAAAAAGCACTAGTGTCACTTTTTTTCACTAGTGCTTTTTACTTTCCTGTACTTTTTTAATTTTTAACTCCAACGTCAGCCCGACGCATAGAGTTTTAAATATTTGAGATTAGTTAAAAAAATTAGTTATGTATAGATTATCATTCATATAAAAGGTAGAATAAAACTAATACTTCATTTAAGGCGTTTTCAATTACTCTAGGTTTAGATTTTGATCAATAAATTAATTTTACATATTAATTAAATATGTTTGGCAGAACGTATATTTTGCTCGTGCCTTATTGCGTTACGATGTGACAGCTATTCGCACATGCGCAGTAGATATGCCCGAGGAACTATTAGTTAATCTGTGGATATGCTGAAGGCGCTTGAATAAGCCCGCCATTTTATTAATTTATTTATTTCCTCGCACAATGCATAGTAAAATGTTGTATGATACACGTACGTAAGATGATTTCCGACTCGTGTCGATTTATCCACTCACTCGCTTCGCTCGCTCGTGAATAAAAATGCCACTCATCGGAAATCACCGACCTTCCGCACTTGTATCACAAATAACTATTTTTAATCTTTATAGCACACTTTTACTTTTTAATTTATTGGCGCTTATGGGCTCATTGACATTGACAGTCATGGTGCAATGAGAATCTAAGTTGCCCGCCATACTGCATATTTTTTCTTTTTCCACTTTTATTTTATTTCAAGTGTAAGTGTGAAGATAAAATAGTGTATACATCGGCATATAATTAGGTATTAAAACACTCGCGTGTTAATATAACCCACGCTCGTGTTTTAATAACCCCTATTATATGACCATTGCATAAACTACTATTACGCGTATACGCATTTTTAGTAGTTTCATACCATGGTTATACCTTAAACCATAGTTGCCTGTATGACGTTAAACTACAAAAAATGCGTAAAAAATGTATTTGAAACTGTCACCCGCACCATGCTACAGCGCAAAGAGTATAGTAATAATAAAACTGAATTGTGTGAAAGATGATGTGGCAAGGATAGGATTTAATATAAATCGCGATAAAGGCTGGAGGAAGATAATGATGAAAACCAGCAAACTGGCATCTAAGCTAAGAATCAATGCAGATTCTCAAAGCCTATTTAACATACCTGGATTGCTCCATAGATGGTTCGATATGGAAGCTGGTCATCCTCGCAACGTTAGTGGAAGTGTCGAGGAAGTTTTGCTTTGCCCCCTTGCAGTCCAGACCGATAGCTACAAATTCACCTTTGTATTCCTTCATCATTACTTTGAAGTCTGAGTAAGTCAGGTGATCTTTGTGTTGGAGACCGGCGTCCTAAAACAAAGTACAATTAAAATAGAGTCAAGCCCACCGAATTCTTCACTATTAGGAAAGTTATTAGAAGGCGGGAGGGGATGCTGGGAGGGGTTTTGAGCAAGCATATTTAGGTCGAAAACTTGATAACTGAGCAGGTGCGTCTTAATATTATTAATTCGAAAGTAATTCTGTGTTTCTGTCTGCTACCTTTTCACGCCTAAACTACTGAACGGATTTTGGCAAGGATATAGATCTTCTATAGGCTTCCTTGGAAAGGACGTAGACTACCTTAAGCAAGTAAAAAAAAATCGTATGGTAGGGTAGATAGGATAGTGTAGAGTAGGTAAGGTAGGATAAGGAAGGTAGGTAGGTTGGTAGGGTAAAGAGGTAGGTAGGTTGGTAAGTAGGTATGTAGGGTAGGGTAGGTAGGATAGGGTAGGGTGGGGTAGATAGGTAGGTAGGGTTGGGTAGGTAGGATAGGGTAGGGTGAGGTAGTTAGGTAGCCAGTAGACGGGAGCGAAGCCGCGGGGGACAGCTGGTATTGTCTACTTTCAGAATTCCAGTAACGGATACTCAACGTGCAGAGCAGTTTATTTTCATTTGATCGGGTGCGGCTAGACGCAAAATGACAAAAATAGGCAAATCTGACCTAGACATTTTAGGCGAAACAACTATCCAATTGTAATTGAAAAAAAAACGGTTTTTAATTATATAATTTACATTTTAAGTATAGATCTGGTTCGAATGTTCAAAACCAGCCAAACCATGTTCATCAGGTGAGATAGTGATCAAGCGCGAGCCTATTAATTATAAAAAAATATATTTGAATACTCACAGAAAACATTCCATCAATAAGCTCAGTGACATGCTCGTCCCTCAAGGACGTGGTGCGCGCGATCTCGACGAGCGAGCGCAGCATCTCGCTGAGCTCGCCCTTGTCGATGACGCCGTTGCGGTCGTCGTCGCACATGTCGAAGATGATGCGCAGCTTGTCTTCTGTGGCCCCGCGGGAGAATAGGACTACCGTATCCAAAAATTCCTAAGAGAAACATTCGTGATCAAGTAACTGTCAGTTATACCCACAGACATAAATCTAACTAGATGACACGATTGTATGTACTTCGCGTGCAAAAAAACGGACTAAAGTTACGATAAGCTCGTAATCTGAGCTAATCATTTAGCATTATCGGCATCGGAAATCCACCGAAATCTAGAAAAATGCCTTTTTATGCCATATTGAGCTGTAAAGAATGTATATAAAAAGTTGGCAGAGGCATTGGAAATGTTTTCTTTCATTGTTAAGTAAATTTGTTTTTGAATTGTTTGTGAAAAAGTGGCACGCTTGGTATTCATACAGATGGAGGGACTTGCGTTATCTGTTTAGATTTATGTCTGTGGTTATTTATACCTTTCAGACTTAATTGAGAGATAAAGCGGCGAATTTGAAATTAATACAACAATTTTGAAGATGCTATTTGTAGAAGGCATGCTAAAGTTGATGTACATCAAGGATGTCATTTTGTGACCTACATACATTATCACAAGGTTTAAATTACATTGAATAGCATGGGTTCATAATATACAATGCAGTAACTCTACTCTAGGGGCAGATTGAAGAGTCAGAAAAGTTTTTTGAGGTTAACCAAACCAATTAATGGCAGCAGGTCTAGTGAGACAAAGAAGATACTGTGGCTCCTCAAACAGCCTCCTCCGACTGACTAGGTTGAGCCTCCCTGCAGGCCACCAACTTGTATGGCCCACCTGGAAATCTTTAAACCGACTCCGAAGTCAAGTGGGTCACTGCAAGCACAACTTAGTCAGAAGGGGATACTCCAATGACCCACGGTGCGATTGCAGAGCTACGTCCCAAACTATGCCTCACCTCCTATCGTGCTCTATGTGCAACAACACCTGCATCCTGAAGGATCTTAGTGAAGCAAATGAAAACACTATTGCCGTGGTTGAATTTTGGTCAAAACTTATATAATTCTGCCGTCCTTTAACTAGAAAGCCGTTAACCCTCAAATGGTCAATTTTTACTTTTTAATAGAGAGTGACAGAGTTCAAAATTCTCTATCTTTCTGTATAGGAAACATGTCTGGAATGTTAATAGTTCCAAAGATATGAAATTTTTGTAGGCCGTTAAGTAACACAATTTACGACGATTCCATCACTTGAAAGCGTCTAACCCACACTTCTTCGCTAAATGTACTTTAAAGAACCTTAACTGCCCGATTTGATGGTTATTTTATAGCCTTTTGCTTAACTACAAGTACGTTATCAGATTATTCTTGACTATAGAGACGCAAAAGGACTATAACTACTTTATAGTTAAGCATTTAAATAACAGTTTCAATGGAAAACTTAACTTATTTGCGGTTATTCGCCCTTAACGCTTTTTTAGCTAAGCTGCTAGAAAATAATTCATGCCTGTTTGATGAAAACACCGGCAAGAAATTAGATTTTTCTTAGCTAAAAAGCAGCTAAGTCTCATTACTTAACTAAAAGGCAGTAAGCTGACTCTCGCGCTGCGTGCATTGTCCTTAATCCCGTGGGAGTCAATCTTTCCACCCGGAGCACCGACTGCCACAGTCGTGTACAACCATCGCACATCGGCAGGATCAGGTGGTCAGCCAGTTCGCGAATATGTTTCCTCCGACTGCACAGCATGACTTTTTCTTGTTAACAGCTTATTAGTTCGATTCTTAATCAGTCGGGTTTTTTATTTTTGAATTAACTTTTTTTTATTCTAATCGGACTAGCCTGGACATATAAGAAAGTTAATTTAAGCCATGAAAAAGATTCAAAAGATATAAACATTAGTAAAATAATGTATAAAATAAGTTACAAACCTCTATCACCAGGATCCATCATAAATCTTTGTCAATAACGCTTAATTACTTTGTTATATCACCGTGTAAAGCCTTAATTTTGCTGAAGAGTATACAATTTAAAGTTTTTAAACGACAAGTTTCTAAAGAATCCTCAAAAGTCAATTAAATTTCGAGCGCATTCTCAAAAAATTGAAAAACAACAGAAATTAAATATAATTAAAACATTATCACCGATAAATAATACGCAAGCATAAAATGTTTTAATGGCAAAATTTACTTATTATTCGTGATGACAATGAACAATGAACATCATCAAAAAACCAATAGAGTCACTAAGTAAATTTGTTTAGTATAATATTTTTATTTCACCAAACGCCTAGAAAGTTTGTGCACACTATTTCATCGTTCCCTATCCATTTGCATAAAATTTTAAGACATAATATAACATGGCATACTTTTGTTTACCCTAATTATATTTACGCTATACAGCTTGCGCATAATTTCTCTCATCTTAATGATGTTTAAGTATAACATTCTACAGCATAAATTTATTTACGCATAATGATATTAAAGCATATTTTATATGCATATAAAAAAGAGCATGCATAGAGAGAAACAGTGGGCAAATACAAATATATAAAAAGCGAATTGAAAAAAAAAATTGATGGCAGAGGCCCGCTATGCGGGGCTCCTATTTCTGTCTGCAGGGTCTAAAGTAACCTGACATGAATAAGATGAGGGGAGCTGAGTTCACTCGCTTTGCTCGCTCACCTCAGCTCCCGTCATCCTCTTCGAACCTAACCTATCCGTGTCGGGGTGCTCTAAATTCCGGAGCTCACTTTGTCCGCTCTTGGACTAATTCGTTGAAATAATTACTTAATAAAATGTTAATGCATGACAGTTATTAATAAATCATTTGCATGACACTCCATAATAAATACGTAAACACAGACAAGACTGCGTGAAGTCGGTTTTGCAGCGATTCGTTTCTGTCACTAAATTTTGTAGCATAACATATTGACTTTTTATGACACCATTTCAATTATAAATTGAAAATGCCACCACGTAACCGGCTATATATTTGTGACCAAATAATATTCCGTAAAATGTTGTTACGGTGTGGTGAAAATATGACAAATAAAACATTAGACAAATGAAAAAAGTTCAAAAGAGGCTTCGGCCAAAGCAAAAAGTTATTTTGTAAATCGGCGAAATGTAGTTCGGTAAAATAATACATTATGCCACATGATACTTCGATGATCTGAAAATATGTCAAATAATGCATATGGCAAAAAATACTTCGGTCAATTGTTTTCGGTAAAATGAAATTCGACCAAATAATATTCGGAATAGTAATCGGTTCCCCCAAAGAGTAAAATAATAATTGGTTCCCCTAAACGCGAGTTTAGTACGTGCAATGCTGGAGTTTTGCACAAAATGTTTGTTAACAAATGTGCTGCACACTATTTCGGTGGAATCGTACCTTAAGATCTTAATTAGTTATTAGTTGAATATTGCCTATTAAAATTATATTTCTTTTAAGTATCTTTTAAAAGCTGAAATAAAATTTTAATTTTTGAATATGTCTATAATTTCTTAGATATTCCCATATAAATGCTAAACTATAAAGAAGTTAACCACAATCGAAATATTTGTAGCCCCCTTTTAGTTAAGCAAAGTAGTTAAGATTTTAGAAAAGTACCGCATAACATTGGCAACAATTAGCTTAAAAGCATCTAAAGCCCCGTAACCGCTCATTAGGAAAGTTATTAAAATTGAAATCGAAGCGAATGTCATGGCTATAAAGCAGTTAATATGTCACTTAACAACTTTTTAGGTAAGTATTTATGAACAAAAAGTAAAAAACATTATTTAGGCTAAAATTTTAAATAAATTACTTCACTAAAAAGCTGCTAAGGTATGGTTAACGGCCTTTTAGTATAGTAATAAGATAAAAAAACTGAATATGATGCTTAACAAAATAAGAAAAAAATATTTTAAAAGTAATCAATAAGAGTTTCTGGACGGAAACGATTCTTTAGGATAAATATAATTAAATATCAATTGATGTGTCTTACAACCATTAACCTAAGTATCATAGTTTTTAAGAAACAACGATTCCCGCGTTTTTTGTCATTTACTCGGAAATTACTTTTTGGGCTTAACGGCCTTCTAGTTAAAGGACGGCAGAATTATGGAATGATTGATACGACGAAGAACAAGAAGTAACTATACTACATGATATAAAAAGGGAATACTGTACCTGGAAAGAGATTCTACCATCTCCGTCTTTGTCGACAATGTTGAACATTTTTTTTACGAACACAGCATCTGCTTTCATTCCCAGCGCACTTGCGAATTCACTTTTAGATAGTGACGTCCTCATTACAATAGACTGAAACAATACTTTGATTAATATTTCCTTCTTCATCGAAGTTTGTACACAATTCTCTTTGTTTTAATGGATAACTTACTTCAGGATCAGCATCTTCATTCCTCCGGTGTCTTTTCTCACCGGGTGCTAAACCAAATGTAATAGCGTAAGCTTCTCTGAAGAAATGTTCCAGTTTACGTTGACGACGTTCTCTTGTTTCTGCTGTAGCCAGAATATGTTCGCGATGACCCTGTGGCAGTATCAATGGCAATGTTTCAATAGCATCAACATTTGACTTCGACAAACTGACTTCAAGAAGACAATGACGAATCAAAACTTAATATCTTCATATAGGCCAGGGATCCCAGCGATAACAAGGAAAATTTGATTCAAATAAATGTCTCTAGATGGCGTGACATGGATCGATTTGTTATTGAATTGTGTGTAAAATTAACATTTTCTAGAATTTATTATAAAAATTGTTTCTTATTTTTTAAACAACTCTTCTAAGCATAAAATTATGCAATATTGAGCTCTTAATTCAAATTTCAAAGAATATTTGAACGGATCATTTAAAATTGATTCCAATAGATGGCGCAGTTTTAAATTTCTTAGGCACGCCACTCGATTTTATAAATTTGTTTTGTAACAAATTTTGGTACAATGAAACTTGCAAAAAAACAAGTCATCTCTGTACTTAATGAAAAAAAATGTCATGAACCGAGAAAACCCTTTTACTTGCAAGTCGGTGCTAACACCATCTATAGCAGTGGAACGGAACCGAACGCGATCAAATTATTTATAAAAATAATCATCGTCAGCACGGTTTCTTTGTATGGGATGAGGCATCTGTATGCTAGTATTATATTAGCTGTGATATGGGGTTTTGATTAAGTTCCGTAGAGTAATGAAGTGTTAATATTTGTCTTACCTGTGTCAGATTAAGTGCTTTCTTATGATTGGCCAAAAACGTGTCTAGTTTGACCAAGAACTTGCGCCGTGAAGCAGCAGAGTCCATTTCTAGCACCAAGTCGTGTTCTCTAGGTGCACGGATCAAGACTAGAGGACGTTTGTTTTGTCTGCTTTCCTGGAACATGACGATTTAAAAAATCATTAGGTTATCAAAACAGATGAACATAGGAGTATCTCAAGGAGATGTATTGGGGCCGTTGTTATTTATTTATAATATAGCATTACGAGTAAAATAAAATTGTTTTCTACGAAATTGATGTTTACCTGACTTTCAAGAACTGTGAGTTGATCAGTGTGATCTAGTGGAAGTGTTCTTAGTTTGTCTCCTTTGCGATCAGTGACGTGAAGTGCAGGCTCTGGTCCCAGACGCAGCTTCACCAGACGCTTATGAGAGGCGTGCACCCACTCACGACACACCATTTTATCTACCGAACCTTTAAAAGAAACAGACATTCGTTGACATTTTTTATCGTAGTTTATTTTAGTTTCTTCTTTTGTGTTGTAACTGTAACCTAATTGATATTTACCTTTATATTGTGCATTCTTCAGATGTTCTTGTTGGATCTTGAGTTTTCTTCGACGGCTGTTCTGCAATTTTACCACTCCATACCCTGCGCCCGCGCAAAGTATGGGAACAAAAGCCAGTATCAGGCAGGTGTAGATGTATGCGAATTCGTTGCCCTGAAACAAAGCAAAAGTAGATTAGTGACGATGAACGGAACTATTACAGATACAGAAGTATCAATTGTTGGTTTACAATGAGAATCAAATGACCGTAGATTCTTAATTACTACCTACCTCCCTAACAGATCGTCTTGGAATACTATGGATGAGCCCATTTTTTAGAAGAGGACCTTGTACAGCTGATACGATGAAGATGAATAACCGTATCAGTGTTCTTTAGGATCTAAAGTAGCGTCAACTGATAAGCTTTCAACTGCCTTAGTAAAACTCGGCTTTACGCAGGGGTACATCCTAAAGTCGAGCAAAGCGGATCTGGCGTCACTGGATAGCTATGGGGCAAGTAGTTTGACCAAACCGTGTAAGCGACACGTTTTACAAGGCGATTAGGTTCTTTCCACAAATTTCCAACTGTAAGGTAATTTAGATGGCTGCTCAAATTCAAATGAACGTGACCTCAATCATAACTTATCGTAAAAGTGACTGGCAAAATGAAAGAAGTCGGAGCCGCTTTGCTCGGCAGTCTATCTTTAGGAGTAGTATTGTTCACCAATTTACCTCGAAGTAGTCGTACCCTCTGAGGTACTTGCAGGGCGGGAGTTTGGAGGCGTTGAGCTGGTAGGGCTGCGGGCACGGGTCGCCGGCGCGCCAGTGGAACACGTCGCGCTGCAGGTCGTGAGGACCCAGGGAGGTACTGTTTACGATGATGTCCCACATTGTGATCTGACGCAGCTCGGCGATCTCGTCTTTGGTGAAGATTCTGGAAAGAACGCAAAAGATTTCGTAAGATATTTTTCTTGATTACAATGCTGAATGATCAGAGGATTTGAATGTGATTTCTATTTTCATAAATAAAAGAGATGTTTGATTTTGGGCCATCACTATGTACACTACATAGATAACTAGAAAAAAATAGGGGAATTCCATAAAAATACTAACAGATTAATTTGAAGAAGGGTACAGGCGTACAAAAATTATTATTTGAAAAGTTTTTTAATAAGATAACCCTATTTTTAGGACAGTTGTTATTGACATGACGTTTGACGACTTGGGCCATTTTTAAGAAGTGACATCTTTGAGTCTTTCTTTGCTTTGAATTGGATATGTTTCGGAGTTTTTGGTGATTGTTTTAGTTTTGCAACCCAGTTTACTATTACCACAAAGTACGTAAGCGGCGGCGCGCCGCAGACAGAGGGGCCACTCTCACTTTGACATTTCGGTTTTACAGGGAATATTGGGCAATATTGGACCGAGCTCAGTCGCGGCTGTCATGATTGCTTTGTGCGGGCGTTTGTCACGTCATTCATACATTAAGTACTGTAACGAGGTTGGTTGCATTGGATGGGTTACCTTTATTATTTGTTACAGACCGAATTTACTTTTTTGTTTTTAATTCTTTCTTTCAATTATTTTCAAGTTATAAAGGTCATATCTTTCAAGATGACAAATTAGAAATTCATTATCTAGGATTATAATAAATTATTTTAAGCCCATAGATGAAATTGGGAACTTGTCATAATAATAAGGTTCAAGTCATACAGCTTACAAATATGTTTCCTCCGACTGCACAGCATAATTTTCTTCTTGTTTAAGATCATCTTTGGTTTTTTGATTTTGTTAGGTACCTGTTTTTCCACATTTATGTTTTTGTCGAGCTTGGAGCTTTTTACAATTTAATTTTTTAAGTGGGATCATTATTACACTATTACTACGTCTTTTTACTCTCCAATATTCATCATAAGTGGCGTAATATTAAATGTTTCGTGATATTAAATGGATATTTGATGCCCTGTCTACCCTCTAAGGCATGTAAGCATGATATGATGTATGTTTAGACGAATCTATGTATGTTTGTAACTTGGGCAATCTACTCTTTTTTTTAATTCGGAATCAATAGGTATAGTAGCAACCCTAGTGAATCTGTCAAGTTTAGCTGTCAATTTTCTAAACGGCGGGAGTGGCCCTTCCGTATACTTACTATTTTGTGCTATTACGGATTGATTGCTTCTCTGTTGAAATTGAATTCGTGTTGTTTATTTTTAACGCAGATATTACGATGATACGTCAATCAAACGTCATTGTCAAAATGATTCTTTTCGAATTCTGCTGATCTGATCCGCCATGTTTAATTTTATGTTGTGTTGCTCTACTTGACAAAGTTAATTTGAGTGTACATTGTAACGAAGTGAAATGAAAGAAAATTAACAATAAAAACGGTTACTGTATTATAAAGCGTTTTTTACATATAGTGTGCATAGGTGCTGGCCCAGGGCTCCATACATTTTTGGAACATCTCCTTTAGATATATTTGGTAAACCCACATGAGTTGTATAACACCCTCAAAACAAGTTTTCAGATGAGATTGCATTAGATATAAACAGAAACAACTTTATGAACTTACCCATTCTGTTCATTTTCAAACCAAAATCTATCAGCGTCTCTTATCCTAGTGAACTGGTCTATAATAATGGCTCTGAATAACTCTCCAGGATGTCCAGTAGATTCCAACATACCACCTAAAAATATATCACAAATTTAGTTCACCTTTTATGATATAAAAAAAAACCGGCCAAGTGCGAGTCGGACTCGCGCACGAAGGGTTCCGAACTTGGTAAATTGCAGTTTACGATTTATGACGTATTAAAAAAAAACTACTTACTAGATCTCGTTCAAACCAATTTTCGGTAGTAGTTTACATGGTAATTTACAACATATATTTTTTTAGTTTTATATTTCTCTTATTTTAGAAGTTACAGGGGGGGCCACACATTTTACCACTTTGGAAGTGTCTCTCGCGCAAACTATTCAGTTTAGAATTTTTTTGTTTAAAAAACCTCAATATTATTTTTAAAGACCTATCCAACGATACCCCACACGTATGTGTTTGATGTTTTTTTTTTTTTTTTGTTTTAGTTTCAAGTATGGGAACCCCCAAAATTTATTGTTTTTTTTCTATTTTTGTCTGAAAATCTTAATGCGGTTCACAGAATACATCTACTCACCAAGTTTCAACAGCATAGTTCTTATAGTTTCAGAAAAAAGTAACTGTGACATACGGACGGACAGACCGACAGACAGACAGACAGACATGACGAATCTATAAGGGTTCCGTTTTTTGCCATTTGGCTACGGAACCCTAAAAACAGTTATTCATTGCCCTTGTTGAACTTACCGATATAAACATCTATGTTGTCAATGTTGCCATTGTAAGCTTGAATCAATTTTTGCAGTAGATCGGGGTCGCCCTCAAATAGATCAGGGTTGATTTCGTTGAACGTTTTGATTTTTTTTAGTCCAAAGTATTCTCTGAAATAAATTGATTTTTTAGAGGCCTAGAAAAACTTTAACAGTACTGGGGGGTAACCACAAGCTCTTAGAGTAAGGTTATTTTGAGAACGAGTAAGTGACAGATGTATACAAGTCAGATACATCTGTCCCTTACTCGATCTCAAAATAACCTTACTCTAAGAGCTTGTGGTCACCCCCCTGTAATATTTGGTTTAGTGTTATTGTTACACATTAAGGTTCCCCTAGTCAACGGCACGAACTATTTTGTGCGCGGGGTTAAAATGCATGCTGTCTCATTCGACAACACGTCTGAAAGAGATAGATGCTGTGTTGAGCAGTAAGAAGCTACTTCGCGTACGAATTAGCAGTTTTGCAAATTTTTAGCGAAATTGATGATGATTTAGGACGAAAACGAGCGCGTGAAATTTTATAAACGGACCTTTGGGAGTCTAGATATCTTGAAAAACTACAAAATGTATACTTTCAAAATAAAATTATTTGCATTGTTGAATTACTATTCTACCCCTGTATGGAGGCCGTTTTGCAATTTTCCTTCTTATTATGGTGTTTATTTCCGCCCAAAGATGCGTTAAAATTAGTGTTGAAATATAGAACTTTCGATGCTCATAACATTCAAATATTGTATTTTTTTACTTTTCTGTTTCCATACAGGAATAGATAATGATGAGACAAATTGATATCATTTTTTTAATTTTGTACGTTCATCGTCAAACAGTGGAGCAATCGCCAGATTACGTTTGCATAGAAGAATTTTCGACTAGTGTAACCGTGACTGCGATCTTAGTCGTGGTGTAAGATTTGTGTTGTGATTTGTTGAAATGTAATCTTGAAAGCAATTGAGCGGTTTTAGTACCTATATATGGACATTTAAATAGTCTGAATTAAACAATTTTTTGAATTTTTATATTTTATGTTACTGTAAGAAAAAAAATACCTGGCAGTGTTATAATCAGGCAGTCCGTTATCTCTTCCTCGCATGATATTAAGCGCTCCAAGGTCTCTTCGTGAGAACTCCATAGGTCCAAACAGATTGTCTCGAACATCGGAACAGAGCAAGGCATCCTCTCGCTCTGACACTTGTGATGCCATTCCTAGTAGGACTTCTTCGATTGGTACTTGAGACATCACATCCTGCAAACATTGTTGAAGATAGATCAGTTTTAATTTTAATACACCTTTTGACCGTCTCTATACTCCATTTGAGATAACATTAGATATTTTTAATAATCCCATTTTACAGCCCGTTCAACCGATTTTGACTTTGGTTTTGGTAAAAGGTTTATGCTTTTCATGCCATCCTTATATTTACGGGCTAGAACTCAAAATCGGTTGCACGGACTGTAAAAAGGGATTGTGAAAATTTCTAATGTTATTTCAAATTGAGTATAGATATACTCTATGCTTACATCTGATACAGTAAAAAGGGAACTCTTGTTAAATGAAATTATCAGGGTCAACTGTTCCAGAGGTGTTGGAAAAGACTCTGAAGCTGTTTTAGTATGATTATTATCCTAACATAACATAAATATTTATTTCTCTTCCAAAAAGGTGTCTTACAAACATTTTCATTAATAAATCCTTCTTGGGAGACTAATATCTGCACTAGGAAAGCCTGTCACAACCAAACAACCCATTTTCCAGAAATAGAATTCGATATTAGACTTATTTGCCGGTTTTGTTACGTCATTTATCCTTTCCACCTTATCACCGCATAAAAATAATGTCTTACTTACATTTCCATCCCACCAAGTCTGGCACAGCCTAATAGCGTCATGTCCTCCGGGAGCCCGTCCATATTTACAGTGCCTGTCTCTCAGCAGTATTGCGGGTGGAACTAGAGTGTGACCGAAGCGGAAGGCAGCTACGGCAAAGGAGTGTGTGACGCCGGGCGCTATGTCCGCGCGGTAGCCTTTGTATGGAGGTAGGGGGATTCCTAGGAAGGCTGGTACGTACTCGTTTAGGATTATGTTCTGGAAACCACAAGTAAAATGGTTGGTTTAATATATTTTTGCTAAGGCTTGGCTGTGAACTGCTGGATTCTGGATGGGCAGTCGAGAAAGTTCAGGTGATAGAAGTTTTTGTTTTATTTTTGCTCTTTTGGTAAATTACCAAGTTGCCAGCCTAATATTTCACACAGACAGCTTCATCATTACCGGTACGCTTCAACTTCTGCAAATGTTGGCGCCAATTAACCAATATCCAATTATCTATTACCAACTGTAGAACTTATAATCCTACCTGTAAGCTAGCGATGACGATCCTCCTAGCTCGCTGGAACAGTTGTTCGTCGCTCCACTCAGGATGTTGTCGGTGCACTCGAGCTGCCACAACGTTATGCCAGCGGAGCAGTAACATACCGAACGTCACCATTGCGGGGTTCTGGTTTGTACGCGGGTCGCCCAATACTACGAAAATAGTTATAAGAAGATAAGAAATTAGAGGATGTAACTTTTGTTTTGTATCAAGAAAACCCCTTAAGGTTCCTCTAGTCAACGGCACGAACAATTTTGTGTGCGAGGTTACAATGCATGCTATCTCATCCGATAGCACGTGCGAAAGATATAGATGCTGTGATGAGCAGTAAGAAGCTAGTTCGCGTACGAATTAGCTCTTTTGCAAATTTGTATCGAAATGGATGATGATTTGGCCGAAAATGAGCGCGCGAAATTTTATAAACAGATCTTTGGGAGTCTATCATGAAAAAACTACTTAATAATATATATTTAAATAATAAAATTATTTGCATTGTTGAATTACTAATCTATCCCTGTATGGAGGCCGTTTACAATTTTAATTTTGCTTATGGTTTTAATTGCCGCCCAAAGAAGCGTTAAAATTTGTGTTGAAACATGGAACTTTCGACGCTCATAACTTTAGAATATTTTTTTTTACTTTTTTGTTTCCATGATGATGATGAGACAAATTGACATCATTTTTAGGGTTCCGTACCCAAAGGGTAAAAACGGGAGCATATTACTAACACTCCGCGGTTCGTCTGTCTGTCTGTCTGTCACCAGGCTGTCCAAAATGAAATCAAGCCAATCTCTGAAAGTTACATAAAAAAATTGGCCAAGTGCGAGTCTGACTGGCGCACAGAGCGTTCTGCAGTTAGTTACATTCACCAAAATAAATAGGTAACATTACTAACGTTCATAAACAATGAAAGCACCGAACATTGCTCTAACGAAGGGAGAAAATTAACTTTGCCGTTCGAAAATTGCTGTCCCCATACAACAATATACAAAAATGTTAGTACTACTATTGTATTACTATTTTTACTGCGTTAGTAGGTCATAGAGTACCTACATTTTTCCTTTTCTTTTTTTTACTCCTAATAACCCCAAATATCGCCCTGTTTCGTGTGATCCAAGTTTTTTTCCCAACCTGTATATATTACTGCCGTGATTTTTTCATATATCCAAAAGTAACCATTTAGCTGGCGGGGGTTGGGCCCTTGACTAACAAAACTGAGCAATTTATAGCTTAATTTTACGCAAACGGATCTCTGAATTGAAAAAAGGTTTTGACAGACCCGTAATATTTTTGAATAACCTATCCTAAGATATATATAAAGAGAGAGATATTTGTTAATGATAAGTATTATGAATGTTCTTTTGTGTATTTAGTTGGTTTGCCAAAATAAAATAAATAAATAAAGAGAAAAAAAACATCCCCACTTTACGTGTTCAGGGGGTACCCAATTTTCTTTTTGTTTTTCTTACCACTTTGTCGGCGTGATTAATATGTATATTTGTGCCAAATTATAGCTTTCTAGAACTAAGAGTCTCTGAGCTAAGCTGCGGACAGACGGACATACAAACATAGGGCAACTTTATGGTTTCCTGGTTGACTACGGAACCCTAAAAACATTGTGAAAACTTACAGAAAAGTCGTTCAGGACTGAGCATCCTCATATAGTGCGGTACAGGATTATTGAAGAGAGGTACTCGCTTGGTGTTGCGCAGAGGCATCCCGCCTTCACTCGCCAGGCTTCCGTTCTGTACAAACAATGATATCAAGTTAGTTGAAATGTAGGTTGAGGGAGACATCTGATTTTACTGAATGTTCATTGTTTTGTTGTGAGTTATGTGAATATTTTATATGCCAACGTCAAATCCATATAATAGTGTTGGCTTGTTCATATATGAAAGAACCTCCTTAAGAGGAAACGGGGGCAGAGAGCGCCGACTGATTTCCTAAGTAAAAAGTAATAATTCGAGGTTTGGCTCTCGTCTATTTTCTCCTCCAATATTGAACATAAAATGAAAATGAAAGATATATTCTATGTCTCTATGTTTTCCTTTTTCATGATACATTATCTTTAGAAGCACTAGAACCCTCACAAAATGCTCAAAATTGCGCTGTGAACAGAGGCTTAGTGTACAAATTTGATAAATATAAATGAAATAAGGAAAACATAGGGATATAGTATATATCTTACTTTACCAGTTTATGGAATATCTTTTAAATTGGTACAATATTGGAGGAGGAGATAGACGAGAGCCAAACCTCGAATTATGACTTTTTACTTAGGCAATTCAGTCGGCGCTCTCTGCCCTTATTTTCGATCAATTTTCATGCACTTCATGCAGTTTTTTTTTCGGAAAAGATCTTGCCAAACGCCTAGTTGACACTTCGCGTGACCCAAGGGCTTGCTTTTACCTTGGTTCGGGGAAAAGCATTGCCATACAACGTGGCAATGCTGCCAGTCTTTTGGGCACATTACCAGTGGACAGCGATGTGGCGTTTTTCGACGCCATATTTTATTTTAGTATATTTTTAGGTTTAGTTAGTGAGTAGTTTTTGGTTTAACTGTATATGTTTGTAGTCTTAGTTAATTAAGTATTTTACACACTGTATATACTTATATCTATGTAAATAAATTCTTTAGAAAAGATTATTTAAAAATGTTTTATAATATATACTTACTAGCTGACCCGGCAAACTTTGTTTTGCCATAAAATCACCATAACATTCATCTACTCTACCTACCCTACCCTACCTACCCTACACTACCTACCCTACCTACCCTAGCCTACCCTACCTCCTATCCTACCCTACCTACCCTATCTTACCTACCCTAACTACCTAACATTGTGACACGAGAATTTTATATTATGAGATGTTTCTACTTTTATATTTTTTTCAAAATCAAAATCAATAATTTTTATTTCACATAGGCCTACATGGGCACTTATAAAACGTCGACAATGTGCACGGTTCGGGTTGGTCGATTCCTATGGAGAAGAACCGGCAAGAAACTCCATGGTTACTCTTTTAAAAAATTGTTTGGTTTTACAATATTTCCATGTTACAGCAGTACTTAGATGGGGGGGGACAACGCAGGCCCGAGACGATACTAAACGTTATTTGGCACTCAAAAGTCACAAAAAATTGTCAGCTATCAAAACAGACGACGATTTAAATTTTTGCGCCATTCGGACCTATTTCTCAAACTTTAGGCCAAGGTTATATAAACAGCTAATGAATTAAGAACACTAATTAATCAATGAAGCTTAAAATATGTTCAGTGTACGAATTACATACATGAGTTACGTGACCTTTGGCACATAGACATAGCCCGCTGTTAAATGGAGAAACATGAGTGATCGCGAACAAATACTTTGTTCAAATAAATTGGGCAATAAGATAAATTATTCGATGTTTTAAAGTTACAATTGATGTATGCAAATGAGGATATACCTTATGGTGATAGATATATGAATACAAGTGCATTGAATTCGATTTGTTAAAGTGATAAAGTGTGTGTAAGTCCTTGGTTTTGTTGCCAAGCTATGCAAATTATCGTTGAGTTCTGAGTGCCAACAAAGTCTATAAGGTAACTAAATAGTAAAAGGATATCTATTAATACAAAGGAGCTGTAGATTTACACTATTAGAAAGTAACTAGCGTGGCAGTTATTCAATTATTTGTTTTTGATATGTTCAGAGTAAGGGCTTGTCCCCATCACCACGTCAAGACGTTGTTAACGTGGAACGGTGCGGTGACGCGGTGCCGAACATTGCCGTGACGTAAGAACACACGTCACGATGTCGCAACGTAACACGTTGTCGTGCCCTGTAAAATTCCGGTATATTTTTCAGCATTTTTAACAGAACGAAACAACGCTTAGTATCGGTTCTTGTAGTTTCTGACAGTTGCAGCATTTCTGACATCTTTTTTGCAACACTAATCGCTAAGACAGTTAAGGGTGGTTAAGGCGTTACCCTGACCAAAAAATCAGCATGAGATATGAGCATTCCTATTGGCCTAGCGGCACTGGTGGCGCATGAATTACAGTAGTGAATACGCCCAGATTTTAGAATAAAATCTTTATAAAATCGAATTAGAACCTTTTGAAAAAAAAATACTACAAAAATGTCCGTTACTAGATTTTCTATCCATTAGTGTTAGTACAAAAAATAATGAACATAAAAATGAACACTTTACGAGGAGATGCATGCTATCAATAATTATTTCTCATTTTTATGGTTTTGTTGGAAGGAGATTAGTGAAACATTTAACACTTAAAAAAAAAGTACGACGACCATTTTAGAATCAATAATATGTAGAAATTTAATGTATTTTTATTAGTTGATATTTCTTTTTAAATAACGAGTAGATAGCTCCTAAAAACAGCACGAAAAACGGTTAGCGCGGCGTTTTGCTCGGGGTACCGCCTTAAACATCAACTTAACATCAACGTGACGTACGACGCGTCGTTCCACGGCGATGTTGCCGTACCGTGCATAAGTACGTTACGTCAATGAAAAGCGCCGCGACATCCGCACCGTTCCTCGTTGACGATGACGTGACGTGGTGATGGAGACAAGCCCTAAGAGTGAACACACCCGGCTCATTAGCTAGCCGATTATCTGGTTCATTAGCTATATTGTTTCGCTATGAGCATTCTCCTGTTTCAGTGAAAGTATTCGGCGAATACGGGCTGATATAGTGAAAGTTGTTGTTGTATAGGTACTTAGACATAGATGAGGGTATATGTTAGCATATGTAGTTATAGGAAAGTACGTAAAGAGGCAGGCGTGGCTGCTGGGTGGCACCTGAAATGACCTCATTGCATTCACCCACGCCTCGCTCGTACTGTACACGAAGCTGCCGTCGATCCACGAAGTTATTTGGTTTATCTGCAACAACAAATAAAATGTCATACACTTATGCCGTACTCAGGGTCAAACGCAGCAGGTCTGCATTTTAGAAGTAATTGAGTCGTGTCCAAGAATTAATACATATTATTTTGTATCGAGTAATTGGGTCAAATGTGTTTACTTTGTCAGAGTTACATGTTTAGTTTGACATAAAGATCATTCAAGTTATTTTAATTGATTTATGTCCAGAGGTATATTGATATATTAATGTGAAGTGCGCATGCCTTGGTCCTCTCAATAGTACGATGATACTTAAAATTCCAGAGAGCTGCATTCATTTGCAGTATTTTGCACAGAATTGAATGCTGAATAATGCAACAGGTATGGGGTTACTGCTAATTTATTCATTAGTACATTTTATAGTTCAACTCAAATAGCTCTCATTGGAACCAGGCTTATTTTTTAAGCTAATGTCTACGGGATCTCATGCAATCTGTACATGTGTAATATCGGAATCTCGTAATATCGGAATCTCGTAATATCGGAATCTAGCAACGAAATTATTGATATTTCAATTCCGATATTGAGTGATCCAATATTGGAATCCCGGTATGAGAAAAAAACCTTATTTTAGCTCCTTGTGAACCGTCGAGCGAGAAAGCGCGGTTAAGCTCGTTGACTACGGTGATTAGCAGTGGTCGGATAATGTGTTTACTAACCAGGCGCTTATTTACTTAAACATCACTTCATAAAAAAAATATATGTGCCTTCAAGAATGCCCTGATTTACGCCCTAAACTAGTTAAGCAAAACACAAACAATAATATAAAATAAAAATAAATAACCCCGTGCGAGACCAAAAAGGCTCTTATCTCAGCATGTGTAACGATACAAGAGTCGTAAGAGTAAGTAAATATACAGTTTCATAGAACCCGTTGTAACAATGATATTTTCATTGAATAGTGCTTCAGCAGTGGACGATTTTCGGCTGAAAGGACGATGGCGATGATGATGCTAAGATAGTTTTTCATACTATTGAGAAGGCTGTTTCGGGACGAATATTAAAGCTTAATATTGTTCAGTCTTCTGCTAGTATTGATTACAACAAGATAGTCAACCCGATCACTAATCTGTCGGATAAATCAACTTCCACTACTTCAAATATCAAAATCAAAAATCATGTTTATTTTTCTTCCACAAATAACACATCAACAGAAAACTCAAAAATGGGCATATAATAATAAAATATATTATTATATGCCAAATATTTATTTCCGGGAGACTGGTGCCTGAACTAAACCGTAACATTGATTTCAGGACACCAGATTGACTACATTGTCTCGCATCATCATCATAATTTCAGCCAAAAGACGTCCACTGCTGAATATAGGCCCCCCTCCTGGTATCGCCACATTGACCAATACTTATACTGGATTTATAAATAATTATTACACACTACACTTATTGACACTACTTTCAGATTGATCAATAACATTGATTTTCTGTTTCTTTTTTCATTATCCTTTTTAAGAAAGACATGACTTGTATTCTTTCTTGGGAACAAATGTGCAATTTAGGTAAATAAGCGCCCTCTTACGCAGTCACTGGTGATTAGAGAGAGACACAATAGATCCTATTATGTCACGGCATAAACATATTTTTTAATTGTATTCAATCCAACCTCACACTGAATATGTGCAATTATCAAAAAATATGTACGATATTTAACGAAAGTGCACACTTCCGATATTAATATCGTAATTCCGATATTGAGAACTAATATTGGAAAACATTATCGGAATTGAAAAACTTCCGATATTACATGCCCTAGTTTGTAGTTACTTGTCTATAGCTGATCGAACTTGCTGCAATTAATCGCCAATTAAGATTCCTATTGCAGCTTGTAGATTTTTTTTCTTCGCTCGTAGGGACATATTTGTAAGCTGCCGCTGCATTCATGAGATGGGTGTATCTGGGTTATACTACCATTAAATTTTATTGCCTGGAATTCGGCCTTCGGCGAGCACGGCCCGCCGGAGGTTAGGCCGAGTCTACATTACACAAAAATATGTGATTTCGTAATTAGAATTTATAATGCAAACAATGTAAGTATTTGATTTGAAAACAATGCATGGAATCGGTGAGCTTAGTTGTTTGTATGCAAATAAATGCGTCATCAGCGGTGTTGTCTTAGTTTATTTTTAATTAACCCCCGACGGAAAAAGAGGGGAGTTATAAGTTTGACGTGTGTTGCTGTGTATCTGAGTGTCTGTCTATGGCATCATAGCTCCTAAATGGATGAACCGATTTTGTTTTAGTTTCTTTTGTTTGAAAGATGACTTTGACGAAAGTGTTCTTATCTATGTTTGATTAAAATCGGTTCAGCCGTTCAAAAGTTATTCGCATTTTACTCTTTGAATCTGGGTTTTTTCGGAAGATATCTTGTCATTATTACATGTTTCGATAGATTTTCGATTGAAGCGTGTCTACTAGTAGGTATATTACATGTATTTTAAAAGGCATGAAATAAAAATTAAATTACAAATTTAAATTACTACGGATTTTAATTTTTTTTACTACGATAAATGTGTAAAAAAAACCCCAACACATTTATCTTGCGAAAACACCCCAATTCAAACAGTAAAACGCCCATAACTTTTGAACGGCAGAACCGATTTAATACAAACATAGCTAAGAACACTCTCGACAAAATCACCATTCAAACAAAAAAAACAAAATCACAATCGGTTCATACGTTTAGGCGCTATGATGCCACAGACAGACAGATACACAGCAACACACGTGAAACTTATAACACCCCTCTTTTTCCGGCGGGGGTTAAAAATGAAAATCGACGAACTATTTCTACAAAACACAGTAATTGATTATGTTCGATGATTTTAGTAAAGTTGAAAGCTTGTTCGAAACAAGTCATGTGTAGGTGGACGTACTCTAACGCAACGATGATGTAGCGATCAATACTATCGATTACCACTGAATACTAATGGCATAACTGAACATACTGACATCATGATTTCGGTATATTTAGACAGGTTTTATGTGGTCAGTGGTCATCGCTTTGTAACTATTGAATCTACTACTGTTATTTTTACCCGACTGCCGAAGGAGGTTAATGTGTTTATCACTCTATGTATGTATGTAAGTATGTATGTATGTATGTATGTTTGTTCCTATATGGCGTTCCAGAGACCAAACGCGTTTTCCGATTTTGATGATTCATACGTCAATCGATGCGTCTTAACCCTGCGAGTGTCATAGGCTACATTAAAATTGGACAATAGAAAAATGGCGGCTTTTGGGTGTCATATTGTGGGGGCCCAAATTTTTCTTCCAAACCCATCGTGTGGGGTATCAAAATACAGGGTTTTAAAAGGTGATTTCAAAAATATATAACACTTATATGTTTAAATGTATCTAATTCGAAAAAAAACTAACTTAAAAGTTATAAATAAAAAAACTTAATTCAAAAAACCCGACTGCTTTGAGCAGTCGGGTTTTTTGATTTTTGGAATTAAGTTTTTTTTAATATTATTGTGCTCGCCAAACTTCTGGGCCGTCTTGAAGTTGGCTTTCCGATGCGCAAGGCACGAAACGGTGCTGTTTTTACCCGACTGCAAGGGAAGGGTTATGTTTTTCGCACGTATCTTGTAAGTATGTTTGTAATATTCTTTATTACCTCGTATCTTTTAAATCACATGACGGATTTTTATAATTAAGACATCGTTAGATAGGTCTTGGCCGCCCAAGTGTTTTTAGATAAGTGCCGTTAAAAAAAAAAGCATGGCGGATTTTGGGCTTTATATTGCAGAGGTTGCAATTTTTGTTTTCTTCGCAACCCTTCAAGTGGGGTATCAAAATAATGAAGGGTTTTTCGAGGTGATTACAAAAATATATGCCACTTATATGTTTACGAGTATTTATAAAAAAAAACACTAAAATATTGTAACTAAAAAACTTTTTAACAAAAAATCAAACCGACTTCCAGAACAAAAAACTACAAAGCAAAAAATAAAATTGGTTGGTAAAGGTTGTCTTGAAAAGATCGCTTTTAGCGATAAGGCCGCCCATTGTGTCACCCAGTGTAATGTTTTCTTCGTCTATATTTTCTGTAACTTATATGGTGTACATAATAAAGAGTATTCTATTCTATTCTATTCTAATTCTTTTCCGAAGTCGGTGTCTTTTTTACCCGTTTCCGTTTTTCGACACCGACTTCGGAAAAGAATTTGATTTTTTGTTAAAAAGTTTTTTATTTTTCTATTTTTAGTTTTGATAGGTACCTCCAATTAACATGATTATCATTTATAGCCAAAGTACATCTGATGGCGATTCCAATATGCCCAAACACGACTAGGATACTTTGTTTTATTTGAGAGTTCCAGTGCCTACCTTCCGGCTTCATCATCAGATCAGTTCGATGGTGCCATTTTCATCAGTAACATTTATTTATAAATATTTGCTTCATTATAGTCGAGATATATTATGCCCGTGACATACTTAGCATTTAGGAGTTCCAGTGGCCATCTGTGGTCTTCTTCATCAGTTCCACTTCACCAAATAATACTTTTTGAGTGCAAATGATTGCATTGTTGATGAAAATACCAAAATCGCTATATGTTTGCCTATAATATTCGAGGAGTTCCCTCGATTTCTCTAGGATTCCATCATCAGATCCTGACCTGATGACTATGGGACCAACTAGGAAGTGTACCCTTTTAAACAAAAGAAGAATTTTTGAAATCGGTCCAGGCTTCTTTGAGTAATCGGGGAACATACATAAAAAAAAAAGATTCCGACGAAATGAGAACCTCCTCCTTTTTTTGAAGTCGGTTAAAAAATCTAATTTAAATATCAAAAATCCGACTGCTTAAGAAGCGAACTAAAAGGCTGTAAACAAGAAAAATCATGCTGTGCAGTCGGAGGATACATATTCGCGAACTGACTGATATTTTTAGTTTACTTCTTAAGCAGTCGGGTTTTTGATCTTTAAATTAGCTTTTTCTTGTATGAGATTTACGACTGCGCATTGAAGACAACTTCAGGGCGGCCAAGAAGTTTAGCGAGAACTATACGCGCGGGCAAATAACTAGCACGAGCCTCTCTTTGACAAATCCATCATAAATCATTCATGAGTTCCAATTCCTTAGTAGCCAATACTTATGGATGATAAAAAAGATCAAGATGTATCCTCATGATGCAGAGGCAATTCACAGTATGGGGCAACATTGCAAAAAAGTAATCTAGCTATATTTGGAGTTACATATTTTAAATGCTGTCATGACACAAATTACTTAATCAGAGATCCTAAATAGGCAGAACATCACTCAATAGGTACACTTTAAGTACTAAACGTAGGTAGTAACAACTACGCGTGATACGTACTTATGATACGTTTATATTTACGAAGTTACCAGGTTTGTGAGGTCCAATAATGAGCTATTTGAACGGAAAAATAACACAAATAAAAGGAAACCTACACATTTAGATTTTGAAATGGTCCGTTCCAAACATTCCAAAACTAGAACTTTTTCGGCGGAGCTGCGTTTACATGATTCCCCTAATTTACAATGCTTTGCCTAGGTCAAATTACTCAACTACCCTTTAATAACTTTTGTGTTGCGTTGCGGAAGTGGTTGTTACAAGAGTGTTTTTATTCGATCGATGAGTTCTTTCAAAAGTGTCCCTGTAAAGGTGAACGCGCACTTAGACGCACCGCACGCGCCGCAGTCATCGCATTTTCTCTTGGCCCCGCGCTATCCGCGCCGAACGCGCCGCACGCATTGTATCCACTTCTGTACATCTTGAACTATATTTTCATATGTATACGGTTTATGTTGCCGCGCCGCCCGCATCGCCCGCCGAGTCTGATGACGTCATCCGCACGCGCTGGTGGAATCCGTATACCTACAGCATTTTGCTGAAATGCGGGTAGCGCGGCGCGGATAGGTGCGCGAGGCTGCATACGATTTCATATAAAGATTTATAAAATGCGATGACTGCGGCGCGTGCGGCGAGTGCGGTGCGTCTAGGTGCGCGTTCACCTTAAATGTTATACACTAAAGCACAGATACATAGTAGACACATAAATTGACATAAGGTAGTTTTCTAATTAATATTTTAAGAGTATAAACTTGTACTACTGCATGCTATATTTTGGCTAAATGTGTGTTACCGAATATTTTATATAAGAACTTAATGTACCTACCATACGTGGGACACTCAGAAAGTTTTGCGAAACTAAAAAAAATTGTTCTATACGTACATATATTTTTATTAAATCTTTTCAAAGTACTTTCCACCAGCCTCTATACAAAGATTCATGCGCCTAAACCAGTTTTCAAAACACTTTTTCCAGTCCGCCGCAGACACCTCGTTTACAGCCTGCTCGAACGCAGCCAGCGCATCTTCCGGCGACGAAAATTGTATCCCTTTGAGCTGATTTTTTATTTTTTGGAATAAAAAGAAGTCACACGGTGCTAGATCAGGGCTGTAAGGAGGGTGACCCAGGAGTTTGACTGGCGTGCTGTCCAGGAAGTCCCTCGTTTTGAGTGCGGTGTGCGCAGGTGCATTGTCGTGGTGGAGCAGTAGCCCGCGGAGCCCTGTGTTTGGTCGCTTGTTGCTTATAACAGAGAAAACTTCTGGCAAACATTTGGTAGTATACCATTCGGCATTAATGCTTCTTTGATCCCGTAAGGGAATTGATACCAAGTGGCCAGTCAAATTAAAAAAGCTAGCGATCAAAATCTTACCCCCGCTTCTAGATCGCTTCACTTTGGTAGGCGTTGGCTCATTTTGAAACACCCAAACAGTCGACTGGCGCTTGGTTTCTGGGTCGTATTGATAAATCCAGGACTCATCACCTGTAACGATGTCGTAAACACGCCGAGACGAGCCTGCTTCAAATTTGTTAAGCATATCACGGCACCATTCCACCCGGGCCTGCTTCTGAGCATCGGTGAGGTTGTGCGGCACCCAGCGTGATACTATCCTCCTCACGCGAAGATGGCTGTGTAGAATCTCGTGAACGCTTCCCGATCCAATCTTCAATATGTGTTGAATCTCCTGATATGTAATTCGCCTATTGTCTTGGATTAAATTTTTCACTGCTAGCACGTTTTCTTCGGTAACAGCCGTCAAAGGGCGACCGCTTCTTTCGTCATCCCCCAAAGTTGGTCGACCGCGCTTGAATTCGTTATACCAACGATACACGGTTGCCTTGGAAGGGCCTTCATCCATGAATGCCATTTGAAGTCTATCGTACGATTCATCCGGTTTCAGGCGACACTTGAAATCGTATAAAATCATAGCTCTAAAATGTTCCCGGCGCAGATCCATATTTCAGTGAGACACAATACTTTGAATTAACTCGCAAAAAATGTGGAGGGAAATTTTGAAATTGGAACTTACTTATTTTTACTTATAAATAATCATATTTTCGAAAAACATTATAACTGGCCAGTCTCCCATATATAAAAACTTTTTTTCGCAATACTTTCTGAGGGGCCTGGTATTTGATGCAATAAATGAATTGAATTAAAAAATATGAATCTTGGTAAGTAGGTACGTAGGTACCACGCATACATTCATGTTTTGCATAGAACATAATATGTATGTCTATCGAAAACGTGTAACAGCTAGGCTAAATGCAAAACCTGAAAGGGGTAATGGTACTTATCATTATGAACATTTTTACCAGACTGCCGAAGGAGGATAATGTGTTTATCAGTCTATGTATGTATGTATGTTTGTACCTATGTGGCGTTCTAGAGACCAAACGCGTTGACCGATTTTGATGGTTCTTACGTCAATCGATTCGTTTTAAACCTTACGAATATCACTGGCTACGTTAAAATAGGAAAATAGAAAAATGGCGGATTTCGGACGCCATGTTGTGGGGGCTCAATATTTTTCTTTCACACCCATCGTGTGGGGTATCAAAATTATGGGTTTTAAGAGGTGATTTCAAAAATATTTAAAAAAAAAATAACTAAAAAGTTACAAATAAAATAAAGTAAATTCAAAAATCAAAAAACCCGACTGCTTTAGAAGCTAACCAAAAAGACGTAAACAAGAAGAAAGTCATGCTGTGCACTCGGAGGATACATATTCGCCAGCTGGCTGACCAAAATTAGATGTATCTGCCGACTGCACAGCATGACTTTCTTCTTGTTTACGTCTTTTTAGTTAGCTTCTAAAGCAGTCGGGTTTTTGACCATGGGATTGGTTCTATAGTAAAAAAAAAATGTTCATAAAGATAAGTACAATGAAATCTATAAACCTTGAAATCGCAACAGAAAAAGCAGCTGTGCATTTTTTCGAGTTGCAAACATAAATGTAATGCAAACATAAATGTAGAATAATGGGCTAGGTTTTCTGTCAAGACTTTGATAAGGTTGCATACGTTTAGTATACTGCCTTGATATCAAAATTTCACTTTTAAAATACGCCTTCTTTCCATATTAAGAATTCCTCTTAAAAGTATAAAAAATCGTTACATACCTGTTCTCTAGGGCTGTTAGGACTCTGTCCAGTATTCCGGTCATAAGCTGCTCTAAGGAACGGCATGTATTTGGCACCGTTGCACTCGGGGTCGTACATGTGGTCGCATTTGTCCACTGGTATGCGATGGTGTTCTATGGGGCAGCCTGACTCGGATGCCATCACGATCTCACCGGTTACAACCTGGCCTGAAATTTATATTCTGATGAGACAAAGATGTATGCAATTTAAATTGGTATAGTAGTAGTCTGTTGAGTAAATGATAAATGATATTATTTCTCTAAGTTGTTTTTTTTTACATGCCAGTCATATTTTTTAAAACTAGATGAGGTCGGCGTTTCCTATCTGACTTCTCTGAGAAGAAAGGCCGAAACAAACTCAGAGGTCACAGTCTCGTTTAAAGTGCAGACAATATCTTGGGTAGATCATGTGAAGACCGTGTATATTGATGTCTGAAATGGTCTTTTGAGGAAAGAACCAGCCAGATTGAGTGGACCTGTCCAGTCAGTGCACGCATTTGTCAATAACCGTGCAGCTCAACGATTCGAAGAACAATACAAAAGAAAGGACATTTGGACTATTGCTTAATACACAGATACCAGTTTAGCGGTACTTTCCAAAAGGTGTAATGCTGATTTATCGAGAATAAAAAATTCATAAATTCTATAATATATTTTTTTTTGTTATGATATCTTACCAAAGAACGCCAGCAAGGCTGTCCTGTTAGCCAGTGAAGGCAGTCCATCTTGTCCTCTCATGAAGAGTTTGGATAGTGTTCTGGCACCAGGCCGATCGACGCCTGCCATCATGTAGACCCCATCAGCGTATGACGCTGGCGTCTTGCGCGTGAGCCGGCTGCCTGTAAATAAGAAAATGTGTTATTGTGGCAGTATTAGTACATTACTGCAGCGGCCAGCAAAAGAGGCATTGATGGACGAACGTGTAGTGTACACATACGTAAGTCCATCAATGCCTAGTTGTGGCCAAGGCTTGTATAGTACTTTTCTCAAATAATGCGCGGAAATTAAAACTAAATTGTACCTAGGATTCATTTTGTCAAAATCAATGACGAACAACAATTTATTGTTGCCGCGTTAGTGTTCTTTTGTTTTTATTTTCAATAAACAACGTTCGTTCGAAATTTAAATAAAACGTTTGATAAGTTACCTCTTTGGTTGCATTGTTTCGGAGTAAAAGATCGTTCCATTTTTAAATAACACGACAGATATTTACTATGTAATTTATATGGCCACTAAACACGACAGATATGGATTTTCATACATCTTTTGCCGGCCGTTGCTCGCATGTATTTGGCCAGTACAGAATTTCGATTGATCTCGAAGAAGGTTGTCAAAATAATGCTCAAATTTCCAAGCATGTTTGAGTAAATGACATATATGCAGACGCCAGGGTTGAAATAATTGTGTTGGGCACACTAATGTTAACTTCAGGAGTAACTCCGTGAAAGGCGCAGACAATGAGTACTGCAGTTGATAATGATAATGGTTAATGTTTGATAATGGTTGGCAATTACGACAACACCAAATATACATATAGAGGGACAGGCAGAACAACAAACAGACTTTAGTAGTTCTGCCTCGACAAACTAGAGAACTTGCCAACTACGTACTGCATGCACATTTGAACCGCCATTTTTATTACATTTCGGAGCTATAATAGATATAGCTATTTGCTAGTTTTTTTATACAGAGACCAAATAATTAATAAATAATTCGTGCACGATTATGAAAGGAAAATGTTATTGGAATACGAATGAAGATGTGAGACCGGTAGTATCTGGACGGTAGTAAAATTTTATTTTACTACTGTAGTTACTCGTAATTACGGTTATTAAGAGTATTTAATTCATGTGGGTAATAAAATAATAATCATTAACAAAGATGATCGAAAATGCATGTTACGGCCACCAAGTGGCAAGCTTTTATTTAAGCAATTTGAGAAAAAAACGGTTGCTTTTGTTAATCTTAAAACTCCAGCTTGTCATGACAACATTACACTAAAATATATAGATGTTTCGCTCGTGCATAATAAATAATATTTTAAATTATTCGTTTAAAAGTAATGTGTCGAAGCGAAAGTTGTTTGCAATATATCATTTATTATTCAAACATAATTTATTTGTGAGCTTTGATAGTACAAAAACAGCAGTTCTCGCATTTGTCAAAAAAGGCAGTGGCGTGTGTGTTGTCAGTAGTGTTCGAGTCGCACTCGTGAGTTATTTATTGCGTGTGTCATTGTAATTAGGTTTTAGATAAATATGGAACAGTATGCTACTGGTAGATAGACACGAATGTTATTTGTCGAATTGATAAAATTGTTGGTTACGTTAAGGCGACGATTCCCTTGAGTAGCTGATTTAAAAACGAGAATCACGTCTAAACGGCTAGTCGTAATTTTTTGAAAAAAATATATGTTACATTAGACCATTTTCTTAATAATTTGATCAAAGAAAATTTTGAGTTTTATTCGTATAACATAGTCTAATTAATTTGTAAAGTTATGTCTAAAACGGACAAAAACACGATAATCACACCAAAACCGCTGGGCGTATTTTAATACAATCGACACCATATCAAAGACAATTTAATTATCTACATTTCGATCCGAGCCTTTTCTTTTAAAGTCATAGAATAATGAGAAAAGTACAAAAAACTACTAAATTTTGGGTCGCGCGGGTGTGAAACGATGCGCGTTTTGTTCTCTCAAGGTCGTTGGCGTTAGTCGTCGTCTTAAAGAAACTGGAGATTACTTGGAAAGTTATACCGAAGCGGTTTCAGATAAACTCCATAATTGGACAGAAACATAGCTAGCAGAAGTGAATGTAGCCGTTCACTCTCGAAAAATCAAAGCTCTCGGAGAATGCCCAGTATTGGGTAATATCCTCTCTGTTTTAATCCTGTGAACATTTACACTGTGGAGGTATTTATCTGGTCTTTTCATTGTTCTTGCACATAATCTATCGATTCTATCAGAACTGTTTCTTAATTTACGGTGGGTTTCAAGATTCAATCTAGAAGGGACTAGTTAGTTATATTTTTATCTAAAATTGTTGTTAATTATTGTGTAGATTATATCGACAACAATTATGAGATACAGAATCTAACAGATTATCTGTTACTAGAATCTCTCATTCATGTTTTAAAGTTAGCAATTATTGAACATTTTTGAAAAAAAAACGAACTCTAATGGCCCGGCTACACGCTCCGCCTTGCCTGCAAGCATGCCTTCATAAAGCAGCTTGCGCAGGTAAGCGCGTGCGTGTGGACGGCAAGATGGTAGCTCGTGCAGTCCCGGAATTTTTAGAAAAGATCATTTTTGTAGAGGCATTACTGAGATCCCAATACAAAGGCCTACTTCATACAGGTAGTTTCAAAACAGCTTTATTAAGAAAGAATATTATGCATACGGGACCAGTTATTTACAATAAAATACCTAATGACATTAAAAATGATACATCGCATTTTTTCAAAAAGAAATTAACGAAACTTCTAGTTGAAAAATGATATTACACTGTTAGCGAGTTTTTAAATGATAACACCATATGAAATTGTTCAATAATATTTCAATTTATTACGTTTGTTATATTCTAAATTTATATACTAAGACTATTATTTTGCCAGTGAATTTGACTTTTAAGAATATGACATTAGAAACTGAGTACCTTACAATTTTTGATTAATTGAATTTGACTTTTAAGAATATTATTACATTAGAAACTGATCACCTGACAATTTTGATAAATATAGATTTGCAATGTTTATGATTGTTATGCTTAAGGTTGAACTAGTCAACGGCACGAACTATTAGGGGGCGGAGTTAAAATATTTTCTGTCTCATCCGACATCACGCACGAAAGAGATAGACGCTGTGATGAGCAGTAAGAAGCTATTCGCATACGTATACACACTCATAACGCTGTGTGACGCATACATGCGCAATTTCATTGAAGAGCGCCGACAGCGGTGTGTGTGCGGTGTCATCGTCGCCGCCCGGTGGCGCGAATGCAATTCATGTTATGACAACATAAACTCATACAAATAGATGTTAGAACTTAGGATTCTCACTGTGTGTAACGTAATTAGAAGGCACTCAATTTACTTGTTACTATGCACCTATACTTACCCGCGACTATGCCAACTTGACAATAAAATCTTTTGCGAAAATGTAAATTTACTTATGTATTGTTGTTATCAACAAGTAATTTTATTGATTTGTCTTCTAAATTATTTTTGGCGGCGGCGACGACCGCGCAGCGGGAGCAACTTGCCGCTTGCGCGCTTATTGAACCTTATGCCCTTAGTTATAAGAATGAAAATTGTTCGAGCGCCAAGTCGGTAGATTTTACGTCGGCAGAGCGGGGCGCCAGGGCTTTGCTGACTGTAGGTATCGTACCAGCGCGTGCGGAAAGCTAGGCTCTATACGCACGGGTGTAGGTCATGTTTTAATATTTTATTGCAGGTGGTGCAAAAATTACAATGTATGTTAAATAGGTATTTACTTACCTTAGCCACAGATTACTAAATAGTTACTTCGTAACCTTAGCTAGTTAGCTATAACCTATAGGCGACACCCCATAAGTAGGAGGTATTCGTACCAGCCAGAGTCAGGATAACTGCTTTTTCGACAGCGCCAATTTGATGTGAGACTTGTTTTCTAGGTACTTAGGTTCATCAAATAAAAAATAATGTTATTTTGTAAATAGTTTATTGATTGTTTGTTTACACACAAGTACAATAGTTTTATTAGTTACAACAGGTTGGAAATATTCTCTTTGTTATCACAATACAAAGAAATATTCTCTTTGTTCTTAGAGGTGTGCTCCAAATGATTCAAAGAAATAAAACTTACACATTTTTCTCCCTTTTACTTTCCATTTCTTTGTGCGAGCGACACTTGCCCATAGGCTGGTATTTTTGCCCATACGCTTATCCTTATTTGGCACTGTAACACAAAAGATTATTCTGTATGTTAGTTTTATATAGTTCTTATTATTCTATATTAAATCAAACCTAATAAATATACTATAATACCTAAGATAGCCAAATTAGGTACTTACTACTATTTTATTTAGTACGTTTCAAATAAGAATAGGAACCGCAATGATTTTTAGCAATTTATAACCAACCAAAATTCAAATTATTTTTAATTCAAAGTTGTTTGTATAACAAACAAACAACTTTTTTGCTGCTTTACCTAACTGGTTCGATTCGATAGCTATGACGTCACATTATGGCGCGAAGGCCGTCCTATTCTTAGTTGAAACGCATGGTAGTAGGCATCTAGGTAGGTATTAGGTACTATGTCATGTCATAAAGTAACAGTAAGTAGCTTCGGGTGGTCGAGCCGAGCTTGTGAGTGTCGGCGCGCATAGTAGGTAAAAAAATTGCTTCCTTTTGTTTTTGTCCGCCGCTGACGCCGAGCCGATATAACAGATAGGTATCTTCATAATTTATGATCTTTCGATTTATGTAGGCACGACTATTGAAAATCGTAAAACTACTCTAATTGGCATCTAATAACCTAAATACCTATATAATTCTATGTAAGTGAACAAATATGTACAACAGAACTCTTCAATAAACAGCGGCAAATCTCTCGGGATTGCTGCAACCGTACCTATACAAAGAAAAGAAAGAAAAATATTTATTTGTGATTGTGACCCGCACAGGAGACGAGCCGGTACGCTCCAAAGGGGGTACGCATATATACAGTTCACCCTGGTAGGTACACTTTCATTGCACCAGTTATGTTAGTTTTATGTTATTCAGGTAATCTAATCAAGCATGAATTTGAGCATTATAGGCTCAGATTTTCTCTTATCTGAGACTATAGGCATGAAATTGCTCTTTATGTACCAGAACTAAAATTAGAAAAATAAAAAACAAAGAAACAAAAACAAGAACACAGATTTCCGAAATTGAAGTTTGTACCTAGTGTTTTTATTTGGAAGTCGGTAGTATTTATTTGTAAAAAAGATTAACTAAATAACTAAATAAAGATGAAGATAGGTATACCTAAACTCCATTTGCGATAACAATAGACATTTAAATTAGCCCATTTTACAGCCCGTTCAACCGATTTTGACTTCTATTGCGTTTGTGATACGACAAATGGTACCTGTAGTAAACAATTGGTTTTGGTAACAGGTTTATGCTTTTTATGTAATCCTTATGTTTACGGGATAAAACTCAAAATCGGTTGAACGGACTGTAAAAAGATTTGGAAACATGTGTAATGTTATTTCAAATAATGGAGTATAGTAGTTTATAATTCTAAAATTTTATAAATGCGCGTGAAACATTACAATTACAAGTCTGTGTTTAGGTATAAAAGTCATGTCAAGCGCCCTCATGAATTGTACAAACTAAATTCGATAAAAGATTCAACTTACCCATTGTTACTTGAATTGCTGAAAATATCTTCAATTCACTTCACTGACGCAACAAGTTCAAATTCAAACGCTATGTAAATCACTATGAAATCAGAATCCTAAGTCCAAACCCAGGGTCAGTAAAATTTGGGATCAACACAAAACATAAAGGAATATCAGAATCCAAAGTTCAAGCCAGAGGTCAATGTTACAAAATATTATACGAATTCGTTATCGCCGATATCACAATATCAGTTACCTTTATACACAGCACGCGCGTAATTACGGTGACGTATGCAGCAGCTTATAGTAGAGGCCCTGCGGGGCATAACGGTGCGGGCGCCGGGCGGCAGCTAAACTAGTGAGCGTGTGTGTGTGTAGGTGTCTACGCGCCGCACGCGCCACCCCTCCGCCCCACTGACCGGGGAGGAAATTTGTAGCGAGATGCATGATGATTTAGAACGAAAACGAGCGCGCAAAATTTTATAAACAGACCTTTGGGAGTCTAGATATCATGCAAAAACGACTAAATGTATCTGTTCAAAATAAAATTATTTGCATTGTTGAACTACTAATCTATCCCTGTATGGAGCCCGTTTTTTAATTTTCTGTCTTCTTATGGTATTTATTTGCGCCCAAAGATGCGGTAAAATTAGTGCCGAAATATGGAACTTTCGACGCTCATAACTTTTAAATGCTTTTTTATTTTAGTTTTTTGTTTCCATACAGGACTAGGTAATGATGAGACAAATTGATATCATTTTTTATTTTGAACGTACATCGTCAAACAGTGGAGTAATCTCTAGACTACGTTTGTATGGAAGAATTTTGGACTAGTGTACCCTTAATGTTGCATGCTATACGGTAGAATGTACTGGATCCAATTGTTTATTCTTTTTGACACCATCAAAACTATGTTTTGTTACCTGCATTCTTTGCAAATAAATGATTTCTGATTCTGATTCTTAGAAATTTGACTCCTGGTCCTCATCTCATACCATAATCTATTTGTGGCTCTACCGTAGTGAATTTTACTCACTACTTGGGTATTTTTACGAGTAGGTACTTTATCATTATTGTAATCACTAAGGTTGCTGTTTACTTAACAATAATATAATTGGCAGGTAAGCACGCGATATTTAAATTAATGGTAGCATGCAAGTTTAAATTGCCCAAAATCGAGCGTGTTTGGCGGGTCATTGTAAACAACGTTTTTAGGGTTCCGTACCCGAACGGTACAAACGGCTGGAGAAACAATTGGATATTGGTGTCACTCACGCCAGAGTGTCAAAAAAAATGTTTTTAATGCGGGCTCATATAAAATTAAATAAATTGACCTAACCCCATCGAGTGGGGTATAGTTGTTTAGGGGTTTGGAGCTCTTTGAGGAAGTGCTATATTTTTTTTCCTTGTGGTTGGATAAAAATATTGGAAAACAAAGGAATGAGAAGCCACCAAAGTCAGTTAATTTAGCAAAATTTTGTTCCGTAGATTTTGTTTAATTTCTCAATGACTTTAGTTTATTATTACGTATTAACAAATGGCAATATATTCAAGAATCAGATTTTTCTTCGTTACTAAGGTCTATCTAAGGTAATTCTACCATTCGGACAGCTTATATTCTACATTGGGTACGGAACCGTACATGTGCGAAGTCCGATACGCACTTGGCCGCGATATTTTATCTTTGCTCCGATTTATTGACGTGTGATCACGTGTCTTTCTGATTTTCCTTTGAGAGCGCTTCTTGGTAGGTAGCAATAAATACATACATTTTTGATCTGTCAGACATTTTTAAAATAAATTGTGTGATCGATCACGATCTGAACTGTAATTACGTGTGTCGTATTTTTTGTTTCACACAACATTTTGACGGATAAATATATAGATGGAAACATTTTATACTGACTGGGAAAATGATCTAAGCGGTGATATAATATTAGAATAAAAAAAATTAAATAAAAAAATAAAAAAAACCCGACTGCTTCAAAAGCGAACTATAAAGACGTAAACAAGGAAAAATTCATGCTGTGCAGTCAGAGGATACATATTTTTAGAAACAGTCGGGTTTTTTGATTTAACTTTTTTTATTTATAACTTTTTAGTTAAGTTTTTTTCGAATTAGATACATTAAAACATATAAGTGTTACATATTTTTGAAATCACCTATTAAAACCCATAATTTTGATACCCCACACGATGGGTGTGGAAGAAAAAAAATTGGGCCAAAGCCGCCATTTTTCTATTTTCCAACTTTAATATAGCCAGTGCCACTCGCAAGGTCAACACAAATCGATTGACGTAAGAATCATCAAAATCGGCCAACGCGTTTAGTCTCTAGAAGGCTACATAGTACCTACAAACATACATAGACTGATAAACACATTACCCTCCTTCGGCAGTCGGGTAAAAAATAAGCTTATATATGTCGGATCTTGTCATGATGTATTGTTTAATTAAAACGATACACAAGTACCTTAGTTTGGTACTGGGTGGAGTCTAGTGTTGTATGGTGTCGATACCTATGGTTCATGAGAGTGACAGTGATCGTTCGGACATGGCAGTGACAACATACTGGCCTGGGAACTGCTCAGTGTTTCCTTTTAAGTCTAGAGTAATACTTAGTACCTTAGTGATAGTAATTGATTCTGTAATGAATTAAAACTGTGTGGAAGTTACAGGAGATATTTCTCTAGTTTACCTGTATCCCAAATTCTGCGTCCACGATTATAATCTAACACCGCTATGTCACTAAGCGCCGATTTCACCAATGAAACTAATCGCGATTAGTTCAACTAAACTCAGTTTATCCAAATACATCGTCCTGATTGGCTGAGACTGCTGTGTTACTACCAATTAGAACGCTGTATTTGCATAAACTGAGTTTAGTTGAATTAATCGCGTTTAGTTTCATTGGTGAATTCGGCCCTAAGTAGTTCAAGGAGTTTTGGCGGGAACGTGATGGCGTCTATGTTGCTTCTCTGTTTTATTTTCCTAAAATTGTGTTTAACTGAATATTAATAGTGTAAAAATGGTGGTATTTTGTTCTAATAATATACGTGAACGTGCACGAGTGTGGGAAAGCGAAACACAGCAGTCGAACATGAGTTTGTTCATGTTGTCGACAAAACTCCGTGGAGGCTTGCAATAAAGTTACCGCCATTTTACCGGGGCCTAACTATTATATATTAGTCTATGACTAGGACATTGGACTAAAAACTAAAGAAACTAGAACTTCTAAACTTGACACTGGCTAAATGCACAAAACGTGCGAAGCCAAAACAAAAAAAAAAACCGGTCAAGTGCGAGTCGGACTCGCGCACGAAGGGTTCCGTACCATTTTCGAAAAAACGCCAAAAAATGACGTTTGTTGTATGGAAGCCCCCCTTAAATATATGTTTTATTTTGTTTTTAGTATTTGTTGTTGTAGCGTCAACAGATATACATCACCTGTGAAAATTTCAACTGTCTAGCTATCACGGTACATGAGATACAGCCTGGTGACAGACAGACAGACAGACGGACCGCGGAGTCTCAGTAATAGGGTCCCGTTTATACCCTTTGGGTACGGAACCCTAAAAACTACTAAATTTTGGGCCAGACAGACACACAGACAGACAGACAGACGGACCGCGGAGTCTCAGTAATAGGGTCCCTTTGGGTACGGAACCCTAAAAAACAAAAAAAATTTAGTTAAAATCATGATCCTATATACCTGGATCTGACATATATATTTTTGATAATGTTAAAGTTACCGATAAACCTGTGTCAAAACTTGAAAATAATTTAGATACAGGAAAATATGCAAATAATTTGCAAATATTTATGAATATTTTTGAAAGATCGATTTTTGAGGAGTGGTTTAATAGCTAATCAATATATCTTCAAACTTTCAAATTACGTCATTGAAACAAAGTTAGTTGTTTTGCATCAGTAAGATTTTACAAAATGTCAATACTATATTTATTAGTAGATGTGTGTTAACGTTTATTGACAAGACATTAGGATCAGATGAGGCGTGAAATTAATTAGAACTTAATTATTATGCGCATGTTAATCATAATTAATTAGTGGGTAAATATTAGCGTAAGATTACGGATCTAGACGTTAGGCGGATATTTAAATAAGTACCTATAATGTTTGCGCTGTAGCTTGGTGCGGGTGACAGTTTCAATAACATTTTTTACGCGTATATACTAAGTTCGTAAGCTCGTGGATAAATAATAACAGCCGCACGGATCGATCTTCAAGGTTAAGCAACGCTTGCCGAGGTCAGTCCGTGGATGGGTGACCATTTCAACATACCGAGTTTCCTCGGTGCCTCGAAAAGCATATTAAGCCGTTGGTCCCGGCTGGCATTTGAAGATCTTTGACAGTCGTCACGGGTAGTCAGAAGCCGTCCGGACTTGTCTTGAACTTTTACTAGCACTCAAACGTTTAATGTTAGGATTTACCTCGAAGACGCGTAAATGTTGAAAAATATTAATAATTAAATCTATCTTATTTCTTACTAATCTTACTATACTCACACTAGTATTAAAAAGGCGAAAGTTTGTGAGTGTGTGTGTGTTTGTATGTTTATTACATCTTCACGGTCAACCGGCTGTACGGATCTGGATGAAATTTGCCACAGAAATATATTATAGTCAGACATAGCTCATAGGATACTTTTCATCCCGGAAATAAGTACCCTCGAGATAATTTTCGACTTTTCACGCGGGCGTAGCCACTGGCAGAAGCTACTAGTACTTGTACTATTATTTATTCTGTGCTACTAGTAGAAATAAATGCAGAAGCTTGGATGGATGGATGTATGTTTGTTACTCAACCACGCCAGAACGGCTGATCGGCTCTGGATAAATTTTCGCACAGAGATAGATGACACTGTGCTAGCACATAGGCTTTTTATCCCGAAAAAAAATACGGTTCTCGTTAGGAAACTTCCGACTTTGATTTGGGCGAAACCGCTGGCAGAAACTCGTTAATTATTAAATCAAAGTAATAACGGTGAAACTACATAGTGCACCATGGAGCTAGATCTAGTTAGATACCTTTGTAGAAGAATCTTTTCTCAAACATGCATGGAAATATTGTCATTATTTTCGAAAAAAGAACACGCGAAGTATCGAATTTACGGACAAAGAAAATTAAATCCATTGCAGGAGCGTTTTTTGAATTTGGAACATTACAACGCTCCAGCAATATTGTTGTAACTTTAAATAAATTAAATGTATAATATAAAAAAACTATATTTGATTTTCAAGCATTCTTTTGAGAAAAGAACTATATATGCCACGGCAGAAATGGCAATTGCCCGGCCTTCGCAATAATGGACACCTTATAAATTACAATTAGAAACTTAGAAAGTATCAATACAAATTAGCAGTCTAGTAGTTTGTGAAGTAAAATTAGCTAGGTCCATGATCAATAGTGACTAGGTCTTGCGAACATCTTTGTCTTGATGGTGTATTGTGGGTTCCAAGCAAATGTAAATTAAATTACAATCAGTTCAGCGAACTCAACTCGGTACGGTGAGTAATTAGAAGAAATCCGTTAATATATCTGGGGAATGGATTTAATACTTTCAAATTGGTATTGATGATGCTTATCTTTAATTTCTAATATCATATTTAAATATATATATTTTTTTTTTATCTTACTGTATTTATTTTATGTTCTGTGTATTTATTTTATGTTCTTTTTACCCGACTGCCGAAGGAGGGTAATGTGTTTATCAGTCTATGTATGTATGTATGTATGTATGTAAGTATGTATGTATGTATGTATGTATGTTTGTTCCTATGTGGCGTTCCAGAGACCAAACGCGTTGACCGATTTTGATGATTCATACGTCAATCGATGCGTCTTAACCCTGCGAGTGTCATAGGCTACATTAAAATTGGATAATAGAAAAATGGCGGATTTTGGGTGCCATATTGTGGGGGTCCAAATTTTTTTTTTCTTTCAATCCCATCGTGTGGGGTATCAAAATAAAGGGTTTTAAGAGGTGATTTCAAAAATATATAACACTTATATGTTTAAATGTATCTTATTCGAAAAAAACTAACTAAAAAGTTATAAATAAAAAAACTTAATTCAAAAAATCAAAAAACCCGACTGCTTCAAAAGCGAACTAAAAAGTCGTAAACAAGGAAAAAATCATGCTGTGCAGGCGGAGGATACACCAGATTTTGGTCAGCCAGTCCGCGAATATGTATCCTCCAACTGCACAGCATGATTTTTTCCTTGTTTTTATATATTTTAACATACACAACAGATTTGGTTTCCGTACGTCACGTCCTAGGCGACCACTGAAAATCAGCGACGTACTGTGGGTCCCCACGGCACAGCATTATGCTGAGTGGAAGCCTTCTTGCCACAGTCACGACATGCCACAGCCTGACATATTCCTCACCCTATTTCTTATAAATCATAAAAAATGTAGGTTATATAGTAATTATTGTTTGATTTATTTCTCGTCTTTACTAACATAATTTAAGTACTACTAATAATATTTTTAAGGGTTTAGCATAAGTATGTTCTTATATTGTATGTATGTCGTGTTGTGACAAATAAACACTTTTTCTTTCTGTCTTATCAAGTAATTTTTGAGTTTTGTCTACACGAATTTATAGGCCTGAAGGAGCAGGGGGGTAACCACAAGCTCTTAGAGTAAGGTTATTTTGAGATCGAGTAAGTGACAGATGTATACAAGTCAGATACATCTGTCCCTTACTCGATCTCAAAATAACCTTACTCTAAGAGCTTGTGGTCACCCCCCTGTTTATGGACTGATTACTCGTTTTGGCCCACATTCAACTACCTTTCTGAATCACAGAAGACTATAAAAAGAGAAAATCGAAAAACGTGCTGCATAAATGCGTTCAAAATCAAATTTTTTTTTTTTTTATTTCACATAGGCCTACATGGGCACTTATAAAACGTCGACAAAAGGTGCACAGTTCGGGTTGATCGTTTCCTATGGAAAAGAACCGGCAAGAAACTCCACGGTTACTCTTTTTACCAGACTGCCTAAGGAGGGTAATGTGTTTATCAGTATGTATGTTTGTTCCTATATGGCGTTCCAGAGCGTTGACAGACGCGTTGGCCGATTTTGATGATTCATACGTCAATCGATGCGTCTTAACCCTGCGAGTGTCATAGGCTACATTAAAATTGGACAATAAAAAAATGGCGGATTTTGGGTGCCATATTGTGGGGGCCCAATTTTTTTTGTGTGGGGTATCTAATTAAAGGGTTTTAAGAGGTGATTATAAAAATATATAACACTTATATGTTTAAATGTATCTAATTCGAATAAAACTAACTAAAAAGTTATAAATAAAAAAACTTAATTCAAAAATCAAAAAACCCGACTGCTTCAAAAGCGAACTAAAAAGTCGCTGTGCAGGCGGAGGATACACCAGATTTTGGTCAGCCAGCCCGCGAATATGTATACTCCGACTGCACAGCATGATTTTTTCCTTGTTTACGACTTTTTAGTTCGCTTTTGAAGCAGTCGGGATTTTGCTTTTTGAATTAATTTAAAAATGGTTTGGTTGTACAATATTTCTATGTTACAGCATTGGTACTTAGATATAGGGGAACAACGTAAGCCCGACAATAAGTCGTAAAAAAAACAAACAAAAGCTATATATTATATAAACAAAAGAAAATAAAACGAATTAAAAAGTTAACAAGTGTTAACAAGCATCTAGAAGGCCTACGTGATTTACACCAATGTTAATTCTTCGTACGTATGTTTTTATTTTTGATTTCTTCATATTTAATAGCTATCAAGAAGCCTGTGGCTTGATAGTGTAATTAAATTATAATCGTAAAATTAAAATCGCGTAAAGTTTATGTCATGATTTAAATTAATTATTTTGTAATCGAAAACGTTTTAGTTGTTTTTTAAATGGCGTTCTTTATTTTTAATTTAGTACGATTTGAACAATCATAAAACGCTTAAAAACTGTGTTTTGTCATAGGTTAAATATTATTATGGTCAAATTGTACGCTACTTGTTAAAATAACGATAAAGATTTATATTTCGTAAGGTGAGAGAGGTCTTCATATCAGAATATTTGTTTTGTTTTATTCTGCGTGCTTAGGTTAGCACTTATTTTTAACCCCCGCCAAAAAAAGAGGGGTGTTATAAGTTTCACGTGTGTTGCTGTGTATCTGTATATCTGTGTATCTGTGTGTCTGTCTGTGGCATCATAGCGCCTAAACGGAAGAACCGATTTCGATTTAGTTTTTTTTGTTTGAAATGTAATTTTGTCGAGAGTGTTCTTAGTTATGTTTGAATAAAATCGGTTCAGCCGTTCAAAAGTTATGGACATTTTACTGTTTGAATCGGGATGTTTTCGCAAGATAAATGTGTCGGGGGTTTTTAAATTGTGAAATTTTACTTGCCTTTATCTTAAATAATATAATAAAGAGGTAAAATTGTATGTTTACATGTTTGGAAGAGCAGTGGTAGCCCAGTGGTATCGGCAACGACTTATAAGTTGTAGTTCGTGGGTTTTTACCCAGGCAGGCGCTTTACTTTGTGCAAATTATTTCATCACCACTGCTCACAAAACGGTAATTGAAAACATTGTAAGGAAACCGGCATGTCCTAGAACCAAAAACTCCAAGACATGTGATTTCCACGAACCCGCACTGAGCCCGCGTGGTGGATTACGGCCCATTCCCTCTCACTAGAGAGGAGGCCTGATGCTCAGCAGAGGGAACATTAAAGGCTGATGATGATGTTTGTAAAGGGAAAGCGATGATATCCTTGGATAGTAGGCTAACCAGGCGTTTATTACGCCTGGTGACGGGGACCATCACGAGACACTGCTCACTAAACAAACACTTCCACACAATAGGCTTATCGTACAGCCCTCTATGCAGGGCGTGCATAAGCTGAGGAAACCGTTGCATACGTACTCTTTGAATGCACAAGCGTCACCCAGCTTAGAACACAAAACCTCGGGTCACCTAGATCTTACACAGATGTTGTAAGCAAAACAGGAGCTTTGATTAACTTCTGGAGGGAGGTGGGCTGGTTGGTATAACCAACGGCCCGTATGGCTCACGCACAATGGTCCATCTGAAGGATTAAGTGCGGAAACCAAATCTATAACATAGAAAATAGGAAGGGTATTCTCTGGAAGGACTGTTAATTACGGATTCACTGATGGAAAGCTAACTATAGCTAAGTTTCATAGCCTACTTTTCATCCTGAAAATATGCATGGTTACTGCGAAATATTCCACAGAACCGAATACGCGAGAAAAAGCCAATTACTATTCAAAATCCATTTCTTCTCTTCATTACTATACTAACAAGTAAAATTTAAAAACCCCCGACACATTTATCTTGCGAAAACACCCCGATTCAAACAGTAAAACGCTCATAACTTTTGAACGGCTGAACCGATTTTATTCAAACATAGCTAAAAACACTCTCGACAAAATCACCTTTCAAACAAAAAAAAATCAATCAAAATCGGTTCATCCGTTTAGGCACTATGATGCCACATACAGACACACAGATACACAGCAACACACGTGAAACTTATAACACCCCTCTTTTTCCGGCGGGGGTTAATAAACGATAATCACTGGGAACAAAACAATGCTTTACCAATGCAAGAAACGAGAAACCAGTCACGCAAGGGATTGAATGCGCGCGTGACGCTAGGTGGCGCAACTTCACGTCTATTTGCATGAGCCACGAATTAGGGACGAGGAGGTTTCGACTCACACAAATTACACCGAGCCTTCGTAAATTTTGCTCATCATAGGCATTATCTTTCGATAAATAATCGATAGATGATAATATAAATTGCTCACGATATGATAATAATGGGCTTTGAGAGGGCTATTATTTAAAAATCATATATGTAATTATATTTTTTGTAACATGTTTGTTTGTAATGAAATTATTTGTAGCAACGCAGTGATTCTTCACTAAACTAAAATTTTATTTTAGTGAAGAATCAAAATAAAATTTTAGTTAGTAACATTAAAACAATGGTTGTGTGTGAGAGCAGTGGACCCAGTGTTTACGGTCCCGACTTACGAGTTGTAGGTCATGGTTTCGAACCCAGGCAGGCGCTTTACTTTATTTCATCACCACTGCTCTCAAAACGGTGAAGGAGGAAACCGGCATGTCTTAGAAACAAAAATTCAAAGACATGTGACATCTACCAATCCGCATTGGGCCCGCGTGGTGGATTATAGCCCACTCCCTCTACGAGAGCTGAGAGGAGGCCTGTGTCCCAGCAGTGGGAACATTAAAAGAGATGATGTGTGTGTTTTCATGGAGATAAAAATATATGTGTTGCGAAAAATATTCAAAGTGTTCTCATAGCCTGCTAGATTTTAAGATGCTTGTTAACATTTGTTAACTTTTTATGACGTTTTACTTTCTTTTTTTTTCTTTTGTTTATATAATTTATTATCTTTTTTATTAGTTTCTAACGACTTATTGTCGGGCTTTCTTTTCCCCCTATATCTAAGTACTAATGCTGTATCATGGAAATATTGTAAAACCAAACCATTTTTACCCGGCTGCCGAAGGAGGGTAATGTTTTTATCAGTCTATATTTATGTATGAATGTATATTTGTTCCTATATGTCGTTCCAAAGACCAAACGCATTGGCCGATTTTAATGATTTGTACGTCAATCGATTCGTCTTAACCCTGCGAGTGTCACTGGCTACATTAAAATTAGACAATAGAAAAATGGCGGCTTTTGGGCGCCATATTGTGGGGGATTTTTTTCGTCCAAACCCTTCTTGTGGGGTATCAAAATAAACGGTTTTAAGAGCAAAATATATGATTCTTTTATGTTTAAATGTACCTAATTCGAAAAAAAAACTAACTAAAAAGTTATAAATGGCAAAAAGTTAAATCAGAAATCAAAAAACCCGACTGCTTCAAACGCGAACTAAAAAGACGTAAACAAGGAAAAAATCACGCTGTGCAGGCGGAGGATACACCAGATTTTGGTCAGCCAGCCCGCGAATATGTATCCTCCGACTGCACAGCATGATTTTCTCCTTGTTTACGTCTTTTTAGTCCCCTTTGAAGCAGTCGGGTTTTTTTTTTTTAAAGAGTAACCGTGGATTTTCTCGCCGGTTCTTCTCCATAGGAAACGACCAACCCGAACCGTGCACCTTTTGTCGACGTTTTATAAGTGCCCATATAGGCCTATGTGAAATAAAAATATATATTTTGATATTGATTTCATACAAGGTGGGTAGCGAAAGAAAGCGCGTGAACTATATAGTAAACGTAATCTTTTACTGACAATTTGTTTTGTTTTTGCGCTGAATTTTATGGATCTTGCTTACGTCAAGTTATTGAGGAGCTCGAGGCTAAATAATAACAGCCGCACGGGTCGATCTTCAAGGTAAAGCAACGCTTGACGAGGTTGGTCCGTGGATAGGTGACCATTTCAACATACCGAGTTTCCATCGTGCCTCGGAAAGCACGTTAAGCCGTTGGTCCCGACTGTTGTTTGAAGATCTTTGACAGTCGTTACGGGTAGTCAGAAGCTTGAGATCTGACACCAGGCTTGCCAAGGGGTATCGTGTTACCCAGTTACTGGGTTGTGGAGGTCAGATAGGCAGTCGCACCATGTAAAACACTGGTACTCAGCTGAATCCGGTTAGACCGGATCCGGTCCTATTTAACTTCATACGAAATTATAATTTGTACTACCTGAAAAGGATGACATTGATATAGCTTTATAATTGTATTAAATTCATTATTATTAACATTAAATTTTGACCTATATATTTTTTATCAATTTAATTATATTAAAAATAGAATAATTCAGTAATGATAATATTGATAATGTTGAATGCATGCTAATTTAGAATGATAAGCACAGGAGAATGATAATTGCAATGCTTGTAAAAGGCTGCTAAGTCATAAGTACTAACATAATATAACACCAATATTACCACTTAGTTCGCAATAAACGTTTTGACTTTGACTTTGAGACTGGAAGCCGACCCCAACATAGTTGGGAAAAGGCTAGGCAGATTGATTGGTTACATCAGGTTTTATTTTAAACTCCCATTTGCATATAGTTTTGATTTAAATCTATAGTAATTATAGAGCCAAGCAATATCTGTACCCTGCGGGGCTTATATGGATCTAGATATACCAAACAAATGCATAAACTAATCCAGATAGACATACAAATAGACTGATAGATTAACGATCTAATTTAATTTATTATCTTGCGACGGTTAATTAATTGTAAATGAAATGAAAGGCAATATGTCGGACAAATCGATGTCTGATGTAGATAGGCAAGTCAGTGAGTCAGTATGTCCTGCCGATAAACATCGCGGTTTCGAAACTTCGGGTGACAAATCAATCAGAACTTTATATCTGCAAGTACAGTTATGTACACGTATAACTATGGAAGGTAAGGTAGTTTTAATATAGAGTCTGGCAAACGAAAGTAGAGACTGAAAAAGCGCGGCAAATTTAAAAATCTCGGCATAGCAACCCCGAAACTAGTATGAAATACTTGGAATAACCCAATTTGATACTTTAGAATTAATAATAAATAATTGTAAAGTATCAAATTTCTTTCAGTCTCTACTTTCGTTTGCCAGACTCTACCGCTTAGATAAATTAACCACAGCAAAAACCACTGCAGTAATAAGTGGGTTAATATTGGCGTCACAACCATGCGAGGTTTAAATATTTTTGGAACTCGAAAGTTTCATTTATTTTAATTTGCGGCTGTATTATTGTGTATGAGTTGAATTCATATCGCTATCGCAGTCTACCTCCATTTTTTAAAACTTTTCTTGCTAAATACGAAGTATCAAAGTTTTACAATGGTACAACTTGCGCGCCATTTGTTTTTTTTTCATCAAATCGATTTTATTCAGTCGATTTTTATTTCCAGCCATTATCTTTTTGATCTAGAGCATAAATTAAATCTCTGTGGTAAATTTATAACATTTCTGCAGTATTACGTGGGTTAATATTGGCGTCACTAACCATGCGAAATTTGAATACTTTTGGAACACGAAAGTTCATTTTTATTGTTTTTTATTTCTTCAATAACACATACATTTGTTTTATCAGGTAAGATCCAAGCTAAAAAAAACCGGCCAAGTGCGAGTCGGACTCGCGCATGAAGGGTTCCGTACTTGGTAAATTGCGGTTTACGATTTATGACGTATTAAAAAAAAACTACTGACTAGATCTCGTTCAAACCAATTTTCGCTGGCAGTTTACATAGTAATGTACATCATGTATTTTTTTTAGTTTTATCATTCTCTTATTTTAGAAGTTACAGGGGGGGGGGACACACATTTTACCACTTTGGAAGAGTCTCTCGCGCAAACTATTCAGTTTAGAAAAAAATGATATTAGAAACCTCAATATCATTTTTGAAGACCTATCCATAGATACCCCACACCTATGGGTTTGACGAAAAAAAATATTTTTAGTTTTAGTTTCAAGTATGGGAACCCCCAAAATTTATTGTTTTATATTTATTTTTGTTTGAAAATCTTAATGCGGTTCACAGAATACATCTACTTACCAAGTTTCAACAGCATAGTTCTTATAGTTTCGGAATAAAGTGGCTGTGACATACGGACGGACAGACAGACAGACAGACAGACATGACGAATCTATAAGGGTTCCGTTTTTTGCCATTTGGCTACGGAACCCTAAAAAGTAGTCATGAATGGCTTTTTGTTTAATTGGCCTTTTTAGATTTCTTGTTGCTTTCTAAAGGAAGTATCCGTTGATTGGTCGTTGGTTAGCTGCAGAAGGTTGGTACCCGTTACTTGGGTCCAGTCCCAAGTAACGGGTCTGGGTAGAAGCACATGTTACACAGTGGACAACATACTAAGTGTCACCCTCTAGAATTCCGCCAAAGAGCAAGAAAATATCTCCAAACGCAGAGAGACGCTATTAAAAATTCTTACTGCACAATAACTGGCGAAAACTTAAATAAATTTGTACGGGTTACCCGGACTTTAAAAAGCCCCTCCCTCGGTCCTAACTATAGCCTCCTGTTTGGAACGAGCAATCCCAACAATTCCAATAATTGAGATTTATTTAGCATACCACAACATTAACACATATTTTACTAGAGCGAGGTTGCGCCTTACTTCCAACTTATAGAAACCAACCATACATATAACAAACAGAGTATGCAAGTGGGTAGAAAGGATAGACACCAAATTGCCTCATGTATAGGTACCGGGTTTTGTTCTCCATTTTTTCCAGCTTCTGAGAATACTTCACTTCATAAGGATTCCAGATGAAAGCACTAGTTTCCAAGTTGCTTCGTACCAACGCATCAGTGCTGCCAACTTAGCACTTTCAGCGCCAGATCTAGCGCTTTTCTGTTAAATTCGCGTTCTAGCGCCTAGCGCTTTTGAAATCATATTATGATATGCACATCTACTATTATTTATTCTGTGATGTGCGTAACACGGAACGAATCACTACTTATTTTTAAGAGTTGCCCCACACTAGGAATTTCTTCCTGTATTGTGGGTGCGTTTACAAACATATAAACTCACATACACAACACCCAGAGCCGGAACAACTGTCTGTAGGTCATACAAATATTTGTTCCGTGCGGGAATCGAACCCGCGACAAACTAAAAAAAAAAAAAAAAATATATACTTATTTGCTGCTTTGTTTCTTATGTTGGTGTCTTAGTCTATGAGTTGGGGATTTCTCAAGTTGGCAGCACTGATTCCTCGCTGACTATTTCGTAATTTTGTTCTATTGTTCGACAGTAATTTATAACTTTTCGATAGTTATTCTGAGTCATGTTTTAGGAGTTGTGCTGTGAGACGATAATAAAATGGATGTTCCCTTATAAAAAAAAACAAATACAAACGTTTATACATTCCTAGTCTCAAATAATTGGGATTTTTGTTAGAATTTGGCGCTGAATATAGCGCTTTTTTGACAAATACCATTTAGCGCTTTCTAGCGCACGTAAGAGCTAACAGTGCGTTTTTGCTTAGACGAGTTGGCAGCACTGCAACGTATTTTAAAGTAATTTCATGGCTGCCACATTAGTGAAGTCACAAGTTGGCATGGTTTATACTGTGAGTCAGCTAAGCTACCTACATGTAATGATCGGTACGTACGTGTCTTCTTACACGTTTTGGTGGATAGCGTTTTTGGATGTGTGAAAGCTTTGTTGCAATTTACCCGGTTTATTGGCGCTTCTAGAAATCTCCTACCTTTTCTAATATGAGTATTTTATTTACAACGTGTCTTGTCAGTTCGCATCATTTTCGCAACACTGAATGACAAATCAATAAGGCCTCTATAGAGCGTTATCTCGGTGTTAGTAGATTCACGAGTTGACCGCGTTACGCAAGAGGTCACCGCAGCTACTGTGCATCGTGACTTTAGGCGACCTCTTTTACAGTTTCAGTAGGTCAACCACTAATCGGAACGTTTTTCAATCTGCGCGGGATAGATTTAAACTATAAAATTTTTAGAAGTTGTTGTTAAAGTAAATACCGTAAAACAAGGTAAAAATGATTAATTTTGAAATTAAAATTGACATAACTAGTACAATTACGTTTTGAAAAATATGAATAAAATGCAGTGTTGGCGACTTCACAAAAGAAATTATATTCCTTAATACCACATTTTTTACTTCCATAGTTTGGGAGAAAATAAAAAAAAACGAGCCTATGAACGCTAAAATGAAAATGGGGTTACTTTGATACCCCATTATTTTCTATGCAATATAAAGTAACCCCAATTTAAAATGTATTTTTAATGAATACACACTGTACAATTCAAAATATTTTTCTGCAACAAGTAAACTTATTCTTGCGCTGAGGTTGAAGCAAAACATGGCTGACATGTCAGTCTTGCAAATTTAAAAAACCGGCCAAGTGTGAATCGGACTCGCGCACGAAGGGTTCCGTACCATTATCGCAATAAATGGGAAACATATCACGTTTGTAATACGGGAGCCCCCCTTAAATAATTATTTTATTCGGTTTTTAGTAGTTGTTGTTATAGCGGCAACAGAAATACATCATCTGTGAAAATTTCAACTGTCTAGCTATCACGGTTCATGAGATACAGCCTGGTGACAGACAGACAGACGGACCGCGGAGTCTTAGTAATAGGGTCCCGTTTTTACTCTTTGGGTAAGGAACCCTTAAAAAAAATTGAGGTATGTTCCGTTTACGCGGAGTTAGCTTTAAAAACCTAAAACAAAAAAAAAAACAAAGTTACCCCAGATCTCAATGTAACCCAGTTTAACCGGAACCTCAATTATATAAAAAAAAAGTTATGATGGCCTACGCCTATCCCAAAATAAGTCAACAAAAAAGGACTTTATAATTATATAAAAATCACTATAATTGATTCAACACCCAAGTGTTTTATTATTTCATCATCATTTATGTATCCAACGTGACCCGACTGAAAGTTTTAGAAGAGCTAATAATAAAGCAACGTCAATCTCAGCACCAGTCACGACTCCAAGATGTCTCGATAAAATGGTTCAATAAATAGCGGAATTGATGAGGCAATCTCAGGTCTTGCCTTAATACATATAAAATCCTACTACTACTAATATTATAAATGCGAAAATTTGTGACGATGGATGTATGTGTGTTTGTTCCTCTTTCACGCCAAAACTACTTAACGGATTTAGATGAAACTTTACAGTAACATAGGTTATACATCAGAATAACACATAGGCTACAATTTATAATGATTTTTTGTAATTTGGTAATAATATTACGATAAATGTGAAGTAAGTCGGAAAAAATCTGCCCGCTGAGAGCTAACTTCGCGTACGCTGCCTAAACCGTTGGAGATACACAAATAATTTATAATTTATTCATTCAAAGCCTAATACACAATGAGAGAATTGACAAGAAGAAATACAAAGATGAGGCTACATTAGTGCATGCTAAAAGCTAGAAACTGATGACACCCAAACTAGGACAAGTCCTGTATCTCAGGTGTCAGGGTTCCTTCCAGGCTGGTCACAATATGTATATAAATTATTTATTCGTAATTTAATTAATTAGTAAATTATTTTGGTAATTAATAAAAATAATAATTTAATATTTACAATTTTGAAAATTAAAGGAGTTAATATTCTAATAACAAACAATATTATATTGCCGCTAACAGTAAAGTTTTATAAATAAAGATAAATAAATAGAATTATGTTTGAGTTCTCTGCTTTATTTCATATGTGTGTGTGTGTGAAATGTAGTAGTGTGTTTATGAGTGTGTTTTATGGCGTCTGAATATGTAGTGTGAATGTAATGGCGTCTGAATATGTAGAATGTAATTTCGATCGGGATTTACCGAGCGGTGTTTGCCAACAAGTCCTCTGTTTCCTGATAGGTAAGATGAACAAGCCAATCCCTCACCTTCATTTTACAATTTATTCTGCCAAGGTGAAATAAGTTCAAATGTTTATTTGCCTTGTTGTAAAGTTTCACACTAAGGATAAAGTAGTGTTTACTCGCAAAAAATGTTCTGGTCCGATCTGGTTTGAATATTGTGTATCTAATTCTACCACGGGGCTCCTGCAGTGGACGCGACTTGTGTTTACGGGTTATGGTCTTAAGAATGTAAAGCTGCCTTACCGTGAGGACTTCACAGTCAGCGTAAAGCTGAGTTGTAGGGTACCTGAATGGTCTCTTTGTCATCACCTTTAGAACAGCTCGCTGGGCGATCTCAAGCTGCAGGAGTGTAGACTTCGGGGCTCCACCCCATACCGTCAAGCAGTAGGTAAGCAGAGACTGACATAGAGCCAGGTACACCAACCTCAAGGTTTTAGTGTCCGCAGACTGACGAAGTCTCTTAAATATAAATATGAGCCTACGAACTCGAGTTGTGACAATTTCAATTTGTTTGTGCCAACGGAAGCTCTGATCTATATGCACTCCCAAATATTTAACACAGGGAGATCGGGTGATATTCAAGCAGCAGCAGTCATGGGAAGACATCGAGCAAGTATGCGCCTTAACTGCAAAAGTGTCCGGGGGCTGAAGGTCAGCCCTCATTGCAAAGGGGATAAACAAGGTTTTGTCAACATTTAGCGTCAAAAGATTATCAGACAGCCAGGCCATAACAATTCTGAGGGCATGTTCCGCATTATGTTTCGTTTGGCTTCAGTCAACCCCATCCACAATGAGAGCCGTATCGTCAGCATAAGTGAAGATTTTACAGTTTGGGAGAGTGACTTTGCACAGCTCATTTATGAAAAGAATAAATAATGTGGGTCCCAGGATGCTTCCTTGGGGAATGCCACAGTTCATTTTATCCTCACCGCTCAAGAGATCTCCTATTTTGACAACTTGTACACGATCGTGTAGATAGTCACTAAACACTTTTAAGGGGATACCTCTAACTCCTATACGTTCCAGTTTGTTTAGGAGGATGGGGACAGAGACAGTATCAAAAGCAAATATAATGTAGCGTAGGATTATTTATCTTAAAAAGTTCTAAATAAAAAGCCTTTTATGTGGAACCCATAAAAGGTAGATATAGGTTACTTCTAGGTTTACCCATAGGTTACTTCTAGGCAAGCGTGCTTCACCTTCGACCACATCATCACTTAACATCAAGCGAGATAGTGGTCAAACGCAAACCTATAACAAATAAAAAAAAAAAAACACACCTTAACCAAAAAAATTAGAGATTCTTATGACAGTTGCAATAACCTACCTACCTACCCTACCCTAGCCTTAGGTAGGGTAGGGAAGGTAGGGTTGGGTAGGATAAGATAAGATATTTTTAATTTTACAAATATGGATACAAAAAAGCATGGTGACATAAATAATACAATTAGGAACAGCCATATTTAACCAGAAGGCATGCAAAAGTTCAAAATACAGTAGAGATGCTAAGTACATAATAATAAAGATAAACAATGTCAATATAAAGATTAATCAACTATAATTACAATTCAATTAAGAAGTATTTCAATAGTTCTTTATTTACACAATTCTTCTGCAGTCACTTATTTCGTATTGGAGTTAAATAACAATTAAATTAGGGCAGGGTAGGTGGGTAGAGTAGGTATGGTAGGTAGGTAGAAAGCCAATTAATTGATGGGGGCGAAGCCCCGGGGGTCAGCTAGTAATATTATATTTCAGTAATATTTCGTCACAAAAAATATGCACAGTAAAACCGCGCGTTGATATCTTTTACTAGAGAGCTTTCAACTTCGTAGCAATTATACTAACATTTAATTTTCGTATTATTTCTTTCGTTGCTAAATGCAAAGTGATTAAATTGAATGTAATATAAATGTACATGAACATGGACTGTATAGTCAAGAGATGTATGGCAATAATAAATCTTACAAAATCTCTATTCAATGTTAATACATTGTGAAGATATAATCTGTTCGCTAAGCTCAAAGACGTATTGATTCTTACATTGAATTGATTATGTATGAACATGAACTGGAAAGACAGTGGCTGGATATAATTGGTATTATTCCATAGACAAGTTGTTTGATGGATGAATTTTGTCTATTTGTTTCAATGCTTCGCTGAGCAACTCCAAAAGAACTGAGCAAATGGCTTTAGTTCTTCTATACAACATTTTTTTTAATACTGTCAATCTAAAATATAATAACTTATATTCTACTACCTAATTAGCTACCACCCAAAGACTGCTAAATGGGCGTTTCACAAATTATGGTAATAAATTATATTTTTATGTTCATCATCAGCCTATTGATGTTCCCACTGCTGGGACACAGGCCTCCTCTCTGTGACAGGGAATGGGCCGTAATTCGCCACGCGGGCCCAGTGCGGGTTGGTGGATGTCACATGTCTTCGAATCTTTGGTTCTAGGACATGCCGGTTTCCTCACGATGTTTTCCTTCACCGTTTTGAGAGCAGTGGTGAAGATATAATTTACACAAAGTAAAGCGCCTGCCTGGGCTCGAACCCACGACCTACAACTTATAAGTCGCGGCCGATACCACTGTAATGTCTGATTAATAAGGCATTCGTCTCGAGTTCCGCTGGACGAATGTCAGGATTACCTCTATATGGTAACTTTAAATAATAAAATTGTGGTTCAGATATTCTAATATTACAATTTTGTAGCTTAATTAGGAAAAAGAAGTTTTTCTTTCTAATGGTATTTATTACTTCCAAGACATGCCATAACTCAATCTTCGCTGGTGAACGAAGTTTATGTAAATACCACAAAGTATATAAGCGGCGACGAGCCGCAGTAATCGACGTAATTTGCAGCTTTTGAGCCAAAAATTGAGGTTTAGCTTTGCAATGGAGCAATATATTTGGTATAAAGACTATTTGCTAAATACAGATTATTTAGCAAATACGTACATATTATGTCATCATCATCATCATATCAGCCGAAAGACGTCCACTGCTAGACATTGGCCTCCCCCAAGCGTCGCCACATGCCCACTGCCACTTAAGTTTGGCCATTCTCCGGGCTATGTCGGTAACCCTGGTTCTCTTACGGATCTCTACATTTCTGATTCGATCACGCAAGGAGACGCAGAGCATAGCCCTCTCCATTGCCCTTTGAGTGACTGTAAGCTTTCTGATGAGGCCCATTGTAAGCGACCACGTCTCAGAGCCATATGTCATCACTGGCAACACACACTGGTCATAGACTTTTGTCTTGAGACACTGTGGTAAGTTGGACGAGAAGACTCCGCGTAACTTCCGAACGCTGCCCAGCTGAGTCGGATTCGACGGTTGACCTATTTCTCGATGTTGTCCCTACCCAACTGGATGGACATATTATTATTATGTATCTCTGTGTAACTAAATAAACAAATTTTTAGGCCATTACTTATTCCTTTGTGAGCTAAAATGACACTATCGTTGAGGGATAAATATGTCAAAAAATACCTAAATCAAAGTCAACTTGCGTCACCCATGTATCCCAAAAGGTAGTTAATAAATATTAAAGTCATACCCAACAATACCATTTACGTAATTCTACTCCATTATTGACACACAAAAAATATAAAGCAGTTCCCACTCACATTGAAGACAAGTTTCCATAAATTGTCTTACAAATATGATCATATCGAAAGTGGTTCATGGACCAGTTACTGTCATCTGATAACAGTCATCAACAGCTTATTCAAAATTGGATCATTTAATCATGTATTTTTTTTTGTAATAAGTAACTACGGGAGATTCATAGCAAGGAGATTAAATCATTTGACGTAAAATAAAAAGTAACAAAATAAACATCGAAAATTTCAAGCGTATAACATCTTTGTTTTTTTTTTGGGACTATCCCACCGCACTATTCCCAAACCACTGCAACTCCTGAAAGCCAGAATCAATAATGGCGCCTACCAGAAAAGTGCCGAGGCAATGAAGCTCGACGAAGTCCCGCAGAATGAATTTAACTGTCTTGGATCCCGCAACGACATTTATCAGAAAAGAATAACGGAGGAGTAGGAAAAAATATTAATTTCCACTTCCCTCCACATCAAGTAGGAGACAGAACAAACATGGCCAATAGGCACAAGGGGTCGTTTACAACTGGAATAAGTTGCCTAGCACCCCGGATAAAAATTAGGATTAATATTAATGGGTCCTGACATTGTGAGCTGTTATATTTGATTCCAATAATAGGTACGGCAAACACGCTTGAACGCACGGAAATTTGTTCTAGTTTCCACAAGGTCCGTATGGTAAACAACTCCTGATGCAGCCTGTAAATTATTCAACATAATATTACGTTCATTCTGCCAAAGAATACACTCCCATAAGATATGATGTGCAGATTGTACATATTCACAGTCAGATGCAGAACACTTACATAAAGGCGAGGCAACGAGCTTAAAGGGAAATAATTTACTTTTAAGGTTACCATGCCCTGTGAGAAATTGGGCAACACAGTGATCAACATCCAGCCACGTCCTGTCCAGCCGCACGCGAACGTTTGGAAAGAATTGGCGGAGGTGTCGGCCCTTGATGGAATTATCCCACCTACATTGCCATTCGGATAAAAGTTCCTCCCAGACATCAATAGGTGGTTTAAATAATCTAGAGATTCAATATTCTTTGAATGCTTTCAATTGCCCATTCAATTGTTGCTTAGCAATCATTTTAGAATTAGTATCATCATTTACCTGATGTAATACTGGCCAGGGACTTTAATGGACTTTAATGCGGATGCAATTAAAACTACAATAATATAAAATTTAATGACAACAATTAATGAGAAATCATATCTTTTATTCCAGCTTTATCAATATCATTATATTCTTTTAAGAATATGCGAAACATTCAACATTACGATCACTCTGAATAAAATGCTTCCAGTAATAAAAAGTGTTTAATACCAGTATTAAGTCCGGAGAAATGCTGAATGACACGAAAATATGCAATAATAACTACATATATTTAAGTGGTAAATGTGCACAAAGTACATAAATTAAGATTGTTATAAATATTAAGTGACAGCCCAAATGGTAAGTACTTTTGTTAACTTTAGTGTCTGATCAGAGAGTTAAAAGCCTTTTAATGGTATTCTGATAAATTCTCTCCTTATCGGTTTCTTAATTATACAGACAGATCAAAGATATGTTATGTGTGTTTCTTTCTTTTCTTTCAATCAACATTACAAAGAGTCGATTCTGAATTATAGTTTTCAAACTTGTGTACCTACCTACTATAAAGCGTATCTACTAACTTGGCTTTACTGGTAAATTAGGCTTTTAATAATATAAAGGAGATGTTCGATTTTGGGCCATCATTATGTACACTACATAGATAAATAGGAAAAAAATAGGGGAATTCCATAAAAATACTAACATATTAATTTGAAGAATGGTACAGGAGTAACAAAAATGATCATTTATGGTTTTTTAATTAGATAAAACTATTTTTAGGGCAGCCATGACAGTTGTGTTTGACATGACGTCTGACGACTTTGACAGTTTTAAGAAGTGACTTCTTTGAGTCATTCTTTGCTTTGACTTGAATATGATATGTTTCGGAGTTTTTAGTGATTGTTTTACTACTACGGACATTAATTGATTGCTTCTCTATTGCAATTGAATTATTGTTGTTTTTATTGACGCAGATATTAAGATGACACGTCAAACAAATGTCATTGTCAAAATGACATTCTGCGCATACTGTCATTGTCAAAATGTCATTCTTCGCATACTGTCATTGTCAAAATGACTTTTTTCCGCCTATTGCTCATCTGACCCACCATGTTAAATTGTAAATTGTGTTGCTCTACTTGACAAAGTTAATTTGAGTTTACATTGAAACGAAGTAAAATTAAAGAAATTAACAATAAAAAACAGTTACTATAATATACAGCAATTTTTACATAAAGTGTACATATAGCTGGCCCAGGCTCCATACATTTCTGGAACATCTCCTTTGTCGGCACTTCTAATGATTGCGATATGAAGACAGCTATGGTTTCGAATGACATTGACAGATGTTAACTTGACATAACACCAAGCATTACTTTTAGGCGCGAACAGGAGCACATCAGACAGGAGATCGAGGCAGAAGAGGGTGTTTTAGATTGAGTTGTTAATTTGTGATAAAACTGGACTTATGGAGAAATATAGTGAGAGTGACCGATTGTTCGTGTAGATCAAACTATGTGTTTAGTGGAATGTCGTATACCTACGTAATTCGCCAATACATAACGTGATAAGTTACATAGTGACCCTACATACAAGCAAAGAAGTTGGTTTGTCATCCAGCCAGAAAAGAACCCATGCAAATAATGGCTTTTCCTGACAATTACACAATATTTCCCTACAAATATATTAATACTTTTTGCACAAGTAATAAACACTGTACAAAGGCGGAATTATTTCCTTGGTTATTTTCAACCATTTGACCTAATTATAATAGAAACTTGGTTATCCGTGCCCTTGGGCACAGTATCAAAAATACTTGCAGTTTGCTGCCAATACATTGTCATTTTTGTTACAGATTTGACAACATCTATACCATACCAATATTATAAAGAGGAAAGATTTTTTTCTTTGTTTGTTTGTTTGATTGTTTGTACCGAATAGGCTCCGGAACTACTGGACCGATTTCAAAAACTCTTTCACCGTTGGGAAGCTACACTATGCCCGGGTGACATAAGCTACTTTTTATCCCAGAATTCCTACGGGAACGGGAACTACGCGGGTGAAACCGCGAGGAGTCCGCTAGTCATTTATATGTTGCTCTACTCGAATGAAAATGGAATTAAAGGTGGGCCTACTTATGACGACGAATAAGCTATGTGGTAGAGAGATTGGAGCGAGGTCAACTCGATAAATCAAACAGATAAAGCAAATCGTACTTGATTAACGTCAGTTCAAACAATGACAGCTGACAAAGAGGTTGAATTTGACCGTGTGGATTACTCGATGTACCCAGTATGTTACAACACTACTCGAGTTTCTATGCATGTTTGGACATTGCATTGTTTGTATTAAACTTCAATTTGATTACTATTTTGCAAGCCTTTCTGTCTGTTGTAAGAGTGACTTATACAGAATTTATTGAGGCAGTTATTATCCATAAATACGTTACTAATTGTTAAGTTAATTACTTGTAAAACAAGGCAGTTAGAATTATATTGATCTTACACAATTATCGTGGTAATATATTGAGACATATTGTAGTAATTCTAGTTATGCCAAGAGACATCTCTATCTCTAGGCCTTTGGTGGTTAACGATTATTTTCTATAATAGGTTATCCAGTACAAATTCTGATTAATTACCCGACTGCAAGGAAAGGGTTATGTTTTTCGCGCGTATCTTGTATGTATGTAATATTCTTTTTAAAACCTCATATCTTTCAAACCGCTTGACGGATTTATATAATTAAGACATCGTTGGATTTCTCTTGACCATCCAAGTGTTCTAAGATAGATGAAATTAAAAAAAACATACGTGGCGGATTTTGGGCGCCATATTGAGCGGTGCCCAGTTTTTTTCTTCCAAACCCATGGTGTGGGGTATCAAAATAAAGGGTTTAAAGAGGTCATTACAAATATATATATATATAAAAAGTAACTCGAAAAAAGTTGTTAATAAAAATAATAAAAATGACTGCTTAATCGAACTAAGAAGATGTAAACAAGAAGAAAATCATGCTGTGCAGTCGGAAGATCAGGTTGTCAGCCAGCTCGCGAATATGTATCCTCCGACTGCACAACATGATTTTCTTCTTGTTTTCTTTTTAGTTCGCTTAAGCAGTGTAGTTTTTTTATTAACTTTTTTATTTATATTAGTTATAGGTAAATTCTCTGCCTATACCTTCTAGGAATAAAGGCGTGATATTTTGCTATGTTATTAAACTTTGTGTACTCACCAACTGACCCCCAGTCTGGGTAAGCTCTGTTGTTGAACCAGCCATCGTAGCGCTGCTTCTCGTAGTACACCTCTGAAAAAAGACAAAAATATTGGTTAAATTTATTTATTAAAAGTTTATGCACAAGTAAAAAACATTGAGCAGAGGCGGACTTTATTCCTTAGACATTTCCTAGTTTTCAATACATACATCATCATCATCAGCCTTATAATGTGCCCACTGCTGGGACACAGGCCTCCTCTCTGTGGGACAGGTAATCGCCCTTAATCCACCACGCAGGCCCAGTACGGGTTGGTGGATGTCACACGTCTTCGAATTTTTGGTTCTAGGACATGCCGGTTTTCTCACGATGTTTTCCTTCACCGTTTAGAGCAGTGGTGATGACATAATTTACACAAAGTAAAGCGCCTGCTTGGGTTCGAACTCACGATCTATGACACGTAAGTCGGGCTGTTACCACTGGGCCCCCACTGCTTTTAAATATACAACGACATCTTTTTATCCAAAATTCCCAAATCAGAATAACTTATCCAATTATCCCACTTTATCATAAAACTGCATTTCATTCTCTCAACAACCTGGGTGGTAAACCAAACTCATACAATGAATGGTGTAGAATGTTTATTGGTAGGCATAGTCAATCAACACGCATTGAGTCAGGTACGGGTACAAAGTCGCCATGTTTTTGCGGATAGTGCGGCCGTGCTAGATGCGTTCTCGAGCGTTTCTATCGAGACCTTGCTCTGTCCGCTTACCGAGATGCATCGCAATGAGGTCCTCGTTAGTGTTACGCATTTATTTATTGAGCTAAATATACGTCGGATTTATTTGGGTTTGACAGAAACAGTGTGACATACGTTTCGGGAGTCTCATTTTTGTTATTGTTATTTAAGTGAATCTCATGTTCAAAAGAGATTCAATTTAGTTTACAAAGAAAAAACAAATCGCATACAAATGCAGTTTAGTAGTTTACAGTTTTGTTTAGTTATTGGTTTGTAAAAAAAATGTCAATTTTCGTATTAAAAATAAGTATCCACTCTAAACTTTGCCTGGCTATTCCACTTGTTAAAGGTAAAAAAAATAAAAGGCCCGTTTTGACAGCTATAATAGTTATTTATGCAACTGTTGTATAATAAAGGGTATTAAAACACGAATGTGGGTTTATCACACGAGGCGAAGCCGAGTGTGATAATAGTATCACATGAGTGTTTTAATACCTAATTATAACAGTTGCATACAAGACTTTATCTACACCCAAGATATAAATCCTCTATAAAGTTTCTAAAACCATAGGGTATTAATAATTAGCGTACTTTTCAGCATTGAATAGAAGGTCCATAGGGATAAAGATTTGAATTTTGCAGATAATTCTTGAAAATATACTAATAGCACATCTTCAGAAAATGATGTACTTACTACTCTTTGATATTTTCCAATTCATGAAATTTTGGTACGTCTTTTCATAATGTTTTCTCGACTTTTCGGGTAATAATTGGTGAGAAATGTCCTTTGCTGCATTAGAAATATCTGTTGGTGTGTTAACAAACCTTGTATCACTCATTTTTGTAAACAATTATTTTTATTTTATTTCAATATTATTATTGAACAAAAATGGCGGGATACGACGTCATTTCAAAAATTCGAATATGTTTTTTTAAATTACGGCGCTGTGGTAGTGAAACGCGCGTGCATGACAATGTTCTTTTTTTGAAATTCATAAAGATGCCATGAGAATGTGGCTGTTCGATGAGTAAAAAAGGAGTTGCATTATGAAATTTAGTACAACATTATAACACCCGCAGGCTTATTACGTATGAAACAGCAATTAACAATATTTGCGCAAAGATTGTATAATCATATATATATAATCATCGCGCGAATATCGCTTTACGTCAAAAAATTGGAAGGCTTATTTTTGCGAAATAATTGCTCTTCAATCGCGAATCCGCATTATATATGAGCTATAGCCACACCATAATAATTTTACGACAGCACTGCTAACAATAAAAATCTATTAACTGAAATGTGCATTTATCGCAAGGTGATCGCGATAATTTCGTATTACGTATGGTTTTTGACAGCAGAGCGACAGCGATCGGTGAGCAAATGTGGCTGTCAAATTGCGATTACTTTTTCCCTTGTTGTTGGTCGATTGCCAATCGCTCGCTGATGGCTGAGTAGGTACAGAAGTTTTTGAGTTCTTGGCGGCTTTTTTCGTATGTTATTTTGTGGCTACTTTGAGTATCCGCAAATTATATAAGAATAAATATTGAAATAACAAATTACTAGTGAATATTGTAAATGTAAATGACAAATTGGTGTTGTTTTGAGTCTCTAATGTCTACGCAACTGGACTATAAGTTGAATCATTGAAACAGAAGTGATCACGGTAAAGTGGAGATTTTTTTTTATATACAGTATAAAAAAAATCTGTGTTGGCTACCTGAGCGAAGCTTATATGTTTACTACTAAATACTTACAAACACATGAGAATGTGATAAGTCCGCAATAAGTATCTTCTATTATATATTTTTTTATATGGCAATCTCCGATGTCGACTATTCTGCCAATGTCTAAATTAAATTTGAAAAATATTTTTTACGTTTCATAGCTCAAATACGAGATAATGTAGTCTACTAAGTGATGTTCTTATGCGTTATAGATTCAATTTTTAAAACAATCGACAAATCGAAGAAATTTTAATTTATTTTACACATTGACATACATTTAAATAAAATGCAAATATCAAACGTTCACTGCCATATTTACTTTACACAAATACTTTACATCTGCGAATATTAATTTATCGGAATATTGGAGCTAAATAGTAATCAAATTGACTATTGTAAAAAAACAGCCTCCACGAAGTGTTGCTCTTTCATAAGCTGGTTAATTCATCAAACGATACATCTGCGATACATTTTATAAATCATCGGACAGATAAAATAGCTTCTATTAAAAGTGACTGTCAAAAAAAAAAGACTTGACTTAAAGGCCTCAGTAGCCAGGTCACTAAATTGATCGCGCAATAATTGTACAATTATTGCTACTTGCTGTTCCTTACGTAATAAGCCCGCCGTTTGGATGATATTATGGTTACTATGACACTGGCTGTTTTAATGTTGGCAATAAGCTAACTGTTTCAAGAACTTTTATAGAGGATTTATAGCATGGGTGTATATAAAAATACTTAATAATAATTAAACTTGAAGCTTGCGAATGATACTCGTTGTTATAGTGTATGGGCATAGTAATTAATTAGGATTGTGAATTTGATTTTTCTTTTTGTTATGTGGAAAGTTATCGCGGCATGTAAAATGAGAAACGTCCACGCATTTCTTAGATTGTGAAGACTTTAGTGGAAAATCAATCTAATTACTTATAAGAGTATATTGGAATAATAAGTTAGTTCACGTTAGAGTTTATTTAAAGATTTAATTGACTTGAATGTGGACTATTTTGCAATTAACAATCTAATTGCCCTTATTTATAATCAATATATCACTATTTAAGAGATATGGCCCTCAAAGTAATACATAAATCGTGCAATAATAACTCTTTGATGTACCCACCGCCTGTTTATATTGATAAATTATTTAATTAATTGTTCGTATTGAGCAGTGGTGGCCCAGTGGTATCGGCCGCGACTTACAAGTTGTAGGTCGTGGGTTCGAGCCCAGGCAGGCGCTTTACTTTGTGTAAATTATTTCTTCACCACTGCTCTCAAAACGGTGAAGGAAAACATCGTGAGGAAACCGGCATGTCCTAGAACCAAAAATTCGAAGACATGTGACATCTACCAACCCACACTGGGCCCATTCCCTCTCACAGAGAGGAGGCCTGTGTCCCTGCAGTGGGAACATTAATAGGCTGATGATGTGATGATGTGATGTGATTGGCTGCTACATAAAAGTTTTGGATGATTATATAACTTTTAATTATTTGATTAAGGTTGAACTAGTCGACGACACGAACTTTTTTGTGCGCGGGGTTAAAATGCATGCTATCTTATCCGACAACACGTGCGAAAGAAATAGATGCTGTGATGAGCAGTAAGAGGCTAGTTCGTGTGTACGAATTAGCACGTTTGCAAGTTTGTAGCGAAATGGATGGTGATTTAGGACGAAAACGAGCTCGCGATTTTTTATAAACAGACCTTTGGGAGTCTAGATATCATGAAAACACTACTAAATGTATGTTTTCAAAATAAAATTATTTGCATTGTTGAATTACTAATCTATCCCTGTATGGAAGCCGTTTTGCAATTTTCCTTCATCTTATGGTATTTATTTCCACCCAAAGATGCGTTAAAATAAGTGTTGAAATATGGAACTTTGGACGCTCATAACTTTCAAACATATTAGTTATTTTACATTTTTGTTTTCATACAGGACTAGATAAAGATGAGAAAAATTTAAATCATTTTTTATTTTGGACTTACATTGTCAAACAGTGGAGTAATCTCTAGACTACGTTTGTATGGAAGAATTTTTGACTAGTGTAACCTTAAAACTAACCACTTCAATATTGTTAGCACTTTAATATTTTTATACGTTTGTTACAATTAATCATTTTCCTAAAACGGTTAATCAGTGTCAGCTTTATTTTTATTGTTTGTTTCACAAGTCTGCAGACTTTAAATGCACAATAGCATTTTTTTTATTATGAGTCTGAATAGGATCAGGTTATATCTAACGTCTTTAAGCTGATTATAAAATTAAGTGCCGACTCAAATGCTCAATAAAATTGAAAGGAATTAATAAATTATCGTTGACACTACAAATTACTGCGAGTTGTCGCAAGGAGATACATTATCTTATTAAATCTAGAGCTGTTGCGAGGACATACTGCCATCACACCTACGAGACGAGACATTCGCGAAATTTATGGGTAAATCCATATTCACGGCGACGTAAAAAAATAATATTAATTTATTTTATTTCAGACTACAAGATATGACTTTGACGGATATGTCTCGCAAACGGTATGCTTAACAAAAATATGATGTAACAAGGCCTACTTTTATTTTAAAATCCCTGTTCAATGATACCACACATAATGGATTGGGTGAAATATGTTTTTGTTCTTGACTTCTTAATTTGTAACATTCATTAAATTTTGTATTATTTGCCAAATTATTGACGATCCAAGCTTTATTACTTTTGTTTTTGTCACACGTTTAAGTAATTGAAAATATGTTTGTAACCCCCGCCGGAAAAAAGGGGAGTGTTATAAGTTTCACGTGTGTATCTGTGTGTCTGTCTGTGGCATCATAGCGCCTAAACGGATGAACCGATACTGATTTAGTTTTTTTTGTTTGAAAGGTGATTTTGTCCAAAGTGTTCTTAGCTATGTTTGAATAAAATCAGTTCAGCCGTTCAAAAGTTATGGGCATTTTACTGTTTGAATCGGGGTGTTTTCTCAAGATAAATGTGTTATGGGTTTTTTGAATTTTGAAATTTTACTTGTGCTTTAATATCTTGAATTCAATTCAATTCATTTGCCATTTGCTTAACTATAACTCAGATGAAGCATGAATAACCTGTTCTTCTATATATCTGTTTCTAAGATCTAACTTATCTTCCGAAAGATCAAATATTATATCCGTTAGGTTACATTGCCACTTGAGACAGAGAAATTAATGAGAGGTTACAAGGTATAATACATACATGTGCATACGAATAAAAAGTAGTTTTAAGAGAATTCAGCCAGTCACGGTTTTTTGATACACGATTGTTTTAACCGCAAAACTTCGGGGGTTTTTTGAATTTTGAAATTTTACTTGTGTTTTTTAAACAGCCCAGAATTGGGTCTGGTTTGTTAGTCCGCAGTCTCTTTTCTTCAGACTTTCACAACATTTTCCGATTACTCAACGAAAGCCAACAAATAATTAAAATCGCACCTATTTCACGATTGCATATAAAAACGGATATAGGTACAGACCGCTTTTGCCGGGACACCTGCGTGTGCGCATTTTTTACCACATGTATGTTTCATGAGTAATTATGGTCGCAATAATCGATAGAAAAATTGTTTTATAATGTCAATAGAATAAATATGATATTATTTATTAGAATTATGACTTGACATAGTTTACAATGAGCTAATAATTCTTCACGGTTAACATGGTGGACCGATTATATCGTTGAAACGTAGAAAAGAAAAATAAGTCCTACTTATTTATATTTTTCTGCCACCTGCGGAGTATTGGTACGTTTGCATGTACCGTAGCTTGATATATTAGGCTTCTAATTATCATAATAAGGAACGTCCTCACTGGGAGCATTCTTTCGTGAGCATTTGTAGACAAGCAATCGTAGGCGAGCAACAAATGCTTCCCAGCGAGCCCAGCATTCACTTTCGAGCAAAACTATGAACGTTCGAGTCGAACATTCCCTTGCGAGCTTGGAGCTTTCGAATATGATCTCGTTAAATATCATTCATTCGATAATACGACAAGACTTAAGATCAAGGAACTGTTCCTTGGCCAGTAATATTCCTACATACATACTCATTGATTTCATTATCTGAGTACCCACTTTCGAGCTTTTTATTTGCGTGAACATTCGAATGCGAGCCGTTTCCACAAAATCGTTACGACGTCCACACCGGCCGAAGTTACTGCTTGCGTGTAAGCTTTGTAACGCTCGGCTTAACGTCCACACCACTCGAATATTCGACGTCGAATGCTCATTACACGTGAATGCTCTCAGTGAGGACGTTACTTTATCTACTAGTATTAACGCAAATTGGGTATGTTTGGCGCTGACATTTGTATGAATGATTCAGTAGATATACATTTTGTAATCGACTAAGTCGATAGTCATTGGGTTTGCTCAGTAACCGAGCATTTGTCTACATTCGAAAATTGACAACCGCACGACTTATTATTATATGTCCATAAATCATAAACCTCTGCAGGTGTGTGATTCTGATAAGGTAAGCTCAAGACAAGTGAATTATTAATTAAGATTGATCGAAGTATAAATCTTGAAACACAAGCCACAATAAAGTTTGATTAAAGATTATATTTACAAAGCCATATGCTGTGTACCACACATATGCACGTGTTCATAAAACATAATTCATAGTCCGTTGCATTCTAATTCGTGCATGAAATATAATTGTTATCGAACTAAGATCTGGACAACGAAAGGTTACCTACAAAAGGGAAGGTAGATAATTAAGATAAATGTTAACGAGGCTGTCAGTAGCGGTGTTTGATAGGTAGTGGGTGTAACATGAACTTCTGAGATCTCCATTTGCTCTCGAATGCTCTAGTTTCGTAATATGTATCGATAATGCGGCGTAACAATCAAATGCTTAGATAAAGTACCTATAGATGGAGACATGGCGTGGCCGCACATGAAACAACAATAACAATAACACTTTGGCTTTTACAGCCTAAAACACTTCAACCCACCATCGCACTGACACTTATTATCTATAAATAACCCAATTCCTTGTCTCAATAAACACTTAAAACCCGCGAAATCACAAAAAAATCAAACACGACCGAGTTAGTTTGTCAAACCTGCCATGATATTAGCGTTTGACAAACAACAAAAGCCGGCCATGGTGACAAAGACAAAAAATAATCTTTTGTCCTTATTATTTACATGGGGCTGCCAATTAGCGATCTCGCTCTATCAATCAAGCTCATTTTAAGGCTAAATCTATAGGTACTTTATCTAAGATCAAATGACAGCACTGACAATGTCGTCAGTGCTGTCATGTTGAAAGTTTTAGAGAGAGTATAGACAAGTGTAAACAGGGCATAGGTAGGAATGTCGTTTCTTTTGCAGACCGGTAATTCGATGACATTGATCGATCAAATATCGAATGATGGCAACAAGCCTTTGATTTTATTAGCATCGTCGAACAAAATTGATTGTAATCGCATAACCGAGGTTTCGAAAGCACCATGTTGATTACTAGTAGGTAGATTACATATATAGATTCGTGAATTTATTGATATAAGTAATTATGTGGTGAAAAATTCTACTTCAGTGGTCAGTTCTAGGAAACTATTTATTTATTTATTTAACCATTAATATACACACACATAGCAAATAGACTAGAAGAAGGCACAGAAAATAGGTACAAAGGTATGCTTATTTCTATTGAAATCTCTTCCAGCATACCTGCGAGAGGAGAGTTGCAAAAAAAGATATGTAATAAATAAAAATAAAAATATTTTGAACAAATCACAATAAAGAAGAATACAGTATAGATAATTAATATATACTCTTATATACATGCATATTAATAAAATAAATATTACAATAATAAATACTAACTAATGTCATAAATACATAAATAATAATACATAATTATATGCAAATAAGACGGAATGGAAAGATAATGCTCTTTCACTCTCTTTTTAAAAACTACAAGAGTTTGGCAGTCCCTAATATCAGGCGGTAACGAGTTCCACAACCGCACCGCGTGTACAACTATTTATAGATACGTGGGACACTCAGAAAGTTTTGCGAAACTAAAAAAAATTGTTCTATACGTACATATATTTTTATTAAATCTTTTCAAAGTACTTTCCACCAGCCTCTATACAAAGATTCATGCGCCTAAACCAGTTTTCAAAACACTTTTTCCAGTCCGCCGCAGACACCTCGTTTACAGCCTGCTCGAACGCAGCCAGCGCATCTTCCGGCGACGAAAATTGTATCCCTTTGAGCTGATTTTTTATTTTTGGGAATAAAAAGAAGTCACACGGTGCTAGATCAGGGCTGTAAGGAGTGTGACCCAGGAGTTTGACTGGCGTGCTGTCCAGGAAGTCCCTCGTTTTGAGTGCGGTGTGCGCAGGTGCATTGTCGTGGTGGAGCAGTAGCCCGCGGAGCCCTGTGTTTGGTCGCTTGTTGCTTATAACAGAGAAAACTTCTGGCAAACATTTGGTAGTATACCATTCGGCATTAATGCTTCTTTGATCCCGTAAGGGAATTGATACCAAGTGGCCAGTCAAATTAAAAAAGCTAGCGATCAAAATCTTACCCCCGCTTCTAGATCGCTTCACTTTGGTAGGCGTTGGCTCATTTTGAAACACCCAAACAGTCGACTGGCGCTTGGTTTCTGGGTCGTATTGATAAATCCAGGACTCATCACCTGTAACGATGTCGTAAACACGCCGAGACGAGCCTGCTTCAAATTTGTTAAGCATATCACGGCACCATTCCACCCGGGCCTGCTTCTGAGCATCGGTGAGGTTGTGCGGCACCCAGCGTGATACTATCCTCCTCACGCGAAGATGGCTGTGTAGAATCTCGTGAACGCTTCCCGATCCAATCTTCAATATGTGTTGAATCTCCTGATATGTAATTCGCCTATTGTCTTGGATTAAATTTTTCACTGCTAGCACGTTTTCTTCGGTAACAGCCGTCAAAGGGCGACCGCTTCTTTCGTCATCCCCCAAAGTTGGTCGACCGCGCTTGAATTCGTTATACCAACGATACACGGTTGCCTTGGAAGGGCCTTCATCCATGAATGCCATTTGAAGTCTATCGTACGATTCATCCGGTTTCAGGCGACACTTGAAATCGTATAAAATCATAGCTCTAAAATGTTCCCGGCGCAGATCCATATTTCAGTGAGACACAATACTTTGAATTAACTCGCAAAAAATGTGGAGGGAAATTTTGAAATTGGAACTTACTTATTTTTACTTATAAATAATCATATTTTCGAAAAACATTATAACTGGCCAGTCTCCCATATATAAAAACTTTTTTTCGCAATACTTTCTGAGGGGCCTGGTAGATGGAGATGAAAAATTCGAGAAAAGTTCTCGAATAACCAATTTTTCTAAACAATGAAAACGTTGCCCTACACTAGGAATTTCTACCTGTATCGTGGGTGCGTTTACAAACATATAAACTCACATACACAACACCCAGAGCCACACATATCTGTAGGTCATACAAATATTAAATCCACGCGGGAAACGAACCCGCGGCACGCAGCGCAGCAGTCGCTCAACCACTGAGCCAACCGTGCGCCCAATTTAACCAGTAATTGTGTAACAATTTAACCAGATAACTTAATTCTATCCAAGCAGTATTACACCGTTATTATTAACCCAACCCATTCAACCTAAGCTTGTTAAAACCACTTGTTTTTGTTCTATGAAATGTGTTAGCAACATAAAATATATACTTGAAATAAGGATTTTATTCGTTGTCATGTTGGACATAATAATTTGCACTAACAGGTTAGCTGGTCTCGACTGCTGACAGCAAATCTAAGTGGGTTAGTTAGGACATATATACATTAATATCATCATCATATCAGCTGAAAGACGTCCACGGCTGGACATAGGCCTCCCCCAAGTGTCGCCACATTGACCGGTCCCGTGGCTCTCGCAACCAGCGGATCCCCGCAACCTTTACCAGGTCTTCGGTCCAACTGGTGGGAGGCCTTCCAACGCAACGTCTTCCGGTTCGCGGTCGCCACTCCAGAACCTTTCTGCCACATCGGCCATCCGTTCTGCGAGCAATGTGCCCTGCTCACTGCCACTTTTTTGGCAATTCTTCGGGCTATGTTTGGTAACTCTGGTTCTCTTGCGGATCTCTACATTTCTGATTCGATCACGCAAGGAAACTCCGAGCATAGCCCTCTCTATTTCCCTTTGAATGACTGAAAGATTATTGATAAGGCCCATTGTAAGCGACCACGTCTCAGAACCATATGTCAACACTGGCAACACAGTGTGTGGTCATAGACTTTCGTCTTGAGACACTGTGGTAAGTTGGACGAGAAGATACCGCGCAACTTCCCGAACGCTGCCCTGCCGAGTCGGATTCGACGGTTCACCTCTTTCTCGAAGTTGGCCCTACCCAATTGGATAACACTTATATTAGACGATATTATGCTAAACTAGGGCATAATAAATTGCTCCACCATAATGTCTATATGTAATCATTTTCGAGATATCTTGAGGTTTAAGAAACGCTCCGTGACTCGAAGTTTTGCGGTTAAAACAATCGTGTATCAAAAAACCGTGACTGGCTGAATTCTCTTAAAACTACTTTTTATTCGTATGCACATGTATGTATTATACCTTGTAACCTCTCATTAATTTCTCTGTCTCAAGTGGCAATGTAACCTAACGGATATAATATTTGATCTTTCGGAAGATAAGTTAGATCTTAGAAACAGATATATAGAAGAACAGGTTATTCATGCTTCATCTGAGTTATAGTTAAGCAAATGGCAAATGAATTGAATTGAATTCAAGATATTAAAGCACAAGCAAAATTTCAAAATTCAAAAAACCCATAACATATTTATCTTGCAAAAACACCACGATTCAAACAGTAAAACGCCCATAACTTTTGAACGGCTGAACCGATTTTATTCAAACATAGCTAAGAACACTCTCGACAAAATCACCTTTCAAATAAAAAAACTAAATCAAAATCAGTTTATCCGTTTAGGCGCTATGATGCCACAGACAGACACACAGATACAAAGCGACACACGTGAAACTTATAAAACCCCACTTTTTCCAGCGGGGGTTAAAAATACGCGGGACACGCATGGCCTTACAATTTTTTCACTAATTATAAGTGTTTATTGGCACTGCTCGTGTCCTAGTGGTAATTGTTTGGCATAATATACTAATTATGCATTACGTAGTCTTGTTTTTGTCATAAGGCAGGTGATATCCACTTAAATATTTGGGCCTGAACAAACCATTATTTTTAATGGTGCTCTTAGCCGATATTAGCAATTCGTGATGACCGCAGGTTCCGCTAAAACACAAAAACTAAATCCGGTACACAGGGGTAATTAATTTAATAGTCTTATGTGCCATGTTTTTGCACTAATATAACTTTTTACAATGAAATGAGATCATGGATCATGGAACACACGCATCAACTCATCACAATAACTTATTTTTTTACGTCTATAACTAATTGGTATTTCAAATTGACTAGCTTTGTCAAACAAATCTGTGATTTGCTGTACGGTTATTATGAAACTCGATGAAAAACTGTCTGCTATAAAAAACGGGATCCCCTCTTTTCGCATAATGTTTTTTTTCCTAATATACTTTGGCATAACTTGTTTATTTGTTTTGCCATAATAATTCTTTGCCATATCTTTTTTTGGTAAACAGTTTATGTTGGCATAATTATCTTGAAATAATTTGTTTTGGCATAATTTTAATTCGCATAATGTTTCGCGTCATCTCCTTCGTGTTAGGTTACTTATATTCATCAAAAAAATTAAAAAAAGATCAACTAATCAGACCAAGAGCGAGCGAAGCGAGCTTTGGAGCTTAGGGCACCCCGACACGGATAGGTAAGGTTCGAAGGTGATGACGGGAGCTGTAGTGAGCGAGCAAAGCGATCGAACTCAGCTCCCGTCATCTCATTCGTGTTAGGCTACTTTAGAACCTCCAAACAGAAATAGGTCCCCGTGCTTCGTCGAATCTGTTGCATAAATACTGATCGTACTATTCTATATTAAAACCAATGTCAACATTAAAATAATAAAAAAACAACATATCTTTTTATTACCCGGCCCAATAAGTGATGGGTATTATTCAGAAAGCACAGGTCAATACAATATTGATGAAAGCACAAAACAATTAATAATCAAAATATAAATAGACCTAAAAGTAATTTAGGTAAATCGAAGTACATCAAAAAGTATCAAAATATTAGATATTGAACGCTAATTTCTGTTAGTTTTAGGCCCAATAAGTAGTCTGGTAGTTTTAATATCATTATGCGTAAACAAATTTATGCTTTAGAATGTTATGCTTAAACATTATTATGCAAGAGTAATTATGCAAAAAAAAATATGCGTAAGTTGTTATGCGAAAATAATGTTAGGCATAAATATAATTAGTATGCCATGTTATATTATGTCTAAAGTTTTTATGAAAATGGATAGCGAACCATAAAAAACTTGTCCTGTAATCCAATTCATATTCATTGAGTATGTTAACATTTAAACAGATTGTTTCAATTGAAAGGGTTATCGTTAGCTTATATAAATCGAAGCATTTTATAATACAAGTACGTGTTATGAGTAATTAAATAAAGAGGTGTTAACTAAAAATAGCTTTATATGCTTCTGTTTACTTAGCTATAACCGGTCAAATGATGTGACTGATGTTTATGACTATGCCAATAAAGATAACCAGGAAGCAATACACACATTAATTCATAAAATAATCGGCAACAAGTGTGCAAACCTTGTAATTGCACTAATAACTTGTGTAATTACCATTTTATATTTATATGTTTAAGGTTCCCCTAGTCGACGGCACGATCTATTTTATGCGCGAGGTTAAAATGCATGCTATCTCATCCGACAACACGTGCGACAGAGATAGATGCTGTGATGAGCAGTAAGAAACTAGTTCGCGTACGAAAAACACTTTTGCAAATTTTTATCCAAATGGATGATGATTTAGGACTAAAACGAGCGTACGAAATTTTATAAACAGACCTTTGGGAGTCTAGATATCATGAAAAAATAACTAAATGTGATATTTTCAAAATACAATTATTTGCATTGTTGAATTACTAATCTATCCCTGTATGGAGGCCGTTTTGCAATTTTCCTTCTTCTAATGGTATTTATTTCCGCCCAAAGGTACGTTAAAATTTTTGTTGAAATATGGAACTTTCGACGCTAGCTTTGAAAAATATATTATTTTTTACATTTTTGTTTCCATACAGGGCTAGATAATGATGAGACAAATTGATATAATTTTTAATTTTGAACGTGCATCGTCAATCAGTGGCGTAATCGCTAGACTACGTTTAATTTTCGACTAGTGTAACCTTAAGCAAGGAATGTTCAGTGCATTTACTTATTACAAGTATGTGTGCAGATGAGTACATTTACATAGTCCTGCAACAATTCAATGGTTATACAGAGTCATAATCGTCTTATGTCACTTAAGGATTACAAAACAAGTGTTGGTTATTTATTGTATTTGTTATGTTATTCAAAGATGTCCGTGTATTCTCTAACAAAACGCCCACTCAGTGGTAATATTATTGTGTCTGTTTTTGCCCATATTGTTAATTTGACACGATATATCATTATTTATCTAGAATTGCATACGAGACCTAATGAATGGAGTTTGGCTTCCTTTTACCTTATTAGGAAAGGTTGATGCTATTCAAAATAAAAACTTTGATGAATTTAAAATAACATGAATATAAATAATGAAGATAATGATGTTCGGGGAAGTCAAATGACTTAAGGCCGTACCCTGACAAAAAAATCAGCATGAGATATGAGCATTCCTATTGGCCTAGCGGCACTGGTGGTACATGAGTTACAGTAGTGAATACGCCCAGATTTTAGAATAAAATCTTTATAAAATCGAATTTCGGTCTTATGAAAAAAAAATACGACAAAAATGTTCGTTATTAAATTGTCTATCCGTTAGTGTTAGTAGAAAAAAATAATTATTGAATACTTTACGAGGAGATACATGCTATCAATAATAATTTCTCATTTTCATGGTTTTGTCTGACGAGATTTATGAAACATAATATAATACATAAAAAAAAAGAAATCTATCATTTAGGTATCAATATTATGTAGAATTTTAATGAATTCACTGATATTTCTTTTTAAATAACGAGTAGATTGCTCCTAAAAACTGCACGAAAATCGGCTAGCGCGACGTTTTGCTCGGGGTACCGCCTTAAGAGATTCAACTTTGTCATAATGTGCAGATTATATAGACGGATGACCACACAGATTGCATTCAACATCTTGCGTTTACATATAAGTATGGCAACTAAACCTCGATTGCATGATGCGTCGCCATTAATAAGCGTTGTCCTCAGGGTCAAATAAATGATTAATGTCAAGGTCAAAAATTAAGCTCGGCATTTGAGTTCGAATGTAGTTCAGTTAATGACCGGTTTATTGGCGAAGAGATTCCAAGTGAAGGCGGTAAGCGTAAGATCCTGTTTGACTAAAGGTGTAAACTTATGGGGTTTTCCTGTTGGGGTTTTCTCGATTACAATCCTCGTAAAGGAATTCGCTAAATAGTTGTTGGGCTCGCCCACTATTGTTTAGCTATGGATTTTTGTCGAGATCTCTCGTGGGTAAGCCTTTTACGTGATTTGCATGTAACACGCGGTTATCTTCACTAGTGAATAATTAGTTAATAGTAAACGGGAAACTCTTCGAGCGTGCTTTGCCGTTGTGGAGTGATTATCTAAATAGCGGTTGTTGACGGAGAAGTTACGTTAGTCAGCGGCCTTCAGCTTTCACTATCGCGACATGTAGACGCGACGCGACGCGCGCTGCATTCGCTCGGCGTGTGCGCACGCCGGCACGGTTTACGTGATCTCACGTTAATTTGAACTGTTTTCATCTTCATTTTGATGATAATCATGAATTTGTTGGAGATTTTCACTTTCAAACACCAATAAGGCATCAAATGAGTATGTTATGAATTTGAATTTAAAACAGTCTAAGCAGAGATTGCCGAGAAAGTTATCAATTCTAATTATATCTACTACCACATCACATCACATCATCAGCCTATTAAGGCGGTACCCCGAGCAAAACGCCGCGCAAGCCGTTTTTAGTGCTGTTTTTAGGAGCTATCTACTCGTTATTTAAAAAGAAATATCAATTAATAAAAATACATTAAATTTCTACATAATATTGATTCTAAAATGGTAGATTTAGTTTTTTTTTTTAATTTGTATATATTTCACTAATCTACTTCCAAAAAAACATAAAAATGAGAAATAATTATTGTTATTATGCATCTCCTCGTAAAGTGTTCATTGATTATTTTTTGTACTAACACTAATGGCTAGACAATTTAATAACGAACATTTTTGTAGAATTATTTTTTTCAAAAGACCAAAATTCGATTTTATAAAGATTTTATTCTAAAATCTGGGCGTATTCACTACTGTAATTCATGCGCCACCAGTGTCGCTAGACCAATAGGAATGCTCATATCTCATGCCGATTTTTTGGTCAGGGTACCGTCTTAATTTGAACTGTTTTCATCTTCATTTTGATGATAATCATGAATTTGTTGGAGATTTTCACTTTCTAACCAATAAGGAATCAAATGAGTATGTTATGAATTTGAATTACAAGTAAAAAAACAGTCTAAGCAGAGATTTCCGAGAAAGTTATCAATTATAATTATATCTAATAACACATCACATGACATCATCAGCCTATTAATGTTCCCACTGCTGGGACACAGGCCTCCTCTCTGTGAGAGGGAATGGGCCGTAATCCACCACGCGGCCCCAATGCGGGTTGGTGGCTGTCACATGTCTTCGAATTTTTGGTTCTAGGACATGCCGGTTTTCTCACGATGTTTTCCTTCACCGTATTGAGAGCAGTGGTGATGCAATAATTTACACAAAGTATAGCGCCTGCCTGTGCTCGAACCCACGACCTACAACTTGTAAGTCGCGGCCGATACCACTGGCCACCACTGCTCTATCTACTACCACTAGTGCGGAATACCGAAAAGCCTACTTAGCGATTCCCACATGAATATATCAGCCTTCATATATAGGAAGTTGTGTTATCAATTATATCATTACTTGAAGTCGTTGGTGTGCAATGACATTTAAATGTCAAAAATTGTCCAGGAATTAAACGATTGCTGCGATTTATTAGCACGGATACAATATGTAATACCACAGATAATATAATACCAGTAATATCCACCTTGTTAACAGCCTTTGGTTTGAATGTCCTTTCTCTTCAAGTTTTAGAACCTATTACAATGCCTTTCTTGGTGGTTTAGAGAAACTTGTGATTTCGTTTTACAACAATGTTTTAGACTAGCGGGTTTGAAATACTATGAAAAATATGCTATGTCAATCTGAAATACCGGACCTTTCAAATGATCATCCACACATGATATAAAAGTACCTCCAGATTTGCCTTTCGTAAGAATCTATCTATACTAATATTATAAAGAGATAAAGTTTGTGAGTTTGTGACGTTGTAGGGGGTTCACTCTGGATCTACTGAACCTAATATTATAAAAAAATCTTTCACCAGTAGAAAGCTATAATATTCCTGAGTGTCATTGTCATATATTTATTAAAAAAATAGAGATATTGATGAAAATTTCTATAATGTAACCCAAAGTAGCAAAATGTTGCAGTCAGTGAAGGCAGGGTAGGCTGGGTAGGCTGAGTAGGCCGGGTAGGGTGGGTAGGCTGGGTAGGCCGGGTAGGGTGGGTAGGCTGGGTAGGCCGGGTAGGGTGGGTAGGCTGGGTAGGCTGGGTAGGCCGGGTAGGGTGTGTAGGCTGGGTAGGCCGTGTAGGGTGGGTAGGCTAGGTAGGCTGGGTAGGCCGGGTAGGGTGTGTAGGCTGGGTAGGCTAGGTAGGCTGGGTAGGCCGTGTAGGGTGGGTAGGCTAGGTAGGCTGGGTAGGCCGGGTAGGGTGTGTAGGCTGGGTAGGCTGGGTAGGCCGTGTAGGGTGGGTAGGCCGGGTAGGGTGGGTAGGCTGGGTAGGCTGGGTAGGCCGGGTAGGCCGGGTAGGGTGGGTAGGCCGGGTATGGTGGGTAGGCCGGGTAGGGTGGGTAGGCTAGGTAAGCTGGGTAGGCCGGGTAGGGTGGGTAGGCCGGGTAGGGTGGGTAGGCTGGGTAGGCTGTGTAGGGTGGGTAGGCCGGATAGGGTGGGTAGGCTGGGTAGGCTGGGTAGGCCGGGTAGGGTGGGTATGCTGGGTAGGCTGCGTAGGCCGGGTAGGGTGGGTAGGCTGGGTAGGCTGGGTAGGCCGGGTAGAGTGGGTAGGCCGGGTAGAGCGGGTAGGCCGGGTAGGGTGGGTAGGCAGGGTAGGCTGGGTAGGCCGGGTAGGGTGGGTAGGCAGGGTAGGCAGGGTAGGCCGGGTAGGGTGGGTAGGCTGGGTAGGCAGGGTAGGCCGGGTAGGGTGGGTAGGCAGGGTAGGCTGGGTAGACTGGGTAGGCTGGGTAGGCAGGGTAGGCCGGGTAGGGTGGGTAGGCAGGGTAGGCAGGGTAGGCCGGGTAGGGTGGGTAGGCAGGGATGGCAGAGTTGTCAGGGTAGGCAGGGTAACCAGTTGACAGAAGCGAAGCCCCGGGGGTCAGCTAGTTATATATAATAATATGGTTTTGGTCAGTCACCTTGCGATAAGGACGTATCCTCCGAATGCACAGCATAATTTTCTTCTTGTTTACGTCTTTTTAGTTCACTTCTTAAGCAGTCGTATTTTTTGCTTCTTTTTGTTTATTAGTATTACCGGATGTAGAACTAATGAGTAAAGCCGTTAGTAATACATATAAAAAAAAACATTATTGGCTTTAATATACCTTAGCAAATTATTTGAACTTATCAAGCTTAAGTTTTTCCTAGATGATGTAAACATAATTTGATTCGTGAGCATCGAAAAAGTGCACAAAGTTTTGCTCCTTAGAACCGAATTCTTCCTTAAAAATGGTTAATGTACGTAGTTTATTTACTTAGATATACCTATTATGTGTGTGAGGTTAAGTTTTTACGCAAGTTCAGTGTGAGTCAAGGGCCCTGGGTGCAATTATCAAATTATAACTTACGTCACAACATACTGCCAGCCTTAACCTTACCTCTTGGAGGATTCGAAAGCCGTTTCATTAATTGTTTTTTTATAAAAAAACACTAGTAATAAAAAAAATGGATTAATAACCTTTTGAAAACTACACTTTTCTTTTTTATTATTTAATTTCCTTGACTGAAATTGCGTTGCTATTTTGTTTGTTTGTACGTAAAGTAAGTAGGTATTCTTTTAAATGTGTCATGCTCGGAATTTTCGAAAAGTGTCTGCGTACTTTCACGTCATGATTTTACTGATTTACATAATACAGCAATAACTTATGTGTGTGCTGGTGTCTCGTCACTTGTCAAACTACTACCTATTTGAAAAAATGGGGCCGAATTTGAATTTATAAATACCAAGACTTTTGAGGAAAAGACTAGGGAGTGTGGGCTTTTAACCTCACTAAAACCACATCCCTGGAGTAACTGAAAGAGCTTCTCCCCTGAGCCTCGTTGTGCACGGCAGTACGTAATCACTGTGCCACCGTCTTTTCTGGATTCACTTGGTGAGAGGACAGAGTCTCCAGTCAAAGCCCCCGCGGCCCCGGAGTCCCACCTGCTTATAAAGCAGGCGGGGATTTCGACGTTTTAGGCATCGGGGTGATATGCTCCCCGACGCCTTCTTTTTCGAGTAGGATCGGCCCTCTCACGATCACGCTCGGCGGCCTCCTTCTGGACCATCACGGTTTCATAGAAGGAGGCCATTTCTCTTCAGTTTTCTTTCTCTGCCAGCATGGCCCTCACAACTGCTGGAAAAGACATACATCGATATGTGTGAAGCTAGCAATTTGAGAAGCCAGAACTTTTAATTGAAAATTACGAAGCATTCCTTTAATTCAATTAAACGTATTAAAGCGAGACACCAATAATTCATAAACACGTAAAACGATTGAACCTTGACCCGTAGGAAGCGGAAGTGCAGTCAAGGTCGCGGGGAAATGTTCGGCTGGTGTCGGCTGGTGTCGTGAGTTCTCCGCTGCGCACGCGCCGAAAATGTCAAGATCTCCACGTCACTACAATGAGTTCAAGCGCTAATGATCGTGATATCAAACGTGTACAATATAAAGTGGAGCTGTTACAAACGCCTACGTGAAACGGGTTGTGTTGCCGTGTATTCCTATTTTTGATCGCTATTTGGTTCGGATTAATTGTTTTGAGCGAGTTTACTATGTAGAAATATACATTAAGATGTTCATGAATTTAAGGTTACACTAGTCGATCATTATTCCATATAAATACGTAGTCTGGGGATTGCTCCACTGTTTGACGGTGTTCGTTCAAAATAAAAAAACAAAAAATAACTTTTCTCATCATTATCTAGCCCAGTATGGAAACAAAAAAGTAAAAAAATAAAAAGAAAGTTCTGGGCGTCGAAAGTTCCATATTTCATCTCTAATTTTAACGTATCTTTGGGCGGAAATAAATATCATAAGAAGAAGGAAAATTGTAAAAAGGCCTCCATACAGGGATATATTAGTAATTCAACAATTCAAATAATTGTATTTTGAAAATATACATTTTGTCGTTTTTTCATGATATCTATACTCTTAAAGATCTTTTTATAAAATTTCTCGAGCTCGTTTTCGTCCTAAATCATCCATTTCGATACAAATTTTCAAAAGTGCTAATTCGTACGAGAACTAGCTTCTTACTGCTCATCACAGCATCTCTTTGGCACGTGCTGTCGGATCAGATAGCATGCACTTTAACCTCGCGCACAAAATAGTTCGTGCCGTCGACTAGGGAAACCTTAAGAGGGGACTCTAGTGAGACTTTCTCCATACAAACACATTCTGCTGTTTTCTTCGTGGATAATGCATCTAGAGCAATGTTTTTTTTCCATAAAATCTAGGTCTAATTAATACGTGCCTGTATCATTTTCTTTTTTCCAAAACATAATCACAAAAAGAAATATGACAATCCAAAAATCCGAAAAAAAAAACCGTTTTTACCGCCATGTTCAGAAGACTTTCAGACAAAATTTAAAAGTTTTTAACAAAAAAGGAAATGGTAGGAGCATAGATATACTTTTCCTCTAAATTTCGATATAAGAATTTTTTTAGATCAGACCAGTTTTCATGAAGAAAACAGCAGAATACGAAACGTCTTTTAGTCAAAGTTTTTGTAGGTAAAATCAGCCTGAGCTGCAGTTGTCCCTTTCGCACTTTACGGGGTGAGGTTGGAGGTGACACGACGGCAAAAGTTTCTTCAAATACCTATTATTCAAATTCCTATTGACTAGAGTCCGCTCTTAAGCAAAATAAAGTTGTTCGTTGATAGCTTACAAAAACTGTCTTGACAAGTTATGCAAAATTATCTTATCAAACCGGATGAATGACTATTACGTATCCTAATTTTGTTCAATCTAGTTTAAAGTTTAATTGACTTTTATTGTATCAAAATCAATAATTTTTATTTCACATAGGCCTACATGGGCACTTATAAAACGTCGACAATGTGCACGGTTCGGGTTGGTCGATTCCTATGGAGAAGAACCGGCAAGAAACTCCATGGTTACTCTTTTAAAAAAATTGTTTGGTTTTACAATATTTCCATGTTACAGCAGTACTTAGATGGGGGGACAACGCAGGCCCGATAATAAGTCGTAAGAAACTAAAACAAGAAATTATTATATAATAAATAAACAAAAGATTAAAAAAAGTAAAACGAGATAAAATGTTAACAATCTAGAAATCTAGAAGGCCTACAATGTTCACACATTTACAAACCAATCGGTAAAATAATCTATACAAATTATAAAAGACTAAATTTATCTAAATAGTCTTCTAGAAGAATTTACCATGATGCATAAGTACCACGCCACTGGGTATTGATTGCGCACGATTGGTGTGAAATGCATTCAAGGATCTCTAAGTAAATGGTCATTGCAATAGCTATTTTTTGCATTGATCAATAGGATGTGATTTTTTTTTCCGTCTGTCTGTCACCAGGCTGTATCTCACAAACTGTGATAGCTAGACAATTGAAATTTTCACAGATGATGTATTTCTATTGCTGCTATAAGAACAAATACTAAAAACAAAATAAAATAAATATTTAAGTTGGGCTCGCATACAAGAAACGTGATTTTTTGCCGGTTTTGCGATAATGGTACGGAACCGTTCGTGCGCGAGTCCGACTCGCACTTGGCCGGTTTTTATTTTTTCGGTCGTTACGGGTAGTCAGAAGCTTGAGATCTGACACCAGTCTTGCCAAGGGGTATGGTGTTATCCAGTTACTGGGTCGTGGAGGTCAGATAGGCAGTCGCTCCATGTAAAACACTGGTACTCAGCTGAATCCGGTAAGACTGGAAGCTGACCCCAACAACAATTGGGAAAAGGTTAGACAGATGATGAGGCAATAGGATTTGATTTAAAGAAAAGCTGAAGCCAGAAAAGTGTACCTTCAGAAAATTTTGCTAAAAAACGAGGTCTAATCTGCGAATTAAATTCAACTTGCTTCTGCTAGCGACTTCGGCCGAAATTCGGACAACTAAGAAAACGTACACCCGGTACCAAAAGCATCCTATGTCCTAATGTAGAACAAAGTCTGTGTATGTGAACATGTATCAAGTGTTATCCAAATCCGATCAAACGTAAAATGTGAAAAGGTAACTAACCGACAGATAGACAAATCTGCATCCTAATTCCGTAAGTGAATTCGGCAAAGAACACCGTATACGTATAGTCATCGGCACGTAACTTGGCCGATTTTAGGTCTCTTTGGTTACCAAGCGGGACGCGGGGAACGTTTAGCACCGTTCCGAGCACGCGATTGGTTGGTCAGTTGACACAAGGATCGACCAACCAATCGCGTCGCGTCCACGTCCCGTTCGCTCTATATGGTGGTTACCCCCACTACGCCAAAACCTTGCCAATAACTATAAGGGTGTATGAAACTTTTATAGTAACGCCTTTCGTATGCTCAATACACTCGATAGGTCATGAAAAAGACATGTGAATTCAACTCATAGGGTGGAGAAGGTACCGTTTCTAAATAATTTACGCAATACCGAAAACATTTAAAGGAAACGTGTCTCTTTCATTAACAAGAGTGACTCGTCGTCCTCCAAATTCTACACGGCCGTAAGGGAAGCGCTGGACAGAAACCGGTGGAGGTAGATCATCCGCTCCAGATGTAACCCTGATGCTGACCACAATCCTCAGACATGAGGGACCGACTAAGAGAGAGAGTCTCTTTCATGGAGTTGTTCCCTTTGATAGTGTTACTTTTGCGTATGTAATATTAGTTTTGCTGTCTAAGCTGGCTAAGTTTAGTCTTTATATCAGGCATTACTGTGAATCCTGTTCATTTTCCATGAACCGTGGTATAAAGTATACCAGCTCTAATCGCAATTCGTGACTGGTCCACACGCGGGATGTACTTGGTGACAATAAAAGCACATAGTAACCAGTACACATCCTTGTTGCACAGATACACTATAATTCTACTGGATTCTTGCGTGTATGGTAATAACGACTTTGGGCTCCTACGTGAAGGACCATAATCCTTTGTACAATTATGATAGATAGCATAATTTGTGTTGCCAACTCTGAGTTTGTATGTATGCACTCGTGTTTTATACATCCGCCTGTAGTGTCTTTAGCAATAATATTATCGTTTCCTTTACTAACTGGAATCAATTAGTTTTCGTAAAACAAATGGCAAATATTACGGATCCTATGGTCAGAGATTTTATTGAAATTGTTGACCAAAAATAGTAGTTTATGCAATGGTCATATAAAAGGGGTTTTTAAAACACGAGCGTGGGTTTATCAACACTTGATAATATTAACACGCGAGTGTTTTAATACCTAATTGTATGCCGTTGCATACACTATTTTATCTTCATTCATACAGTTGCAATAAAATAAAAGTTAAAATATTTAGATTCTCATTGCACCATGACTGTCAATGTCAATGAGCCCATAAGCGCCAATAAATTAAAAAGTAAAAGTGTGCTATAAAAAATATAAAGTTATTTTATGATGCAGTTGTTTGAAAATCGAAGGAAAATTTTGCACTGTCATGGTATTTTTTTTTAATTTTACCTATCCACGAATATAAAGTACGTGTTTATACAATATTTTTTGAATTTACATTTAGAACATTACGTTGTGAGTGTAAGAAATATAATTTTCGATTCAATTAAGAAGGCCAAAATATAATAAATTTTATATGGTCGTAAACTTAAATTAGTGTGATATTAATTCCAATTATTTTTCAAGGTTTAAAATCAATACGGCAGAGGCAATGCATCTAACAATCATTGCTTGATGAGTATAGGTATTTACGCTTTAAAATTAAATGAGTTATGAAAAAAAAACTGTTAATGCTGTTTTAAGAATAAGAGGACGATGCAGCATAAAGTACTGCTTTTCATGTGGTACGATTACTATACCCGGATGTGGGTTAGGACTTTTTATTTTCATCATCATCTGCCTAGCCTTTTTTCCAATAGTTGTTGGCGTCGGCTAGGCCAGTCTTACCGGATTCAGCTGAGTACCAGTGTTTTACATGGAGCGACTGCCTATCTGACCTCCACAACCCAATAACTGGGTAACACCTTACCCCTTGGCAAGACTGGTGTCAGATCTCAAGGTTCTGACTACCCGTAATGACTGTCAAAGATCTTCAAATGACAGCCGGGACCAACGGCTTAGCGTGCTTTCCGAGGCACGGAGGAAACTCGATATGTTGAAATGGTCACCCATCCACGGACCAACCTCGGCAAGCGTTGCTTAACCTTGAAGATCGACCCGTGCGGCTGTAATTATTTAGCCACTAGCTCCACATTGGTTGATGACTATTGGTATTTACTCTTTAAAATTAAATGTGTTATGAAAAAAAAAAACTGTTATTGCTGATTTAAGAATAAGCAGCATAAAATACTGATTTTCATCTGGTAGAAACGATTACTATACCCGGATGTGGGTTTAGACCATTAATTTTCTTTAAAAAAAAACAGACTCAAAAACCACATATCTAAATCACATCTATGCATATCACTTATTTGACATACTTAACCCTAATTAAAGGATCATAGAATTGTTGTAAATTTTACAATAAATACCGACTATTATTCTATTTGAAACTGCCTGTTAAACGAATTTTCTTGTAAAATGTAAATTATTATTTTACAATGACAACTTAATTTCTGAGATATTATTCGTAATTATACAAATTGTATGTGTGTAACTGCGAGCTATATTTGTTTTGAGCCACGATTACAATATAATTTAATGACATGTTCAAGTAAAATGTAACAGTGATCGATAAAATGATAAATGATTTTATTTCTGTATGTTGGTTGGCTTAAAAGTCGATCATAGTTTTTAAAACTAGATGAGGTCGACGTTTTCTATCTGACTACTCTGAGAAGAAAAGCCGAAACAAACTCAGAGTTTTTTTGTTTTTATTTATGATTTTCTTTTCTTTTTCGCTGCAATCCACACACACACACATTGTAGCTCACTATACACTTATTCTTCTATTATTTCATTGTACATTATCTATTTATACACATCCTATTGTATCACTTAAGTCAAATATGTATAGATTATATTTTATTTTATTTTGTTACCCACGTCCGTGTGTCGCTGCGAGGTGTCAACTGAAAACCAGTGCTGGATGGCTGACGTCCAGCAAATGCTGAGTTGGTAACCCTTTCGGTATGGGCACGTTCAGCGCAATTTGTCTTTGCATTTCTTTTTTGTCTTTTACTCTATGTTTGTTGCTGTTGTGTTGTGCCTGTGTCGAATAAATATATTTCTATTCTATTATATTCAGAGGTCACTGTCTCTTTTAAAGTCCAGACAAAACCTTGGATAGATCATGATCAATAAAGTCATAAGTCAAAGTCAAATGTGTTTATTTCAAGTAGGCCATTATGCGGCACTTTTGAACGTTAAAATTTACATTTCATAAAAATTGATTCTACCGTGCATTCGGCAATGTAGCTTGTTATGGAGAAGAACGCACAAGAAACTCCAAAAGTTTTATACAATATTTATATAAGTACATACATTAATAAATTCATATACGTGAGGGCGATGTACCCAGCACTACTATACTACATATAGGTATGAGAGAATTACAAGCACTAACAGGTAAATTCCTTTACTTGATAAATAGTAACATGGTTATCACGAACTTATAAATCGTCGTTTTTTTTTGACGACTGGCTACCAGTGTTGCCAGTTCAAACTCCTGTCCTCTATGACCTGTCCTACCTCATAGACTTCAACTATGAGGTATTCTGCTTTAGGCAACTTATAGAGGACATTTTACACTTTAGCTATCTTCTGGGTTTCAACTCGGAGCAGTCGTAAACTTTACCAAAGAGGAAAATTCCTATGAAAAAACTAAATTTAATTATAAACTTACCAGGATCGCAAAAGCCTTGTGTAATAATTTGTAGTACCACAACCAGCATCAGCAGGAGCCAAGTCCCACGCCCCACAGTATCTGGTGCAGCCATCTTGTTTGCTTAAAATCTGGAAGAAGATAAAACACAACTGAAAACTGTGATGATTTAGGGTTCGTCACAAGTGTTGTAAAATAGCAAACGGTGAAGAAAAACATTGTGAGGAAACATGTCCTAGAACCAAAAATTCGAAGACATGTTATATCCAAAAACCAGCACTGGGCCCGCGTGGTGGATTGAGTCCCATGTCCCAAAGAGAGAAGACCTGTGTCCCAGCAACCTTTTCATATTCCCACATTAAAGGGCTGCTAATGATGTAAGTACAAATTAAGAAATAATTTACATCAAGTAAAGGGTTTTTCAATAAGGGCGGGTAGATGTTGAAATGAAATAAAACAAGCCGTGTGTGAGGTATTTACAAAATTCTTTTTTTATTTGAAAGGCCCACTTGTGCCATTGTGTGTGGCATATGACATCTTTCAAATGCCCACCTTTACAGTGGCACGGATTCGAGTGGTCGAATTTTCAATGACTCTTCTGCATAGATCCGGCTGAATTTGAGCGATGGCCTGTGTTATGTTCACCTTTAGGGCATCGGTCGATTGCGGTTTGTTTGCATAGACCAGCGACTTCAAGAAACCCCACAAAAAAAGACCTTGGTGGCCAATTCACATCACCCCTGCGAGAGATAACCTTATCCTCAAATCACTCATGAAGAATGTCAATCGTGGCGTCCGCTTTGTGGCAAATAGCGCCGTCTTGTTGGAACCACATGTCGTCTAGGTCTATATGGTTCAATGTGGGCTATAAAAAATTGGTTATCATTGTTCTGTAGCGCTCGCCGTTGACGGTGACCGCCTCACCAGCGTCATTTTCGAAAAAGTACGACCAATGACTTCACCAGCCCAAAAATCCACACCAAACGGTAACTTTTTGAGGACGCATTATCACCTAATGAACCTCGCGTGGGTTGGTGTTGTCCACGATGTTATTTCCATAGGGGTCAGATATTTACATGACTACTGTAAGTAAATAAGCTCAGTACGTTCGCACAGATTATATTATTTGCGCCTACGCAACTTCTACAAGGCTGCTAAGCTGCTACTACGCCGTTTCTACGCCGCTGCTACGGAGCTGCTACGCGATGTCAATGGTGAGCTTACGTTGCGTCTACGCGGCTTTTTTGGAGTAAGTCGGTTTTATGCCTATTCAATAAACGCTAAACGCGGAGACGCTTAAAAATGAACATTTAAAAAACAAATGGTTGATTTTTTTGAATTCATAAAGCACTCAGCCGTTGAAATATACATGGTCTAAAGCAGCCCTTCCAAAAGTGGGCGATAACGCCCCCTTGTGTGCGCTGCAAGCCTAAAGGGGGGGCCGTAAGAGACCCAGAAAAAAATGGGGGCGTTGTGTAGAGGCTTGGGGGGTGATTTGTAATTTCATTTAGCTAGGAGGCCTCTTAGAAATCGACTGCATGACCTCTCGACTCTCAACTACAACTTCTGAACATCAACTAAAATTATTTAAGAGATTACTCAAACTCGGTTCCATATTTCTCTCCGCGTAGTTCATATATCTTTCCTGTTTTATTGAATATTTAAAATAAATATCATGACAATCAGTCGCTCCGTTTCGAAATGAAAGTAGACACGAACAAACAAATGAAAAGGCAACAGACATACTTTCGCATTTTAATAGTTATTAGTACTCTTAGATAGGTAATTTTCGTAGATAGTAGACCGCGGGCAATCATGTTTTAACAAAAATGGGGGCGCTAAAAATAATTTATTCTCAAAGTGGGCAGTAGACAAAATAAGTTTGGGAACCCCTGGTCTAAAGTATAACAAGAAATGGTAAACCTAAACTCCAACACGTTCTTTAAGATAAGAGTTGGAAGCATGGAATCATGTACCAAGTTTGTAAAATCTCTTTGTATTCGCCGCAGATTTGATGCCGCACCGCCTTTCAAAAGATATCGGTGCCCAATATGGTTAACTAAATTGACACAAAATCTTGAGCTGTCTTTACGACTTACTTTATGTTGCTAGGCAAACCAACCTTCTTACAGACTAGCTAAAGTACAATCATCTTTCATGGGGTACTGTGTTAAATTCTATAACAAAATACCTTGTGATATATTAAAACTAAATGAAAGTAAATTTAAAACTTTAGTTAAAAGCACACTTCGTAAACAAGCATATTACAAATTAGATGATTATATTCAAGATAAGAATGCTTGGAAACATGCTGGTCCTGCTCCATAGGGTAATCGTTGGTGTGGACAAAATCAATTTTGTTAATTTATATTCCTATTCATAGTTATTGTATTCATTTTTTTTTTTAGAAATTGCCTCACGCACTGTTCCGTTGTTGTTGAATTAGGTATTTTACCTATGTTTGCAATATTTGTAAGTATGTGAGAACCATGTTCCTAATACTTATCAAATTAATTTATTTGCCTTTTAATGCTTTTTAATTCTTTATAGCTGTACGTAGTATAGTGTGTAGAGCTATTCTGGGTCATCGTCCTCACATATATGAATTTATTAATGTATGTACTTATGTAAATATTGTAAAAAAACATTTTTTTTTTTAAAGTGTATGTATGGAGTTTCTTGTGCGTTCTTCTCCATAACAATCTACTTTCCGAATGCACGGTGGAATCAATTTTTATTACTTGTAAATTTTAATTTATTTGACGTTCAAAAGTGCCTAGTTGAATAAATATATTTGACTCTGTGATCAATTCGGTGAAAACCGGGAGCGATCACCGAATGGTAAGAGGCACATTGAACATTAATATCAAGCTTGAAAGGTCTCGACTGATGAAGTCAACGCTCCGTCCAGCACAGATCCAGATCCAAAACCCCGAGAGCTTTCAGCTCGAACTCCAGAATCGTTTCGAGTGCCTAGGGAGCTCCGTGGACGAATACAGCGACGGGTTCGTGGAAGCTGTCCATACGGTCGGGTCTAAGTTTTTCAAGACCCGCCGTACAGATATAAACAAAAAGATCTCTGATCCTACTCTCAAGCTTATGAAAGAGAGGCGTGAGATGATCCTGCAGTCTTCAGACGATGCGTTGAAATACCGGCAGCTTAATAGACGGATCTCAAAGTCCTTGAAAAGCGACCTCCGCCGCTATAATACTGAGCGTATTAAAGACGCAATTGAGCGGAATAAGGGCTCCAAGGTCTTTGCAAGAGATCTGTCTATTGGGCAGAGCCAGCTCACGAAACTGAAGACCGACGATGGCGGGATCATATCCGCCAAACCGGAGCTTCTGAGGGAGATCGAGAAATTCTATGGGCAGTTGTACACGTCAACCACTAAACCCGTCGCGAATCTAGTAAAAGACCCTAGAGCTAGATTGACCCGTCACTATACCGAAGACATACCGGACGTCAGCCTGTACGAGATTAGGATGGCTCTTAAACAGCTTAAGAACAACAAGGCACCGGGTGATGACGGCATTACGGCCGAGCTCCTGAAGGCGGGTGGAAAACCAATACTTAAGGCCCTTCAGAAGTTGTTTGGTGCCGTCATACTCGAGGGGAAAACGCCACAGGCATGGTGCAGGGGTGTGGTGGTACTCTTTTTCAAGAAGGGTGACAATGCCCTGTTGAAGAACTATAGGCCCATCTCACTTCTTAGCCATGTCTACAAGCTGTTTTCAAGAGTCATCACGAATCGTCTCGCGCGCAGGTTTGACGATTTCCAGCCTCCCGAACAAGCCGGATTCCGAAAAGGCTTTAGCACCGTAGACCACATACATACGCTGCGGCAGGTTATACAGAAGACCGAAGAGTATAACCTGCCTCTCTGTTTAGCGTTTGTGGACTACGAGAAAGCCTTCGATTCGATCGAGACTTGGGCTGTACTGCAGTCTCTCCAACGGTGCCAAATCGACTACCGGTACATCGAGGTGTTGAAGTGTTTGTACAAAAACGCCACCATGTCAGTCCGACTTCAGGATCAGACCTCGGAACCTATCTTTCTGCAGCGAGGTGTGAGACAGGGAGACGTCATATCTCCGAAACTGTTCACCGCTGCACTGGAGGATGTCTTCAAGGTTCTGGACTGGAGAGGGCTAGGCATCAACGTCAATGGCGAGTACATCACTCACCTTCGGTTTGCCGACGATATAGTGGTCATGGCTGAGACCATGGAGGACCTCAGTATAATGCTCGATGACCTCAGTAGAGCTTCCAAAAGAGTGGGTCTTAAAATGAACATGGACAAAACCAAGGTTATGTTGAATGCCCATGTAACACCCACTCCTATCAAGGTTGGAGACTCTACACTCGAAGTTGTGGAAGATTATGTCTACCTGGGACAAACGATCCAGTTGGGTAGGGCCAACTTCGAGAAAGAGGTCAACCGTCGAATCCGACTCGGCTGGGCAGCGTTCGGGAAATTGCGCGGTGTCTTCTCGTCCAACTTACCACAGTGTCTCAAGACGAAGGTCTATGACCAGTGTGTGTTGCCAGTGATGACCTATGGCTCTGAGACGTGGTCGCTCACAATGGGCCTCATCAGAAAGCTTACAGTCACGCAAAGGGCAATGGAGAGGGCTATGCTCGGAGTATCCTTGCGTGATCGAATCAGAAATGTAGAGATCCGCAAGAGAACCAGGGTTACCGACATAGCTCGAAGAATTGCCAAACTTAAGTGGCAGTGGGCAGGGCACATTGCTCGCAGAACGGATGGCCGATGGGGCAGAAAAGTTCTGGAGTGGCGACCGCGAACCGGAAGACGATGCGTTGGAAGGCCTCCCACCAGGTGGACCGATGACCTGGTGAAGGTTGCGGGGATTCGCTGGATGCGGGACGCACGGGACCGGTCAATGTGGCGACGCTTGGGGGAGGCCTATGTCCAGCAGTGGACGTCTTTCGGCTGATATGATGATGATGATGATGATGATTTGACTTTGACTTTGATTATATCGTGGTGGCCCAGTGGCTAAGACCTCTCGTGTTTGAGGTCGTCGGTTCAAATCCGGGCAAGTACCAATGTGACTTTTCAAATTCATATGTACTTTCTAAGTTTATCTTGGACATTACAGGCAACGGTCAAGGAAAACGTCGTGAAGAAACCTGGACTTATATAGTTAATGTATATAAGTCTGAGATAGCCAAGTCAGAGGCCTGAGGGGTTCCCAGAGACGGATTAATTAACCCTGAGACCAGAGGTGGCCACATCCTCACACGAAAAGAAGAAGACTTGGCAAATAAATAAAAGTAGTATTTTTGTATAATTGTAAGGTTCCAAGAAGGGCATTATTGAACTAATGCAATTATTAATCACTTCATTATCTAGCTAACTTTTAATATTTGATTACCTATAGACTGACCTTGGCATTTTTTGTCCGTCACCTCAGTAGTAGTTACATATTTATTAATTTATCCTGATTCATTGCACAGATTTATGTTTGCGTTAAGTTCCATGAAAACTTCAAAAAATCTTCGGGGCTCGGTTCGCGCTCGCCACGGTCTAGCTTAATTCATAAATTGTAAAAATAATAAGTTAATAAAAACAAATGACAACTTTTGATGGATGTTCGAAATGTTCAAACGAGCCAAAATAACCTTCTGATTTCAAATTAGTAATAGAGAACAAAAAACACTCATTTCAAATTGAAACATATTTTTTTAAATACTAGATATAATAATAATTCTTCTGTATTCATGCATGGAATTAGTATGTACGTGTGGGAGAAATATCTAATGCCTATTTTATAGTATTTGAGCAATGATGTTCTAAACAGATATGTTATGAGCGCGCACATTGTGAAGACTCGAATACGTCACAATTGTGTCGTATAGTCTTTAGTTTATGTCACGCATGGCGAAGAGCTATTATAAGCTTTGTTGAAACAAAAACAAAATTATAAAAATGCCATCGTGTGTATTTAGAAAGTGTACCAATTGTGATACCAAAGTACATAAAGCATAAGGGATCTCATAACATAATGTAAGTACGCAATACACCTCAATTTACTCATTTATTTCAATATGTTTTCCTAATATTCTGATATTTGGAGGTTAGAAAAAGAAAAAATCATTGGTGGTCAGATTTATGTTTGTTTACATTCACACGCAAGTGACAAACACTAGCTGTCTCTTTTTATCTTGTTGGTTTTTTCAAGCCATCCCGTTCGACTTGTAGTGAAATGTCAGATGAATGAAAAGTGTATGTGTGCTGCCGCTGCTGCGCGGAACACTTTTTTTGGTTTTTTTGTGAGTGTACAACGTATCTGTTTCTTTGAATATCGTTGTATTTGAGTATCTAATTTATGCATTGGTTTTATTCCCTCACATTTGCTTATAACGTCATATTTTTGAGTGTACGACTACACGCCGACAGACACTACGCCGACAGACTGAACACCGACAAGACTTTACTTCGACGGGACTCCTTGCCGACAGGACTCTTCACCGACAGGACTCTTCGCCGACAGGGCATCATATAATAAATACATACATAATCAGATACATACTTTGGAAAACGATTATGCTTTTCTTGTAATCATCAAATCATAAAAAATAAAAATCTTGTATTGGTTTTTAGTGGTTACCTATCACAAGTTAAAAAAAATAATTGACCGAATTTCATTTCACCCAAAAATTTTCGTTTATTGCGGTAATAATGTACTGCGTTATCGTTTCGTTTTTTAGGGTTCCGTACCCAAAGGGTAAAAACGGGACCCTATTACTAAGACTCCGCGGTCCGTCTGTCTGTCTGCCTGTCTGTCTTTTGCCTTGCCGAATGTCAAAAGTTATGATTGTGACATTATATTAAACAACGAGAAGCTAGAATTCGTCGATAAAACGGTTTTCCTGGGGATCACGCTAGACTCAAGGTTACAATGGGGTCCTCATTTAGTATCACTTGCGGGGCGGTTAAGTTCGGCAGCTTATGCTGTTAGAAAAATTCGTCAATTTGCTGATGTAGATACCGCGAGGCTGGTCTATTTTAGTTACTTTCATAGCATAATGTCTTACGGTATATTACTATGGGGAAGGGCTGCAGACATTCAGTCAATTTTTATTCTGCAAAAACGAGCCATCAGAGCGTTAAACAATCTTCGCCGGCGCGATTCTCTAAGGGAACTGTTTAAGGAAATTAACATTATGACGGTACCTTGTCAATATATTTACGAAAACATCATGTACGTGAGAAAGAACTTACATCTTTTTAGTAAAAACAGCGATAGACATAGTTATGTTACTAGAAATAGGGACCAATTAATTCAACCAGGTTTCAGGCTGGCTAAAGTAGCTTCATCTTTTATGGGGTACTGTATAAAATGTTACAATAAAATACCGCCTCACATTCTAGAACTGAATGAGGCGAAATTCAAAACTTTTATAAAACGCACACTATGCAGGCAGGCATATTATAGGTTGGGGGATTACATCGCTGATAAAAATGCTTGGCTCAGCGCTAGTCCAGCTCTACAGTCACTAGGGCACAATAACAAGTTATAAGCAGAAAAGTTCTGAAGTATTGTTGGACCTGCTGAAGACTGTATGAATGTATTTGTGTTGTATAAACTCAATTTATTTTTATATTATATAACTGCACAGCACATATGTGAGTACTATGTACTGTAAGGACTTACCATTTGAGAAGGCAACCTACTTGCCTATATTAAGACTGGCAACACACAACACACAACTGTAAATCTACCATTTGCTATACCTTTGTGTCGTACGTTGACTTCAGTGTGCCCTGGCAGTTGATAGTGTGTCATGCTCTCTCTAATGTCTCTCTGATGGTGGCACATGAGTTGGATCATTCGGTTCCCTTCATGATGGTTGAGCTGAGTGGTGCCGATCCATGTGTCATGTTCGTGAACGGGCGCCATCAGTTGGGATTGGTCATAACTTAGCTGCCTCCGCCTGTTTTTAATTACCTAATTATTGTATTTTTAATTGTTTGTGTTACTGTAGAAGCTTTTAAGTGAGTTACTTTTTTTTTTACATCGTTCTCACATGTATGTATTTTTTTTTCCAACAAGATAATGTAACCAAATACTTGTAAAACACATTTTTGTAAAAGAGTATGTGTGGAGTTTCTTGTCCATTCTTCTCCACAACAAGCTACATTTCCGCATGGACGGTAGAATCAATTACCCCCGGTTTCCCAGCTCGGAATTGTCGGGGGGTTGGTGTGGCGGGTTGTCGGGCGCGCGTTGTCTGCTGTGATTGGTTGAATGAATTTTCAACAGCCAATCGCAGCGGATAGCGCTTGCTTTGGCAGTTTGTCGCAATGGTCCGCCGATGATTTTGAGCTGGGAAACTGGAGGTTAGTATTAGATTCAATTTTTTTTTTTTGACGTTCGAAAGTGCCGCTTAATGGCCTAATTGAATAAATACATTTTGATTTGATTTGATTTGATTTGATTTGTCTGTCTGTCTGTCTGTCTGTCTGTCACCAGGCTGTATCTCATGAACCGTGATTGCTAGACAGTTAAAATTTTCACAGATGATGTATTTCTGTTGCCGCTATAACAACAAATACTAAAAACGGAATAAAATTAATATTTAAGGGGGGCTCTCATACAACTAACGTTTTTTTTTTTTGCGATAATGGTACGGAACCGTTTTAGATGAAATGAAATTCGGTCAAATCATTTTCCGACCTTATGTTAGGTAACGACTAACACAGAACAGATAAAATCTCTTTTATCTGTTCCGTGAGATACTTACTTTGGAAACTTTGAAAAGCTTAATCGTTTTGATTAAGCTTTTCTTGTAATTATACAATAAAAAAAAAACTTGTATTGGTTTTTAGTGGTTACAGAAGAAACAGTGAGTGAATACAAAGGTTTAAAACAGCAACTTGAAAAAAAAATTGTCGACGAAGCCCCGCGGGCTCCTATTTCTATTTGCAGGGTCTATAGTAACCTAACATGAAGGAGATGACGAGAATGTCAAGTATTTTTCAAGTCGCTTTTTTAAACATTTGTATTTACCCACTGTTTCTCTCTGAGTGAGAGGCGTTTAAAAAAAATGATAATAGGGCAACTGAGACAGTGGCAGACGTGACTTCGATGAAGTAAAAAAAAACGAAACGATAACGCACTACATTATTACCGCAATAAACGAAAAATTTTTGGGTGAAATTAAATTCGGTCCAATATTTTTTTTAACTTGTGATAGGTAACCACTAAAAACCAATACAAGATTTTTATTTTTTATGAATTGTATAATTACAAGAAAAGCATAATCGTTTTCCAAAGTAAGTATCTGATTATGTATGTATTTATTATATTATGCCCTGTCGGCGAAGAGTCCTGTCGGTGAAGAGTCCTGTCGGCAAGGAGTCCCGTCGAAGTAAAGTCTTGTCGGTGTTCAGTCTGTCGGCGTGTAGTCCTACACACCATATTTTTTGCTTACACTTTCACATACTGTTTTTTTTTCAGAAGGGTGATTGATCGTCCCTGAGATGATTCAAACAAAAAAAGTTATAATATAATTAAAAAACTGCCTATTATATGTTTATTAAATTGTAAGTACAACCTTAACCCCGCACCATAACATTTAAACTTAAAGGTCAGTGAACTGTTTAAGTCCACGAGGTGTCACATGTTTTTCGCGGAAGTTCACACAGTGAAGCCTTGTGACTACTGTAATTTTCTCAGTTAATTATTATACTGACATTTCTACATGTGTCAACAATTTCTGACATGATAAACGTCCTCAAAGGTATGTTAAACTTTATTAGTGTGAATTTATTAAGGTTATTATTTTGCACTTAACAAATTATTCATGGTATTTTTAATCCCCGCCGGGAAAAGAGGGGTGTTATAAGTTTCACGTGTGTTGCTGTATATCAGTGTGTCTGTCTGTGGCATCATAGCGTCCAAACAGGTGAACCGATTTTGATTTAGTTTTTTTGTTTAAAAGGTAACTTAATCCAGAGTGTTCTTAGCTATGTTTGAATAAAATCGGTTCAGCAGTTCAAAAGTTATGGGCGTTTTACTGTTTGAATCGGGGTGTTTTCGTAAGATAGCGTGTCATAATGACGTGTTCAATAGATTGCCGATCGAAGCGTATCTACTATGTACTAGATAAATTATGTAAATAAAAATGTGCCGGGGATTTTATAAATTTGAAATTTTTCTTGTTACAATAAAGGTTTCACGCGTAAAATTATGCATTTTAAGGCATGTAACTAGAGCAAAACGTAAAGTTAATGTAACGTAGACCTTGTGGTAAAGATGAAGCTTGCAAATAAGATATTAGCAATAAACCGTTAACCTAATTACATTTCACGATGTAATATCCCATAAAATGTGGCCTTTATACAAGATTTACATATGTATTAACAGTCATACAAGTTACATATAAGTAGCAGGGACATGATATCTTAATCTAGATCGAAACCTTATGTTCTGTGGGTAAATTACTCACTTACGTTTACTTAAGGTTGAACTAGTCGTAAAAAATTATATCAATTTGTCTCATCAATATCTAGTCCTGTATGGAAACAAAAATGTAAAAAAATAAATATTTGAAAGTTATGAGCGTCGAAAGTATCAATATTTCACGGAATATTATTTGGTCACAAATATATAGCCGGTTACTTGGTGGCATTTTCAATTTAAAATTGAAATAGTGTCATAAAAAGCCAATATGTTGTGATACAAAATTTAGAGACAGAAACCAATCGCTGCAAAACCAACTTCACGCAGTTTTGAAGAGCAAGCGAAGCGAGCTCGGGAATTTAGGGCACCCCGACACGGATAGGTTAGGTTCGACCTTCATGTTAGGTTACTTTAGACCCTGCAAAAAGAAATAGGATCCCCGGCTCCGTCGTAATTTTTTTTTTTTTTACATTTCAACATTAATTTATGGCATCTTTGGTCGGAAATAAATACCATAAGAAGAAAGAAAATTTCAGAACAGCCACCATACAGGGATAGATTAGTAGTTCAACAATACAAATAATTTTATTTTGAAAATATACATTTAGTCGTTTTTGCATGATATCTAGACGCCCAAGCGTCTGTTTATAACATTTCACGAACCCGTTTTCGTCCTAAATGATCATCCATTTCGCTACAAATTTGCAAAAGTGCTAATTCGTACGCAAACTAGCTTCTTACTGTTCATCACAGCATCTATCTCTTTCGCACGTGTTGTCGGATGAGATAGTACGAATTTTAATCCCGCCCACAAAATAGTTCGTGCCATCAACTAGGGCAACCTTAATGGCTGTTTACCCTCACATCAATGCTTGTTTTATAGGTATTATTACAGCTATTTCAAACAGACGTCTTTTATTGCTCTTAAAGTCTAATATATGCTAATATTTATATTCATACAATATACCTACCGAAAGTTTTAACACACCTGTTCATACGTTATTTCTGCCTACATTATTCCACTGAGATACCTAAACTTATCCTAATCCTACGCGAGTCATACATTTTGCGACAGCATAATATACAACGCTTGTTTACTAATAATAAACAACGAATTTTATGGGAACGACCACGCAATGACTTAAACGCTGTTTGTAAATCTCGCGTTGACCAGTTCTACTAGTAATAGTAGAGGTTGTATCTACGCAGGGACGTTCACTCGCCGGCGCTGGAGACATGAATATTAATAAAATTTGAGGCCGATTCACACTTCGCCGCGATTTTAAAAGCTTGTACATCTACATAATTAGGTACAATGTATCAAACGGTAGGTAATGAGGTTTAACGAGTACATAATACATACAACAATGACAATATTCGAAGTAAAGATGTTGCTTGTTGCAATCATATAAGCAAAATGCACATGTCATAGGGAGAAACTTGTCGAATAATAGTAGTTTATGCAATGGTCATATAATACAATGATATTCAAATAAACAGATACGTTATACACTCACAAAACAATTGAAAAAAGTGTTCCGCGCAGCAGCGGCAGCACACATACACACTTTTCATTCATCTGACATTTCACTACAAGTCGAAAGGGATGGCTAGATAAAACCAACAAGAAAAAAAGAGACAGCTTGTGTTTGTCACTTGCGTGTGAATGTAAACAAACATTATTCTGACCACCAATGTTTTTTTCTTTTTGTAACCTCCAAATATCATAATATTAAGAAAAAAAAATAAAAAAATTAGTAAATTGAGGTGTATTGCGTACTTACATATGGTATGAGATCCCTTCTGTTTTATGTAATTTGGTATTGTAATTGGTGCACTTTCTAAATACACACGATGACATTTTTTTAATTTTGATTTTGTTTCAACAAAGCGTATCGCTCTTCGCCATCCGTGACATAAACTAAAGACTAAAGTATACAATTGTCTCCTATTCGAGTCTTCACAATGCGCGCGCTTATAACATATCTGTTTATTTGAATATCATTGATATAATATGGGTTATTAAAACACGAGCGTGGGTTTATCACATGAGGCGAAGCCGAATGTGATAATATTAACACGCGACTGTTTTAATACCTTATTATATGCCGTTGCGTACACTATTTTATCTTCCCACATACAGTTGAAATAAAATAAAAGTGGAAACGAAAAAATTTGCAGTATTGCAGGCAATTTAGATTCTCATTGCACCATGACAGCGCAGCGCGCGCACCCATAGACAGTGACACTAGCTCATAAGCGCCAATAAATTAAAAAGTAAAAGTGTGCTATAAAAATTAAAAAGTTATTTTGTGATGCAGTTGTTTGAAAATCGAAGGAAAATGTTGCACTGTAATGTTTTTTTTTTAATTTTACTTTTCCACGAATATAAAGTACGTGTTTATGCAATACTTTTTGAATTCATAATTGGAACATTACGTTATGAGTGTAGATAAAAAGTATTAATGTCATTTTAACGAAGCAAACTCACGCTGGACACGTCAGTGAATAATTTTGCTTTGTGTAAATCGGCCTTTATTGCAGAATCATTATGTATTACATAAATCGAATATAAATAGAACTGGACGAGTGGGTATACGGGCTGTAGTGCTTTATATACAGACAGATATTATTTGTTATTCAAACTTTGACCTATTAAGAGATATTCAAAAGCGAGTGGTAGACTCGCTTTTGAATATATCTTTCTTAATTCATTACTGTACACCAAAAACAACATTATAGCATGATCATTATCAGTATTTTAATGTTCCCACTGCTGGGACACAGACCTGCACTCTGTGAGAGCGAATGGGCTGTAATCCACCACGCGGGCCCTTTGCGGCTTGGTGGATGTCACATGTCTTCGAATGTTTGGTTCTAGGACACGCCGGTTCCCTCACAATGTTTTTTTTTCACCGTTTTGAGAGCAGTGGTGATGAAATAATTTACACAAAGTAAAGCGCCTGCCTGGGTTCGAACTCACGACCTACAACTTGTAAGTGTAACGTGTAGTGTGATAATAAAGTACATGTACAAAGGCGAGCTTAACTTAATGATGAGTCCTCTTACAGCAAAACCTAGGCCGCAGCCCTGGTACAAGCAACTGAAGGAACACGGGAGTCTTAGTCAGTAAAAGTCTGACAAGCCTTCCCGCTTCACCCAGAGCGGGAAAAGTCATTGGATGATATACCAACCAAAAAAAAAAAATGGTGACGTAGAAAGTAGACAATAGAGGACATGTACAATATCAAAATAACTTAAGACGAATTAAATTAAAACAGAAATATACTTACTACGTACATATATACATAGTACCGGGGCGACCGACCTCTGCTCGGGTGAAATTAGAAAAAACGACGTTTTCTACAAATGAAACCTAGCTAGATCGATTTATCTCCCCCGAAAGCCCCTGCATACAAAATTTCATGAAAATCGTTGGAGCCGTTTCCGAGATTCAGATTATAATATATACAAGAATTCATCAGCAATATGGACCTCCCAAGAGAGGTTAGTGATGTCCATAACGCTTAGATTTTTTGCGCTTTTGGAGTAATTTATAGGCACCGAGTCATACACATCCTGGCGGAAGAGACCGGTGATCCAATATCTTGAGCATGTATCTACCACCAACAATGAGCACTTGCGATTTGGTTGGTTTCAGTAAGGTCAATTCAAGGTCATTGATGATGGCAGCCATAGCCTCAACGAGCACACCTATTTTAAAATGACCATATAACTGCAAGTCGTCTGCATAGAGATGACAGTTACAAGTTACGACCTTAGTGATAGCATTTATAAAAAAATGAGAAGAGAAGAGAGGACGCCACCCTGAGGAACGCCCGCAGTCAAGTCACATCATTCAGAGGCACTCTCATCGGATTGGACAGACTGTGAGCGGACCCGAAGATAAGACATTAAGGGAGGAAATGATTCTTAAGAGAATGTCATGCCTGTTTGCTTATAAAATACAGTCCTTTCAGACCTCTTGACCGTATTTGTTTTTTTTTATTCTAGAGCTTGTAACTGTAAACACCGTTTAAACGACAAAAAAGGTGCATGGCACGAGGAAGTGTCTCACTGCTTATGTCAAGGACTTATGTAATCATATGAGGAATCAATTTTTTTTGCATTCGAACTGGTTTAATTTTATTAAAAACCATTTGAATTTGCCGCTTATTAGTAAGCTTATTTGTATATTACTTGCTTACCTTTTCCTTTATTACTTTAGACTTTTCTAACGCAACAATTTATAAAATTAAAACCATGTTTTAACTAAATAACTCTTTAACAAATATCAAAAAGGGACTGAATTTTCTTCTGTTATTTAATCTAAATAAGAATTGGGATTATGATAAACCGTTCGATCGTCGATCGAAAAAATACCCCAAACTTGAATGCAAAATTTCAAAATATAGGAGGACAACGATCAAGCTTAAGTATATTCAAACAAACGTCGTGTGCTTACAAAATCTATTCGATTTCTAGAATTTTAGAAGCGATAAACTGGCTTCAACAGAAAGGACAATTTTAGTCAATGAATTTAATCTAAATATATCAGAGGTAGGTTCAATTCAGTCAATTTTGGCACAACCGAAGTCAGATGTGGCGATAAGATTTTGCGAATTGATGTATCATACTAGGTATCAGTCAGGTATGATGGGGTTGGCGTATCCATTGGGCTAAAAACCCCAAATTAAACCAATAAAGATATAAAAAAAAAGTATATACCTACCGGGCTCATTAGCTTTTATAATGACAAGATATCACAAGGACGTCGCCAGTTCGCCACACAAGCAAAGATGTACGCCGAGATGTCTGGCCTACATTATCATACAGTCTTGTGCAATAGCAGATTCACTCGCATAGTCACCCAGTAACGTAAGTAATGGCACACGAAGGCATTACGTGAAACTTACTTTGTACCAAGATAAAACACGTCGCGAATAAAAACTAAAAACACGAAATGAAATCGTGAGTGATAATATTTAAGACCTATTACAGAAAGGACGTACGCTACCTGAATACAAAGCAGAAAGGTTCTACCAATTAGCATTCCAAGCAAGCATAGATTTAGATATTCCCCAAATTGAAGTTCAAGAGCTGGCTGAACAGGGTAGGCTTACACGCAACCATGTTGCTAGCTTTATCAATAAATTAGATGAGGTCAGGCGAAACAATAACATTCCTTAAATACCAAGTCTAATAAAGTGATTAGGACAAGTACAGTAATTACAACAAAAGCCATTACATATCATAGAAGTTTTTTCTCATGATGGTCCGATAAGTGTTTGAATTATTAAATAAAATAATGGTCGGTCATGTATAATTGCGCTTGGGCAAGCGGCGTGAATTTGACCCATTTGCAGACAAGGCCGACTTGCCAAACCGTCAGGCAGCATTGTGCTTGTAGTGCAACTATATCTTCTGCCGCATCAGATATATCTTTGATGGTCTTTGTGTTTTTGCACGGTAGTTTAGTTCGCAAATTCTTTTTAATCATGACTCAAGATGAGTAGTCAAATTATTTTTTGAATTCATCTGTAGATTGGCACCATGGCATATTTTCGGGGAACTGCCATGTTTAACGAGTTCTAAGTATAATATAAACGCTATATTGATGATTTTCTCGTATATTCTATAGGTATCAGAAATAATCCAGATTGTGAACTGAATTAAAACTGAACGAAAAGACAAATGACAATAATAATTGACCCTTCCTAACAAGGAAGAAGTATCACAGTAACATTCAAACATCATCATCATCATCATATCAGCTGAAAGACGTCCACTGCTGGACATAGGTTTCCCCCAGGCGTCGCCATATTGACCGGTCCCGTGCGTCCCTTATCAAGCGGATCCCCGCAACCTTCACCAGGTCATCGGTCCACCTGGTGGAAGGCCTTCCTACGCACCGTCTTCCGGTTCGCAGTCGCCACTCCAGAACTTTTCGGTCCCATCGGCCATCCGTTCTGCGAGCAATTAGCCCTGCCCACTGCCTCTTAAGTTTCGCAATTCTTCGAGCTATGTCGGTAACCCTGGTTCTCTTTCGGATCTCTACATTTCTGATTTGATCCCGCAAGGGAACTCCGAGCCCTCTTCATTGCCCTTTGGGTGACTAAAGATGACAGTCAGTGGCAGAGTAGGAGTCCATTTGCCACACTTAAACTACCATTCGTTCTGTTTTGCGTGGGGCTAACATAGCCAACCTAGCTCTGCCAAAAAGCATTGAAACTTTCTGAGGGATTCACGGGTTTTGCGGAGCGACCCCGCCCTTCCAAGAAGTTAAATGATATCTATTGGGATTGCTAAACTATTATTTCACAACATACAGGTAGACATTATACTCTAGAGAGTTCTATCATAGGCCTAAAGGACACTAACAGATTAACAAGAGACAAGAGTCGTTTGATGCGCGCAAGTCGTTTTTAGGTCTTTTTGGTTACCAAGCGGGACGCGGAGTACGTTTAGCACCGTTCCAAGCGCGCGATTGGTTGGTCAGTGGACATAAGGATCGGCTGACCAAACGCGTCGTGTCCACGTCCCGTTCGCTCTATATGGTGGATCGTCAATCCTTGCCAAGTTACGTGCAAATAACTATACTTTGTGGTTCAAGTTTATTTTCTTAGAATTTGAGTCAACTGTGTCAGCAGGTGTAATGTCATCTCACCTTCGTCTCTTCGATCGTCCGCGATTACTCGAATGTGTCACATATCACACTACAAATGCGTGATCTTTAACTTATGAGGCCTTTTATCGTAAACTACTTTTATTTTTCAACTATTGGTGTTCATTAAATAAATTTATAATACCTTAAAAGGAGTTTTAATCTTTAACTAAAGACCATTAACTTTTTTGACAGACGTGTTTATGCAAATCGGAATTAACGAGCGAATTCGCCATTGTAAAGATATAAAACTGAAAATTCTAAAATTCGATAATTATAATTTAAAAAAATCGTTTTTATAAAAGACTATTTAAAAACGGTAAAAGCGTAATATTTAAGGATGATAATAACCCTATTATAGATTCGCAATTACCCTTTACGCATATTCTATAGTTATAAAAAGTAAACAACAAAGACACCGCAAAAAAAAACATTAATGAACAAGCGTGTCAAACTAAACGTTCGTGTCTACTACCGTCTCGTGATTAAATACATCGAAGTGTGACATAAGACATAACAGTACCTCCTAGTGGTGTTGCATTTTATTGTTTATGCGTCGTCCGACCTCCGGCACCGCATGCGCCGATGTATTGTAATAGGTCATTGACAGGATATCAAAGAGGATCCTGTCACCTCCGTGATTCACGCGGATTTCGATTCGCCGAATGGCTGAACACAATCGTAAGCGTTCGGGAAACACGAAGGCTCTTCAGTGAACTCATGCGGAAACTACACGGATACTGACGACTCGATAATCTAACGTAATACTGATGAGTGTTCATTAATAGTTCCGTCTTCATACAGTACATCCATTCTTGGTTAATGATGGCTTTGCCATGAGATAAATGGATGAAGGAGGAATGAGTGACATAATTATGAGCAAAGTTCGAGTATACTTAAGGCTGACAGAGTTTCCTTCTACTCTGTCAAACCACCTAAACGATGGTTGGATTGTGTTAAAGCTGTATATAAGGCCAGATTCGAAACACATAATTATGACACGATAATATTTTCTTGTGAAAAACCCCGATTCAAAGAGTAAAATGCGTATAACTTTGGAACAGCTATAGCTAAGAAAACAACACTCTCGACAAAGTTACTTATCTAACAAGAAAAAACTAAATAAGAATCGGTTCATCCGTTTAGGAGCTGTGATGCTACGGACAGACACACAGAAAAACACCCCCATCTTTTTCAGTCGGGGGTTAAAAAGAAAGTGACATGGAGAGCCTTTTTTTTGAGGTGGGAAATCATCTAATGAAATACTCCCGCTCTGGGTGAGGCGGGAGGGCGTGTCAGACTTTTACTGACTAAAACCCACCCGTGTTCCTTCAGTTGCTTGTGCCAGCGCCGCGGTTCGAACTCTCTTTCAAATTTATCCGCGACCCAGACAGGAATCGGCCCTAGCGGACCCCGTCAGTTTTGCTGACATCTCTTTGAGGCGCACGTAGAACACTACGCGCCGCCGAATCGGGCCTGATCCTTATTGGACGGCGAAGTACCCATAACTCGCCGTCCGCAAGCCCGCGCCCATGGTGGCCGGGAATCGGCTTGCGACTCCCGACCGACGCCCAGGGCATCTCTTGCGGCGGCTAGGGATGTGAGTGCGACTCCGTTGCGTCTCCCTCACGCGTTCCGCCTCCTCCAACGCGAGCTTTAATGCTTCACAGATGCAGGAGACAGCTCCCCATGGCCTTTCGCTCCGTATCATGGCCTGGACCAGGGCCGGACGTGAGAGGTAACCACCGTAGCTCGCCTCCACGAGGATACGGCACGGCTATGCTTCGCCCAAGCTGGGCACACCTCCACCATATACTACACCGTGTCCTCCTGACGCTCCACACAATAGTGAGAAATGGAGCGCCTACATTTAATATACATTGGGACAAAGCAGGAGGGATAGCGAAAATAAGGAAAAACAGCTTTGGCTTATTATCTATTCTAATATTATTAAGAGGTAAAGTTTGTGAGGTTGTAGGGGGTAATCTCTGAATCTACTGATGCGATTTGGATAAAATTTGGCATGGAGATAGTTTGAGACCCTGGGAATGACATAGGACTGTATTCCCTTGAGATGATAAAACACTTTTGACTCGGGCGAAGCCGCGGGCAGAACCTAGTTCCGAATAAAAATGTCAATACGGTCAGTTAGGAGTAGATAATGCACCCATATATAGTCAAATACGGCAAATATCTAATATTAATCAGGAGTGATGTACAAACTTGATCAGTTAATAGTTTAAAACAAGTTTCGAGGATACTAAATTGCAAATAAGAAGGCATAATATTGAGGAAAAGAGGCCTCCATTCATTCAGCACGGGAAGTCAAGCACAGTTGCACAACTATCACCTTGTGTTGTGACTTACTTACTTGCTATTTGTCACGTACCTTTTGTTTCTGCTCACTGTGAGGCGGAAACTGTTTTGGATACACCGAATTAGGACGAACAACCAACGTGTAACAGAATGCTTTATATTTTATCTAATAAAATTATTTAGATAATAATGAATTGCTCATCCGATAAGTCATTAATCTTTAATACAAAGAAGCACTAAACATCAAATCCTTGAGCAAGTGTGGTATTTAATAAGGCATTAGCGGTGTGTTCGGCGTTTACACAATTTTGACAGGATGCCTCGATTCGTATCAGCTTATCTTCCTTTGTCAGACCAGCTGATCTCTAAATACCGGCTATACCCAGACCGGTTCGTGCTTAACTGTTCATCTAATGTAACTGTTCAGACAAATACTGTAGGTGTGTGGCCGTAACGTAAGGAGGACAACTACAACTATTGTTACAAAGCTTTCAATTAATATGCTGATAGCAGTGTCTTTTCTCGAAAAACGTGTGTTTCTAGTAGACAAATGAATTAGGACGATGGCCAATGGCCGGAGACTCCGACGTCCAGTCTGATCGCGTCCTTGCATTCACTACTAACGTTTGCGCCCACCTTATCATATAATGTCATCGTCTAACGTATAATGGACCACGTCTAGTAGAAAGGTAACAACACTCACCTCTTAATTACGAAAAAGCATCACTTTGGTGTTCAAACTCGATAGTTTTATTTCAATCACGACACCCCAAACACTGTCCACGGTAGGATGTTGTCAATGTACTAACACAATATAGTTCACACGAAAATTGTTTACGGAGCGAAAGCGGTTTATGTTTGCACGCGGAAGTGTGGGTAGGTTGTGATCGGTGGTCGCGCCAGCGTCGAAGGCGGTCGACTCGCGCGCGGCTTCGTCTGCGACTCACAGCGTCGCTCGTTTCACCGGCAGAGGTGTCGCGAGGAGAAAGTCTCGGCCGTGGTGCGCCCGCGTCGGTTGGCCGATGGCGCCGCGACGTGGGGGGGTCGAGCTCGTGACGTCGACTAAACCAATATCCACCTGAGCATCACCAGCGATTGCTTCACCACTCACGCAAGTCGTTGTTGGTTGCGTTGGGATGAACAGCTAATGAGGTGTATGATAGCAACTATGTATTATGTTATGAAACCAACCTGTAGACATACTCTTGCAGCTTGAAATATTATCAGCAAATCAATCAATATTTAGGTACCAATAGGCTGTCGGCTTTTGATAAATATACTGGTAAATGATGATGAAATATCTGTAACATCAGAACGCCTTGTTGATGCCAAGCGTGTAAGCTTGCAAACGCATAAAGTCTTCATAAAATGAATTTGTAGTCTTTGGTGTCGTCTATTGTTTTTTCATGTGAACTCCCTAACTGTTGTAAATGAATACGAATGAACGCAGCGGTCGACGTATCTTATAATTTAACCAATTAGCTGATGTTCCCACGGAACTGCTCGCATCCCCTCGAGACGTGAACATAGGCGAAACATGTTGAATGAATTGAACGAATAGCTCAATGAGAGAAACGTGAGACATAGGCGGACATAACCCAATGAAATATAGGAAAACAATTAATTAATCATAATTTACAAGCATGTACTTAGTATAACTCACTAACAGTTGAAAGGGAATTAGTGCGTAGTTCCTATGGCAAGGTAATTATTATTGAGATATGAATGATTACCGTCCCGAGGCTTTGAAATAACTTCATCAAGAGAACTGCCCTAAACGAGATCAATCACATGATAAAAATACACGCATATGGGTAGCATAGACAAAGGAAGCATGTCTTTTATATCAAGTAACAAATTAAAGAAGAGATTCAGTTTGAGGAATCATCGGGGTCATTAAAAATATTTATTGCGGTAGTTAGCTTAAAGCAACAGACAAAGCTCGGGGGAGACGCGTTTTACATTCTTGATGACAAGTCACCCATTCGCCACACCAGGGCTGGACTCCGACTGGGATGATACAATTGTATTAAAGCTTCTATTAAATTTTCAGAGAATCTTACTATGAAACGGAACAATTCCTGTGATTAAATAAAATTATTTGATTTGATTAAATAAAATTATTTGGACAAAGACCTTTACTTAAAAAAATTGCTTAAATTTCAGTAGATGAAATTTAAAAATGGGGAATTTTTAACTGCACCTCTATTTAGAAATTTAAGCAAACAAAATATCTCCACTAATAACCTACTGCAAAACAATATTACTCACCGTAAAACAAAAATACTGATTTGCACACAAATTATTCAATTAAATATAAAATAAATGTGAATTAGTCCAAGAGCGAGCGAAGCGAGCTCGGGAGCTTAGGGCACCCCGACACGGATAGGTTAGGTTCGAAGGAGATGACGGGAGCTGAAGTGAGCGAGCAAAGCGAGCGAACTCAGCTCCCGTCATCTCCTTCATGTTAGGTTACTTTAGACCCTGCAGACAGAAATAGGAGCCCTGCGCAGCGGGGCTCCGTCGACTTTGTTTCGTTTCCCCCCCTCCCTTAAAACTTAAATATTTTGTTGCACTCGAAGAATTATTAGATTTACTTTTAGTTAACAGATAGTTATTCAGTAAAACAGTTAAGCTTTAAAGATCTAGCAGTATAGTATAATTCATTTATTTGATGAGCAAATTTAGTGTGCAATTCAGTATTTTTGGTAGTAATTTCGAATATTTTGATTGAAAAAAGGGGAATTATAGTTAAAGTATTAAATACCACCCTTTAAAAATTGCCTTAGAAAATTTTAATTTAGAATCTTTTAAGCTATTGTTCCGTTGAGTTTTTTATAAATAATTTACCATAAATGTTCTTCTTTTGCTACAGGTGCATTCCTATGCTTCCAAATTCCAATAATAAATATATAAAAAATAAAAATAATACATACATAAGTATCATGGTAATAATTTAAAAAGATTTATAGTAATTGTTTTAGTTTGTTTCAATGTCACATTAGTTTATAGCTTTTATTATAAATATCTTTTCATTCCAATTTTTTTTTTTTTTTTTTTTTTTTTTTTTATTTATTGCTATAAAAATTAAATATTTTAAATGTTCAAATTTAATTCCAATTTCAATTATTGATTGCAATAAATAATATGTCAAATATATAAATTAATTTTAAATTTCAATATGAATATTCATTAAATATATTAAAATAAAATAATGATTGAAAAATAAAAAATATCATGCATGCATGAACCCCTCTAGTAGTAATAACAGTATACATTTATATTATTCGCATTGCGTCGAGATTGTTCAAATATTTGTATGAAACAGCGATGTCAAATTAATGCATTTCCCATAAACCAAAAATTACTGAATTAATGCATTTCATACTACAATACAATAAACCAAAAAATTACCGAATTAATGCATTTCATACTACAATACAAGAAACTAAAATACACTTTCTTAAGTCCCAAGTGCGTCCCTGCGACATCGGCAGCCATCTGTTTATACAATTATCGGTTAAGACCGAGTCAGTGGCGCGCGCTGTTCTTCCTAAATGACTCCTTCATGAGCGATATCCATCGGGATGCTTATTAGTGGGCCCCCATACGTCCCCGGATTAGTACGCATGCTGCAGCCGAAGTTGTACTATCACCGGAACACGCAAAATATCATAGCATTTAGATTTTTAACATATTTCGGTAATATTCCTAAGTGAACCAGTCGTTAGTCCGTATCTGCATTTTTTTTTGAAAAATGGAGAATTTCCTAAATTATCAGTGTGCAGAAGACACGTGGGAACAGCGTATGTTCTCAGTGAGTTCTTACCAACATACGAATACGCAGCCAGCGGCGAAGCAAAGGTGCCAGGCCAATGCGCGTGAGAGGGACCGGACGCAAAAGTTAGTATATTGCATGTGGAAGTTGCATTATTGTTTCCACTTCCAGGACTTTTACTTGTTGTTAAAGACATATTGTTTATTTTTCTGTACAATAGAATAACATTTATATGAGAGTTTCTGTAAAAATTGCAACTCATAAAATACCCATATTATTGGACGTTGTCAGATTCGAAATCGTTTGTAACTGATAGTAATATATGTTTCTGTTTTGCTTAGTGTGAAAAAAACCGGCCAAGTGCGAGTCGGACTCGCGCACGAAGGGTTCCGTACTTGATAAATTGCGGTTTACGATAAAAAAAAACTACTTACTAGATCTCGTTCAAATCAATTTTCGGTGGAAGTTTACATGGTAATGTAAATCATATATTTTTTTTAGTTTTACCATTCTCTTATTTTAGAAATTACACGGGGGTGACACACATTTTACCACTTTGGAAGTGTCTCTCGCGCAAACTATTCAATTTAGAAAAAAAATATATTAGAAACCTCAATATCATTTTTGAAGACCTATCCATATAGATACACCACACGAATGGGTATGATGAAAAAAAAAATTGGGTTTCAGTTCTAAGTATGTTGAACCCCCAAACTTTATTGTTTTTTTTCTAGTTTTGTGTGAAAATTTTAATACGGTTCACAGAATACATCTGCTTACCAAGATTCAACAGCATAGTTCTTAAAATTTCGGAAAAAAGTAGCTGTGATATACGGACGGATAGAGAGACAGACATGACGAATCCATAAGGGTTCCGTTTTTTGCCATTTGGCAACGGAACCCTAAAAATGCAATATCTAATGATTTTTCAGTATTTAAGTGAACAGTGTCGTCAGTAGAATTTCCGCAATGATCCTCTGATTTATCACTCGATTCTTCTCACTACGATCACTTTCAAATATTAGAACCTGAAATAAATGATGCTATTGAATTGACAAGGTTATAATGATTGCTCAAGTAAGATATCGTTTGTCAAGATAAGATCGAACTCCTCTCATTTGGCACCTGCAGACTACTGGACTAAAAACTACTACTGTATTTTATTTAGAACTTTAGATCTGACAGAAGTATTATGTTGCAAACGGCAATTAGTTACATGATTTGCGAGATAGGTTTTTTGTATCTTTATGCTTTAGATCTTATATGAGGTAAGGTATTACTCCTGTATGTACCTACTAACTTATTTTTTTTTACGGTTCCGTACCTAAAGGGTAAAAACGGTACCCTATTACTAAGACTCCACTGTCCGTCTGTCTTTCTGTCACCAGGCTGTAACCGTGATAGCTAGACAGTTGACATTTTCACAGATGATATTTAAGTGGGGCTCCCATACAAAAAACGTGTTTTTTTGCCGTTTTTTTGCGATAATGGTACGGAATCATTCGTGCGTGAGTCCGACTCGCACTAGACCGGTTTTTTTGTATCTTTAAGCTTTAGATCTTATATTAGGTAAGATATAACTCCTGTATGTACTGTAAGGACTTACCATTTGAGAAGGCAACCTACTTACCTATATTAAGACTGGCAACAAATAACGTCTTGAAAGGGAACTGAATTTCGAATATAAAATAAATGAAGTTGTCATCGCTAGACTTTTTCCGGGTATATAAAGGCTCCTCTGAGCATTGATGTATTAGTTCGATAGAAGGTGCCTGAGGACAGGCACCTTGCTGCTGAAATATAAGTAGAACAGTGATTCCTGAGTTTCATTTAAGTAGCTCACCCTGTCTACCCCTCACAGTACCTACCAACTTTTTTTTTTTGGGGTTCCGTACCCAAAAGGTAAAAACGGGACCCTATTACTAAGACTCCACTGTCCGTCTGTCTGCCTGTCTGTCACCAGGCTGTTCTCATGAACCGTGATAGTTAGACAGTTGAAATTTTCACAGATGATGTATTTCTGTTGCCGCTATAACAACAAATACTAAAAACAGAACAAATATTTAAGTGCACTTGGCCGTTTTTTTTTAAAATAAACCTACTAAAGCAGACTACTAGACATAGGTATTTATCTCGTGTATGCCACTGTAAACTTGAATAAAGGAAATGATTTATTATATGGGCAAACTTTTTTTTACAATTTCAATCAGTGACAATTTTATTGGTTAAACACATATAAATTCCTTATTCTCATTTTTAATAGAATTGTTATCAAAAGATTTGTATTTCCAAGCAGCGTGAACATAGCTTTCAACACGCTGCGCCTGCTCATCCCTACGGAACCACCCGACAGGAAGCTCAGCAAGATTGAGATCCTGCGCCTCGCAGGCAGCTACATCACGCACCTCGACAATCAACTCTATACCGGTAACATAAAGTTCACTATCCCCTAGCAACTTACAGATCCGGTTTTCAAGAACTTCAATATTTTTAAAGTACGTAAGAAATAGGTGGGCCGAGGCTAATTGTAATCTGATGCAATAAGAGCGGTTTGTGTTCAGTCTTAAAGGCAGAATGGATTTGGCCTTACTTTGGTATAATAGTATGTATAGCACATTCCATTATTTGTACTCCATATTAGTCGATTTCCTGGTACGATATTGATTTGGATCATGTTTGCTCTTATACCTCATTATCCAATTAAGGCGGTACCCCGAGCAAAACGCCGCGCAAGCCGTTTTTCGTGCTGTTTTTAGGAGCTATCTACTCGTTATTTAAAAAGAAATATCAATTAATAAAAATACATTAAATTACTACATCATATTGATTCTAAAATGGTAGATTTAGTTTTTTTTTAATGTTGTATATATTTCACTAATCGCCTTCCAAAAAAAACAAAAATAAGAAATAATTATTGATAGCATGCATTTTCTCGTAAAGTGTTCATTAATTATTTTTTGTACTAACACTAATAAATAGGCAATTTAATAACGAACATTTTAGTAGTAATTTTTTTTTTCCAAATACCAAAATTCGAGTTTATAAAGATTTTATTCTAAAATCTGGGCGTATTCACTACTGTAATTCATGCGCCACCAGTGCCGCTAGACCAATAGGAATGGTCATATCGCATGCTAATTTTTTGGTCAGGTAGACCAGTAGGCACGATTTTCGTTGCCGTGTGCTGAAGAGACGGCTATTTAATTTTTACCAACCGTGATTTCGATTTATCTATATGTATACTAATATTTTAAAGAGGAAAGATTTGTGTTTTTGTATGTAACGAATAAACTTAAAAAAACTACTGGACCGAGGACTGAAAAATTCTTTCACCATTGGGCAGCTACACTATCCCTGGGCTACTTTTTACCCGATTTCCGAAGGAGGGTAATGTATGTATGTTTGTTCCTATGTGGCGTTCTAGAAACCAAACGCGTTGGCCTATTTTGATTACGTCAATCGATTCGTCTTAACCCTGCGAGTGTCACTGGCTACGTTAAAATTGTAAAATAGAAAAATGGCGGATTTTGGGCGCCATATTGTGGGCGCCCAAATTTTATTTTTCTTCCAAACCGTGCGTTCCAATCGTGTGGGGTTTCAAAATAAAGGGTTTTAAGAGATTTCAAAAATATATAACACTTATACGTTTAAATATAACTAATTCGAAAAAAAAACAAAAAAGTAATAATTAAAAAAAGTGAAATCAAAAAATCAAAAAACCCGACTGACCAGATTTTGGTTAGCCAGCCCGCGAATATGTATCCTCCGACTGCACAGCATGATTTTTCCCTGTTTACGTCTTTTTAGTTCGCTTTTTAAGCAGTCGGGTTTTTTAATTTTACTTTTTTATCCCTGTAAACCCACGGGAACGGGAACTTTTTTCATAAAATTAACCGTATTTTTTATGTTTTACAGGAGAACTTGAACAGCCCTGTTTACAGAAGAATGACGTAAGCGAGCAAGATAAATCACTGTGTACTTTTTGTTGGACGGCAGTTAAAAAAGACGTAAGTGTTAAAACAGATCTCCAGTAAAAAAACTTCATTACTTTTTGTATCAGACATAAAATAATTAACATAAAAACTTTGATTAAATATGATACGGGTAAAAACAAATAAGGCTATCACGTTTTTCTCACAGAATTAATGTCTTAGTACGTGACCTGTTGGTATATTGAAGCAGGTGGAATGCAATCGCATGATGTTTGAACGTTTCAACCAAAGACATAAATCTAACTAGATGACGCGTTTGTATGTACTTCGCGTGTCAAAAAACGGAGTAAAGTTACGATCAATGATCGTAATCTGAGCTTTTCATTTAGCATTATCGGCACCAGAAATCCACCGAAATATAGACAAATTCCTTTTTATGCCATATTGAGCAGTAAAGAATGTATAGAAAAGTTGGCCGAGGCATTGGAAATGTTTTCTTTCATTGGTAATTAAATTTGTTTTTGAATTGTTTGTGAAAAAGTGGCTCACTTGGTTTTCAAACAGATAGAGCGACTTGCGTTATCTAGTTAGATTTATGTCTGTGGTTTCAACTATCCCTCTCCCTCTTCTTGTACTGGTGTCGTGAACTCATTACACGCAACAGAAATATTGGTTCTGAAAAGTAGGAACTGGACGTTCTGTAAACCATAACGAGTGGTGACCGCATACATGAAGATACAACATTGGAAAACCGCTTAAAAAGATGGCCGGTCAATATGGCGACGCGTGGTGGAAGGCCTATTTCCAAGAGTGTTGATTTCGGTTGAAATAATAATGCTGATGAAACCGTATCAACTCCTTTTTGGTAAATCGGTTAAAAATGTAGAAAAATTAGACGTTCTACATTTTTAACCGACTTACCAAAAAGGAGGAGGTTCTATGTTCGACTTAGTTTGATTTTTTGTGTATGTACCTATATATCCGTCAATTGTGGACCGATTTTGAAAAATATTTTTTTGTTTAAAAGAGTATGTTCCGAAATTGGTTCCATTTTAATTTGGTGAAGATTTGATAAAAATCTTCGGAGATATACAACAGAACTCTTGAATAAATAACGGAAAATCTTTCGGGATTGCTGCTGCTAAGTTTATATTGTTACTAACACCATTATTATTATGTATGTTTAGGTTTAAGTTATTTTATCTGGGCCCTGTCGCCTGAAATAAATGAATTAATAATAATAACGTCACGCCAGTACCCTCTAAAGGGGTACGTAGATGTGACAGTTCCCCTTGGTACACTTATTTCACTGGATATGTTCGGTTTCATCATATTCGGGTTATCTATTCTGCCGTTATAGGTACCTTACTAAACTACTTGCCAAAAAAAATATAACATTTTTACAAAAAAAATACTACGGATTTCCAAATAAGAAAACTACAAGTGAAAAATAACTTTATATTTGGAAGTCGGTGTCCATCACGCAAAAAATGGTACCTACCAAAGACACCGTCGATAGACGAAAAAAAAACACCAACTTCCAAAAATAAAGTTATTTTTCACTTTGTAATTTTCTTATTTGGAAGTCGGTAGTATTTTTTTGTAAAAATGTTTTTTTATTTCACTCTCTTTTGGCCTTACACTATGATAATATTCTCGTTTTTGTTTCAGAAATCGCCCACACCACACAATTTCAATTACTACAAGTCTCCTCGTTGACACCGAATTTAATTGCAGACTTCCAGCCTAGTCCAACAATAACTTGATAGCTTTACGTGAAATGCATTTATAACTTATTTTATTGTTATTTCCAATGCTTTGTATTATATCTAAGTGAAAGTATATTTTCTATCCATAATGTTTTTATAACTGTTTGAAGCGGTAAAGTAAATCTTAACTTAAGTATTTTATTAGTTCTGAAAGTTAATGTTAATAGATTTTAAATGTTTCTAATGTCAATTATTTTCTTGGTATATTTATGTTTTTTCATTTAATTAAGATTTCTATTGTTTGTGCCTAGATAGTTTTATATTCATACTAATTAATTCTAAACGTGAAAGTAACTGGCTGTCTGTCTTATTGTTTGTAACTAAAAAATATATTAATAAAAATGTGTTTATTATCTTAAATCTATACAATTAAGTTGCCGGGGATTCCCATAAAGTAATCAGAAGATACTTGTGATGGGATGAATACTAATAACTAACGTTTTTAACGCCTAAACCTCTATAACAATATTGATGAATTTTAGTATAGAAATTGATTGGACATTATAGAAGGATATACTCGTAGGATACTGTTACAGTTGTTCTATCTCACGATGAGGGATGAATAGTAGCAAAATGAATCTTATTTCGGAGTCATAAAAGTCACGTAACCCTTCTTCGTGAGATAGAACAACTATAACCCGGGCGTACTTTTCTTAGAAATATTTTTTGACTTTCACGTGGGCGAAGCGATATCCATAATTTATATATTATATAACTGTAAATAAATAAGTAACCGTTTTGTTCTAGTCTCGTATAATGTAGTTTTTTTTCAACTAACTTTCCCCAGAACAAAATTAGAGTCAATTTATTTTAAGGTAGCCCTAGTAGACGGCACGAACTATTTTGTGCGTGGGGTTAAAATGCAAGCTTTCTCATCCGACAACACGTGCGAATGAAATAGATGCTTTCATGAGCAGTAAGAAGTAAGAATTAGCACTTTTGCAATTTTTTTGGCGAAATGGATGATGATTTAGGACGAAAACGAGCGCGCGAAATTTTATAAACAGACCTTTGGGAGTATGGATATCATGAAAAAACTACTAAATGTATATTTTCAAAATAAAATGATATGCATTGTTGAATTAGTAATCTATCCCTATAGGGTGGCTGTTTTGCAATTAACCGTCTTATTATGGTATTTATTTGCGCCCAAAGATGCATTAAAATTAGAGCTGAAATATGGAACTTTCGACGCTCACAACTGCCAAATATATATATATTTTCACTTTTTTGTGTCCTTATAGGGCTAGATAATGATAAGACATATTGGTGTAATTTTTTATTTTGAGCTTACATAGTCAAACAGTGAAGTAATCGTCATACTACGTTTGTATGGAAGAATGATCGACTAGTGCAACCTTAAGTACCTATTAAAAATTTCGCCAATAATTTACTTCAGATGTTTGAGATCCTTAAATGCCTATAGCTTCCTAATGCCTATAGCTTTCCTTCCCTGTAGCTAATGTTATTGTCCTGTTAAAAACGATGACGAATCATCGTCAGAGAAAAGTTGATCTCCTGTCGGGGGAATCACGACCCTCAGTAATGAGAGCATTTCAACCTAGCGAGTTGCCTCCGTGCCTCGGAAAGCACGTTAAGCCGTTCGTCCCGGCTGTCATTTGAAGATCTTTGACAGTCGTTACGAGTAGTCAGAAGCTTGAGATCTGACACCAGTCTAGCCAAGGGGTATGGTGTTATTCAGTAACTGGGTTATGGAGGTCAGATAGGCGGTCGCTCCATGTAAAACACTGGTACTCAGCTAAATCCGGTAGGACTGGAAGCCGACCCCAACAACAATTGGGAATCGGCTAGGCAGATAATGGGTAAAGAGGAACACGACGCGAGGAGAAGAGTTAAAAGCATCGAATCTTTCTCAAAATATGTCAGTTCTCTCTTTGAGTAAATCATGAAATTCGAGCTCAAAAGAATGGACATCCAATTATTAGCCAAGTAGTTATTTAGGCTGCGTTTTGGTATTTGTATATCTTAGAGTAGTGAGAAATGAGTATATTAGAGGTAGTTTGAAAGTGGCGCCAGTAACAGAAAAGTTAAAAGGAAACCGTTTGTCCTGGTATGGTCATGTGATGAGGAAAGATGAAACGCATGTTACTAAAAGAGTTACTAATAGATGTGAATGGATGGAGAGGGAGGGGACGGCCAAAGAAAAGATGGATGGACTGTGTGAGGAGTGATATGAAAGAAAAGGGCGTCAGTGATGGAGTGACGGAGGACAGGATGGTATGGATGAAGAAAACGTGTTGCGCCGACCCCAAGTAACATGGGATAAGGGCAGGAAGATGATGATATCTTGGAGTAGTCTTATCTATAAATTACTTATCATGGACCGTAATTCTCTTGTTGTGGTTGAAAATTAAACAAAGAAGTCAAAATGGCACAATTTTATTCAATCTAAAATGTACTATTAAGTAGGTATGTAGTTCATAACAGAAATAATCACAACCAGTGTTATTTAGGTAGTCAAATTTTATTAAAAGGTATATAAAATACTAGGTGATGGAATAGGTGGCAGTGTTACTGGGCGATTTAATAAAAAACGTGTAAAATTTATGCCTCTACTTGCAATAGAAAATTTTGTAAAAAATCTAATGACATGGAAACAATAATATTTACATTATAATACTTATAATTATGAACCCTAGTTGATATAACAAATTCATTTAAGCACATAATAGTGAAATGTGTGTGATTTATTATAATATAAATTGTAAAAAAAACGTCATTAAATATTTAAGTACCTACCAGGACTCTTTAAAAGCTCTTTTGAACCTTTTTCTGTACTTTCAGTGTCCAAAATCAATTGTGACCGATTTCACTTATATAAAGGACAATACATCACTATTCCCTAAATTACAATTTGTGACTAGTGAAAAATCTAGTCAAAATTAAGTAGACATTTAAACTATTCATAAATAATAAAGGCAAGTACGTATTTACAGAAAAAAACGGGTAATATTAATACATAATCCATCAGAATATATAAACAAACAATCTGAAACATGTTCACATTACGCTAGAGAAATGCAATTACAATAAAACAATCTATCGTGCGTCAACATCAACAAAACAGAACATAACATACACACAAATTCCTCTAAGAAGACATCACAGTCAGAGATATTACATACTAAATACTTCTGCACTTATAGTCGTTTTTATTTACACTTGAGCAGCAGATTTCTGGCTGCAAATCGTTCGTAACACTCGAAAAGTTCCAAGTATGGGCTATCGAACACTGTTCCTATCTCTTCCAATGAAGGGGCTTGCTTCATGGTTGTTCTTCTCCAGGTTCCCGGAGAGGGTTGGGTCTGGTCTGCTGCGCTTGAAGAAGCCCAGCTTCCATAGCGCTATGATGAGTAGGATTAAGACTATGAGTCCCACTATCACTGAGATGATGATCACCCACAGTGGAACGTCTGTAGGTTCGCTTATCTTCAGGTCTGGATACGCGACCGTCTCCACCTGTTTGGGCAGAAAAGAGATTATTATTCATCAATATCAAGTTCTTCCGAGGACAATTTTCTGCCTGATACTCAGAATAGGGCTAGTAAGCTTACTTAGCAATCTCCAGTTCGTTCAAAATATCACCTAAAATAGCTTGATAAAGATCATTTAATACTCAATACATTTATTGCTTCCACATGTGAACTTAGATGGTAGGTTACAAGTTTAGACCATTGTGGACCCTGTCGGGCACTGCAAAAGTAGGAGAGAGGAAGAGGGCTTTTATTTGATTAAATATTTATTTATTTAGTAGATTGCAATTGGTTAAATGTTAAAGCACGCAGTAGGTCTTTCTGTAGATCCGATGGAGGTCTTAAAAACAAACACATAGAACACTACACTTGCCAGTTTATTTTTTGTATCATCGAAGATCAAGATCGATAAATCTTCAATGCACTTAGAATTAAATTATATATACACAAAAATTTTGGATCTCAAGGAAAATCCGTTTTACGCATCAATATGCTGACAATTCTAAAGTAAATTTGGTGATAATATAGAGTCGGTTAGGTTGATTCTATTTTTAGCTGCAATTAACCTTTTTTATTATAGTTAGGCTCGCGCTTGACCTCTATATCACCTGATGGTAAGCGATGATGTGGTCGACGGTGTAGCAAGCTTGCCTAGAAGTAACATATTCAATAAAACAATAACTGATTCCTAACTTACCGTAGTCCTATCATCAATCTGCTTATTCTGATGAATATTGAAGTGCGCAGGTATACTAATATAAGCAGTAGAGGCTATATTAACTCTGGCTGCTCTCGCGAACTCCTCCACAAGAGTAACGTTCCACAGTCTTGCGCGCACGCTTATTGTGCTGGTCTTCATACGACCCAGCTTGTAGATCACGCACTGGAACTGGATGCATTTCGCTGTTTTTTGTTGGCAGTTCTGGAAAAAAAATAGAAAATTACGGCACTTTATTATGGCTATGTATGAAAATTTAAATTATAGCTACAATAAAACAGATATCTTACTACAGCAAATTCAAATTTAAAAATAATTTCAGTTTAGTTTTAGTTGAGTTAGTTTGTTCAGGTTTTTTTTTTCAAAAATAAAAAATAAATTGGAATAGTGGCTGGATGATAAATGATGGGTTACGGTTAACCGACGTTGCTAGGACCTTTCTGCTGTATCTCGTGTCTCGCGTATTTGATAATAAGCGAAACATGGGACACAGCAGCAAGTTCAGGGCAGAAAAGAAAGATGGATTTGGTGATCCAAATAACAAGACGTTTACAGGGTACAAACAAAAAAAAACTAATAGTCATTCATTTTCATTGTTTATGTCGTGGTGGCCCAGTGGCTAAAACCTCGCCTCTGGTGCTTTAGATCATGGGTTCAAATCCGGGCTAGTACCAATGTGACTTTTTCAAATACATATGTACTTTCTAAGTTTATCTTGGACTTCACAGGCAACGGTGAAGGAAAACATCGTGAGGAAAACTTAGCCTTATATAGTTAATGTAAGTCTGAAATAGCAAAGTCAAGCCTGTTGGGTTAATTAATTCCCAGAGGCGGCTTAATTAATTCTGACACCAGGGTTGGCCATATCCTCACACGAAAAAGAACAAGACTGCCCATAAGCAAAGCCTCTGAAGTGACTGAAGCGATCCTGTCTTTGAAGGCTGGCAAAGCACCTGGACTCGACCTGATTACGGCGGAAATGTTACAAGCCGACTTAGCCTCCGCTGTCGACGTGCAGAACTCCCGGACGACTGGAACAAGGGACTTTTAATTACCGTGCCCAAGAAAGGTGATCTCAGTAGTTGCGATAACTGGAGGGGCATTACGTTGCTGTCGACTCCCTCTAAGGTCTTCTGTAAAATAATCCTTGATAGGCTGTCGAGGGCCGTTGAGCCTCTTCTGCGCGGGGAGCAGGCGGGTTTCCGTTCGAGCCGCTCATGCACGGACCAGATCAACACTCTTCGTATCATTCTTGAGCAGGCATCAGAATGGCAAAGGGAAATTTATCTTACTTTTGTCGACTTCGAAAAGGCCTTTGATACGTTGAAGTGGTCCAGCATCTGGTCCCGCCTTTTGGACATTGGAGTGCCGTCAAAAATAGTCCGCCTATTGGAGAGCATTTATAGAAAATATTCTTGCAAGGTGACTCACGAAGGACTCATTTCGGAGGACATCGCAGTGCACGCTGGTGTCCGTCAGGGCTGTCTTCTTTCGCCCCTCCTTTTTATAATCGTTCTCGACGGAATCATGTTACGCACTCACGATAGCAGGCGTCGCGGGATAGAGTGGGGATTGACCAACGTCTTGGAAGACCTGGACTATGCCGATGATCTATGCCTGCTGAGTCATACACACGCTGACATGCAAGCGAAACTGAACGACCTGCGCCAGGAGGCGGCGAAAACTGGGCTCAAAATTAACATCCGAAAGACTCAAGAGATGCGTACAGGTGTGAAGAATTCTACACCGATGTTAATCGGCACAGAGGTTGTGGAACGCGTCCACAAATTCACGTACCTCGGGAGCGTCGTGTCAGAAACTGGAGGAACTGAAGAGGATATCGCTTCTCGGATTGCCAAAGCGCGAGCTACCTTCGCGCAGCTGAGACCTGTGTGGCAATCGCGGAAACTGACCCGAAGGGTTAAACTCAAAGTCTTCGGGTCCAATGTCAAATCCGTGCTGCTCTACGGGTGCGAGACGTGGAAGGTGGACATACAAAGGACATCTCGCGCCAAATCCAGGTCTTCGTCAACCGATGTCTTCGTCGCATCCTCGGAATTTACTGGCCCGAGATCATCTCTAATGTAGAGCTGTTGGAGAGATGCAACGAGACCCCGATCGACCGACAGATCAAGCGGCGTAAATGGAGTTGGATTGGTCACACGCTCCGGAGGGATTCCGATCACATTCCTAAACAGGCCTTAGATTGGAATCCTCAAGGAAAAAGGAAGCGAGGCCGTCCCCGACAATCTTGGCGACGTACCGTATTAGCTGAAGCGACAAGCATAGGAATGGCGTGGAGCGAGGTGAAGCGCGAAGCTCAAGACCGGTCTCGATGGAGGACTACTGTGGAAGCCCTCTGCCCCAGCTAGGGGACATAGGATCTTAAGTCATAAGAAAAGCCTGCTGCCACAATTGTATGATTTTTCAACTCGGGATATATACAGGGTGGGTATTCGGAGAATACGGCCGTTAAATTATGTTATTTACTTAAAAGGCCTCATAAAGTCTGGCAAACGAAAGTAGACACTCGATTTATTTGCAAACTTTTTATATGGCAATGCTATATTAATGTCAACCTCAGTTTTCCAAAACAAGATGGCGTGTTGTTTTGATTTGTTGTGGTCTTGTTAATAGCATTTATTTAGTGAAAAATGAATAAAACAATTAAAATTGGATTACGGGAGATGTTCTTTCGAATGATGTCTAATTTAAAGAAAAAAAACAAGAGAAAGACGCCGAATTTAAACAAAAACAAGGTTGTTTACGTGTGGTGTTAGATTTCTTAAGTAGTATGACGCTAATAATTTGATACTTTGTTTTAATTCGTATTACTATTGATGCAGAAACTATTTCTCTATTATTGTTCACATTCATTTTATAATCAGTTAAACACCTTCATAATAATGCATTATGGCTATTTATCATACCAAAATAAAAGTTGCGTTGTAATTTTAACACTTTTTTTCTTTTACAAAAGATCTGGAGGATGTAGTAGGGGTTAATGAGATAGTGAAAACTATTGAAAAACTTACGGATTTAGATCAGAAAGATAGGATAAGAATCCTGAACCAGTACTTGGATGAAATATCTAGCAGAGGAGTGGAAGAAAATGACTGATCATGTCATACAATGTTGAAAATAAATATAATGAAAGGGATAGAATTACAGAAAATATTTTTTAAAGTTCCATGATTAATATACGAAACAGTGATTCCAGTGACTCTAATGAATCTATGCACATGGAAGTCTTAGATTCAGATTTTGATTGTGGTAGTGAATAAACCGAAATTATTATAGAATACTGTTGTTTTTTTTTAATTCGGATTGATATATCACATATACCACATAATAACTAAAGTATTGCTTGCCTAAAGTACCAATAGTATTTATATTCAGACGAAGTAAACTTAATAATTCTAAAGTATCAAATTAGGTTATTCCAAGTATCTCATACTAGTTTGGGGCTGCTATGCCGAGATTTTTTAAATTTGCCGCGCTTTTTCAGTCTCTACTTTCGTTTGCCAGACTCTATAACTCGATACTTAAAATATACTACCATAGAGAAAATAAAACTACGTTATATATACTACAATAGCTTATTCATGCATATTCCATGCATGAAAAAATATATTGTTCCAGTATATAAATAATAAAAAAACTAAAATAGAATACTAATAGTGAAAACAGAATCAAAATTGATAAGAGAAAAAGATATAACAATTTAAAGAGATATAGCTTTTCTACCGAAATCTACGAAAACGCCGTTATCTATGGCAGCTGTATAGGCGTCGTGCCATCTGACGTCATGTGGCACCTAGGAGTTCTCTTTCAAATTCTTAACTTTGACGCTGTTTAATATCGTCTCCGATAGAGATATTTAAAAAAAACTTTCATTTTGTTTACATTTTTAATTTCTTTCGTTACGCTCGCGTTTGACCACTATCTCGCCTGATGGTAAGCGATGATTTGGTCGACGGTGAAGTACGCTTGCCTAGAAGTAACCTATTCACTCTTGACTTAAAGACCCCAAGGTTGTAGCTATCAGGAAACAAAGACTCCGGCAGGGAATTCCACTCCTTAGTTGTGTGCACAATGAAAGTATACGTAAAAAGCTTTGTACGTATGGGTGGGATATCCACCATGTACCGATGGCGCATTGCCGTACGTCTTGTAGTCCGATGATGGAAAGGGCTAGGCGGAATCAAATGGTGGAGTTCCATCGCACATTCCCCAAAATGTAACCGATAAAAAACAGACAGGCTGGCCACTTGGCGTCGATGTTCAAGGCTCTGGAGCTTTGAGGCGACCACTTCATCGTTGCCGATAAGCCTCTTGGCCCGTTTGTCAATCGACTCCAGTGCATCAAGTTGATATTTGGCAGATCCGTCCCAGAGGTGATATACTATAGTTAATAAGTATTTCATATAGCAAATAAAAAATATACATGCATATATTGCATATTGCAAAGACATTGCTGATAACATCACTTACCAAATTAATAACATGTTTCCTGTCAGTATATGCCTCAGCCTTCACAGCATCTTCATCTCTTTTCCGTCTCACTTTATTACTACTACTGCTATAAGAGCTAGAACTGGAGTACTCCGTGTACTTTTTTCTAGTTTCGTTGTGAGACTTTTCGTTTGAACTGACGCTAAGTTTGCCTGTCGTTAGGAATGGGTTGATTTCTAAGTTCTCTAAGGGTTCTGGTGATCCTGGTCGCGTGGTTAGGTTCAGTGGGTTGGTCTCTCGGGCGAAACATTCTCCGTTTTGATCTGAAACGAATAAAACAACTTACTTTAATAAATATTCATCATCATAAAAAACGAATCACTCTGTTTAGGTAACACGGTAGATTAAAATGCGTTCCGCGGTATAAAAAACGTTTCAAAGGGAATTATTATGAACTCGAATATCCAGTTACTTAAATTTTATATAGACTGAGGATAAAACTAAGAAGCTCATGATTCGTTTTTTTTTTGTCTCTCTCTGCTCTATAGAAATCTGTTGCACACAACAATAGGCCACTGTTTTGGCTGATATTTTTATCTGGTTAAGGCTTTTAGCTTGGAGTGACACTTCTCAGATGAGTCTCATTCCATCCAGACGAATCTATACTGAAGAGTTGGAACACAATGTCTCTTCAGCCTTCGATATTGGAGACCTTGGTCTCCACTCGGTCTGACCGCACGCTCATTTTTGTGTTTTGTTAGTCTTTTCTGGTAGGCGTCGCTATATTTTGCTATCTCCTGTTTGACAGTTGGTAGTTTTATATCAAGGTATATGATCTTATTACTGATGTATTGCGGGATGTTAAAGATAGCCCTCAGTGTTTTTGTTTGTAATCTTCATCTCATCATTCAATCTTGATTAGTAGTCATATTTTCGTCGAGGTTATTTTCAAGATATGACTTTTAACTTCAAAACATATAAAAATCATTGTAACAATGATCCACCATTGGCTCTGAGCCTTGGGTCCCGTTTCAGTTAAGGGCCAACGTAGAACGGGACGGGATGGCAAGGGTTTTTGCCGTCAGTTAGCGCACACTAGCCGCTTATATACCGCGGCATTCCAGCGCCTCGCCACGGCATGCCACGGCGTGCCGCGGCAGCTCCTGCAGCCCGATACACATTTAGTCTTCAATTGCATTTGATCGAGTGTTGATGTGTGTATTCATTAGTCCTCCATGTTGGAATTAAAAACACGCCGTCTCTGATAAACTCTCGTACACTGTCGTTAGAGACGCGGGCGCTAATGGTGTGCATCCCCCGCATCTTTACCCTCGCCTCACCCCGTGGTATGTCAAAACTAGCGCCGACGTCCTCAGCACGCCGTTGCCTACCACAGTACGCCACGGCATGTTGTTGCCTGCCGAAGTACGCCACGGCATGCCATTGCCTACCGCAGTACGCCACGGCATGTTGTTGCCTGCCGAAGTACGCCACGGCATGCCATTGCCTACCGCAGTACGCCACCGCATCCCGCCGAGGGAGCCCGTGGCGCTTCGTTCAATGCCGTACAATGAAATCCCTTTCGATGCCACGGCATCATATTAAGGCATAGCAATTTATGTCGTATTTCTTTATCCTTACGTTTGAATTTCCATTGGTAAAAATTTAAATCCCTTGCCATCCCGTCCCGGTTTGCGTTGGCCTTAAGGCATTTGCCCATCAGTAGGATATTGAAGGCCAGTGTCAGTGTAATTCATTGCCTATAAACTTTATTCCCTAGTAACAAGAAACAGATACTGACCAGCTTCTCCATCTACAGTGGGCACATCTTCAGGATATAACAGCCACTTCCCTTGTGATGTGTCGGATGCGAGCTGGTGAGGCCACTGTATCACAACCTGTACCGATGATACGTGCCATGGACCCTCGTTGAACACCTGGAGAAAAATGAAAATAATTAAGATTATGATAAACCAAAGTTGGGTTTGTTAGACAACCTGATGATATACGGGTGCTGAATGTGGCAAAAAAAGCCAATAAAAAGGAGAGACTATTTTTTCTTAAAAATTGTCAAAGAAAAAATTGTATGTCCTTTTTATTTAGTTTCTAAAAAAATATCTCCAAAAGCTCCAGGTAGATTTTCTTTACAATAGCATACAAACTTCGGTAAAGGCACAGATAATATAATACTAGCATATAAAGAAACCGTACCGACGGAACTAGCGTTTTTCGCCTGATTAAACTGACAATTTTTTTACATCGATCGTGATTGGTTCCGCTGCGATAGATGCATGGTGTTAGCAGTGAGTTGCTAGTAAAAGGGTTTACTCGGTTCGTGTATATTTTTCTTTAAATACAGTGACGATTTGTTTTATAGTATTTTTATTGCACGTTTTTACCGTTTCAATGCACCAAAATTTGTTACAATACAAATTTAAACAAACAAGAAGAAAACAACAACAACATGGCTTGGCACGCGACGATGGGAAGAGACCAGACGGGATGACCATAATGGCCTTTCTTCGGCCAGAGGATCAGCATTGCCATCCAACGTGGCAATGCTGCCAGCGTTCTGGGCACGTTTCCCATTGACATCGATGTGGACGAATTTTTTGATGCACAATGAGGTCTTTTCCGTCTCCCTTTTGTATTTGTATATAGGTTTGTTTTTGTTTTTAGAATTTTCAATTGTAACAAACAAGTGAAATGCTTCAGAAATTTAAAACACCGCCATCTATTGGCATCAATTTTAAATAATCCTTTCAAATAATCTTTGTTATGTGAATTACGAACCCAATAATCCATAATTTTGCGCTTATTTGAGTTGATAAAACAAGAACATACAATTTTTATGTTCAGTTCCAAAAAATTATAATTTTACACACAATTCAATAACAAATCGGTACATATCGCGCCATCTAGTGAGATTTTTGTGAACCGAATTTTCTTCCTTTAGCTGGAACCCCGTGGTAAAAGTATGGCAATTTATTTAGGTGCACAAACTTACCTGATAAGTATGGACCACCCTAGTACCGATGTCATCAAAGTACTCCATAGCAGACTCTCCCTTTATTCCGCCACCGTAAAATACCTGTTCTGGCCGCGCCACACTGTAAACATGATAGAAGTTGGTTAGCAACATTTTAAATAATCGGAATATTTCTACAATACAAACAGCATTAAAGTAAAAACAATGAATCGAACTATTTATTTAATCGTACAGTTTAAGTGGTCTTAAAGTTTGAATAGAGTATGTGAGGAATGAGAACCGTCATGGCGTAAAATGGAAATAACATTATGATTTTTATAAAACACTAAGAATATTACAAAAAACAAACTGAAAACATTATAATAACTACCTGGGCGACCGGGCTCTGCTCGGTTGAAACTAGAGAAAACGACGTTTTCTAAAAATGAAATCTAGCTAGATCAATTTATCGCTCCCGCAGGGGGTCGGCATACTAAATTTTATGAAATCGTTGGAGCCGTTTCCGAGATTCAGATTATATATTTACATAAATTGCTCGATTATAGGTACCAGGTAGATAGATATTTCTAACATTGTTTCAAAATATCAAGATGTTACAGTCGGACTATAAGGACGTAACAGTGTTGTCGAATAACAAACACGGTGGAGTTTTGGCGGGAACGTGATGGCGTTTAAGTTGCTTCTCTGTTTTATTTTCCTAAAATTGCGTTTAACTGAATATTAATAGTGTAAAAATGGTGGTGTTTTGTTCTAATAATATTAGTGAACGTGCACGAGTGTGGGAAAGTGAAACACAGCGGTAGAACATGAGTTTGTTCATGTTGTCGACAAAACTCCGTGGAGGCTTCCAATAAAGTTACCGCCATTTTACTGGGGCCTAACTATTATATATTAGTCTATGACTAGGACATTGGACTAAAAACTAAAGAAACTAGAACTTCTAAACTTGAAACTGGCTAAATGCACAAAACGTGCGAAGCCAAAACAAAAAAAAAAAAACACGGTAATTAAACACAGCTGCGCCCTCAAATCTTATGACGGTTCTCTTGCCGCACAGACTCTAACAGGATTTTGCGACCAGAAAAGAACAGGCATTAGACTACCATTACAGCTTTGCCATTAAGCTGGTTGGTTTGAATTGCTTCGATAAAAAAATCTGTAATATCCTATCCCATAACAATATTAAATCCTACTAATATTATAAATGTGATAGTTTGGATGGATGTTTGTTACTCAATCACTTCAGAACGGCTGAACGGATCTGGATGAAAGGAGATGTTGGATTTTGGGCCATCACTAAGTACACTACATACATAAATAGGAAAAAAAATTGAGGAATACCATAAAAATACTAACAAATTAATTTGAAGAAGGGTACATGCTTAAAAAATGATCATTTGATCAATTTTTTTACTACGATAACCCTATTTTTAGAGTAGCCATGGCAGTTGTGTTTGACATGACGTTGGACGACTTTGACAGTTTTAGGAAGTGACGTCTTTGGGTAATTCTTTGCTTTGGCTTTGAATTGGATATGTTTCGGCGTTTTTAGTGGTTGTTTTAGTTTTGCTACTCATTTTGCTACTACGGATATTGATTGATTGTTTCTCTGTTGCAGTTGAAATCGTGTTGTTTTATTAACGCAGATCTTACGATGACACGTCCATCAAATGTCATTGTCAAAATGTAATTTTTCGCATACTACTGATCTGATCCACCATGTTTAATAGATGTTGTGTTGCTCTACTCGATAAAGCTAATTTAAGTTTACATTGAAATGAAGTGAAATTAAAGAAATTTAACGATAAAAAACGGTTACTATAAAATATAGCAATATTTACATAAAGTGTACATAGACCTGGCCCAGGCTCCATATATTTCTGGAACATCTCCTTTGGTACAGAGATGATTATAATTTGGAAAAGCACATAAGCATTTTTTTTTTTGTGGGTAGTTGTACCAATTAACACTAAATAAAAAACGCTTGTTATTAAAATTCAATTTAATTTAATAGAATAGTATTTAATAATATTTTATGACATATTTTATAAGTTTATAGTTATTACCTGCTGGTGAAGCGTTATCCTTACACTTTATTCACTACAAATTACTGTTAACATCACACCAACATAATGGATTCACTGACTAGCACTTTGAGTGACCTAAAGGACTTGTTTCACACACGGATGTCCATCTTTGAAGCTGAACTGCTGAAGGCCCCACCATCACCGGTCACAAGTTCCGGCCTAGCAGTTGAATTCAACATGTTCCGGGCATTCATCTCCCAAGCCCTCAACACCCTTCAGCAACAAGTGGAGCTTCTAGCCCGTAGTGTTGATCAAATGGAGATGCGAGGACGGAGGAAAATTCTGCTTTTGCATGGCGTGAGTGAGGAGCAGAAGGAGGACACCGCCAGGGTCATCGCCAAAGTAGTTAATGATAAACTGCAGTTAAGCGACTTCACTGTAGCTGACATAAGCCGATGTCACAGGATGGGTCGAGCAGTGGCCAATAAAACCAGGCCTATCCTATTTAAAGTTCGCAGTCTTGCGTTTCGTGATAGGATCTGGTTTTCTAAAATCAAACTGAGGGCCTCGGGCATTACTATGTCCGAGTTCCTTACAAAGGGGCGGCATGATGTATTCCTGGCTGCGAGGGAGAGAGTTGGCGTCTCCAGGAGCTGGACTAAGGCGGGCTGCGTCTATATTCTTGGTCCCGGCGATACGCGACACCGGATTGAGTCTCTCGCTGAATTGGACAAAATTGTGCCGATTCTCATTGACGCCGAACCGAGTGTATCTAAAGCAGCAATGCCAGACTCTGTTCCGACCACTGCTTCTGTGAAGACCGCAAGGCTGAAGCGTGCTACTGCTTTGAAGAAGTGATAGACTTCCTTGTGATGTTTTTTATGGAGATCCGGGTGATATTTTATTCTGTTTTACCTCAACTATTGTTTGATAGAACTTCAAAATTATTGTTTACATTTTGTCTGTCACGTCTTGTCACTGTCAGATAGACTATACTAAACGTCAATTTATGTTCCTATCGGTGCGTTCCGTTTTAAGTAACGGTGCACTTTTTAATCTTTATTTGTATGTTAACTTAATTTTCTTGATCTCTATTTCTGTTTTATACTTTTTTTTTTTTTTTTTGTTTCGGATTCTGTTTTTGTTGCCCGGATTCACCAATTTTTTATGGATATTTTTTTTTTTTGTATCTTGTTTAATGTTATTGAACGCAACTGGCAGGTGAATTTATTAATAGTTTATATTTTCGAGATAGGATTTTATATATTTATATTATTATATTAGTTATATATTCATGTCTATTGATGAAAGCAGCGATAGCAATAGTTTTTTTTCTTTGACTAGTAGTGACGGCAGTTTTGTGAGTGTACCTTCTCTCGCAGACAATCTTACAGCGCAGTTTTCCGATGTTCCTAAGAATTTCAACGTTCTACATATCAACGCCCAGAGTATTCCGGCTCATTTCCACGATATGCTGGCAAGTTTTGACTGTAAAGACATACATGCCATTCTTATTTCCGAGTCATGGCTTAAACCCTGTCTCCCTTCTATTAGTTACTCACTTCCTGGCTTCGTACTCATTAGAAACGACCGGACGCTTGGTGGTGGTGGTGGTGTTGCCATATACCTTCGCGCATATATTCCTTTCTCTGTTCTCAATGTGTCTGCACAGCCACCGCCATCGAATGCTGGTGAGCATCTCTTTCTTGAGGTCGACCTAAATAATTCCAAATTACTCCTTGGCGTCTATTATTGCCCTTCCTTACGTATCAATTTCTTCTCATCATTTGAAAAGCTCTTAGAAATGCTTATCCCTTCTTACAGTCATAGCATAATCATGGGTGACTTTAATACTTGTCTCTTGAAGAAAGACCATCGTTCTTCTTCCCTGAGTAATGTTTTGTCTTCTAGTAATCTTTCTATTCTTCCACTTAGTGCTACTCACCATTTTCCTAACTCTACTCCTTCACTTCTTGATTTGATTTTCGTCTCCTCTCCTGACCGCGTCGCTAAGCATGGCCAATGCTCAGCCGATGCCTTTTCTTATCATGATCTGATTTTTCTTTCATATAAAATTCGTCCACCTAAGGCTAAAGCCAAAACTCTCATGCAGCGCAATTTTGGTGGTATGGACGTTGACAGTCTTTGTAAGGATGCCAGCAATATAGATTGGTCTTCTCTATTTGCCTCTACTTCAGTCGATGAGCAAGTTCTTACGTTCACGACTAAACTTGTTGAGCTTTACGACCATCACGCTCCTGTTCGGGCAGTTAAAGTAAGGCATTTGCCAGCGCCGTGGCTGACAGAGGAAATTAAAAGTATCATGAACAAAAAAGCTACGGCAAAAGCCAAATTTAAGCGTCGGCCTACTGACGCTAATAGGGAAAGATATGTCTCAATCCGTAAACACTGCAATAAGGTGTGTAGGAATGCCAATCGCCAACATATTCATGATTCTGTCCAAAATGGGGACGCTTCCAAAGTTTGGAAATTTCTAAGGTCACTGGGGGTCGGTAAATCCAGACAAGAAACTATCCCTAAAGATATAAATATTGACGCAATGAATAATCATTTTACTGTTTCGTCCAATTTTGATAGGACAACTAAATTAAATACATTGAATCATCTTTCATCTCTGCCGACACCCAGTTATTCTCCATTTGTTTTTGGTCAATTTTCTGCATGTGATGTTAAGAAGAGCATACTATCGATTTCGTCAAACGCAGTAGGAAGCGACTGTATCAGCCGTAAAATGCTACTGCCAGTGCTAGACATTATCCTGCCCGTAATTTGCCACATCCTCAATTTTTCTGCGTCTAGCAGTGTTTTTCCAAGTTCATGGAAAGATGCTCAAGTAATTCCTTTACCTAAAAAGTCCAATCCCACATCCTTCTCTGAGTATCGTCCAATATCCATCTTGCCATTCCTATCCAAAGTCCTTGAACGGTTAATCCACAACCAAATAAGCACCTTTCTCTCCAAAAATAACCTCCTTAACCCCTTCCAGTCCGGCTTCCGCCCTGGTCATAGCACAACTACAGCGCTTCTGAATATTACAGACGATATAAGGTCTGCCATGGAGATGGGTAATCTAACGGTTTTGGCTCTACTGGATTTCAGTAATGCCTTTAATACCGTGGATTTTGATGTTTTACTTGGCGTCCTTTGCGCTCTTAACATATCTCCATCGGTTGTTGAATGGTTTCGTAGTTACCTGTTTGGTCGCCGACAACGTATTTGCATCGGGGAGACCTTGTCTTCCTGGTGTAGTACTTCTGCCGGGGTTCCTCAGGGCGGCGTTCTATCTCCCTTACTTTTCGCAGTTTTTATTAACTCAATATCCAATGAATTAATTTCTTCCTACCACCTTTATGCAGATGATCTTCAAATTTACACACGATCTCCTCTTAGTAATCTATCTGAGGCTATCTTGACCATAAATAGTGATCTGGCCTGTATATGCGACTGGAGCAAGAAGCACGGACTTACGGTGAACCCTATAAAAACGCAAGTTTTGGTGGTGGGCAGTTCAAGGTTGGTCTCAAGGATCGACTGGACGACTCTTCCCCAAGTTTCTTTTGATAACTCTGTTGTACCCTTTAGCGAGAATGTTAGGAACTTGGGGATATTCATTGACAAGAACTTCTCTTGGACTGCCCAGCTGCAGGAAGTTAGCCGAAAGCTATTCGCATCTGCTGGATCTCTGAGGAGACTGCGTAATTTTCTGCCGACTGCCACCAAGATTGCGCTTGCGCAATCTCTTCTTTTACCCATCCTTGATTATGCTGATGCCAGCTATCTTGACCTCACTGAAGTACAACTTGATAAACTTGAGCGTCTTCAAAATGTTTGCATAAGGTTCATATTTGGTTTGCGCAAATATGACCATGTCACAGAATTCCGCGAGAAACTCAAGTGGTTGCCAATTCGCCTTCGCCGGAATGCTCATATTCTTTCCCTCCTGTATAATATACTATTTTTCCCATCTACCCCTCTTTACCTCAAAAATCGATTTCAGTTTTTATGTGACTCACACACGAAAGTTCTTAGGTCATCGGATAACATGAAACTTAAAATGCCAATGCATTCCACTATCTTCCTGGACAAATCTTTTACTGTCCAGGCCGCTCGTCTATGGAATGCATTGCCTGTAACTATAAAACGCGCGCAATCACTGCCGATCTTTAAAAGACTGGTAAAGGAGCACTACCTGTCACTGTGATCTTGTTCTTGTTGAAGCTGTATCGTTTTCTTGCCTGTTTATTTATATGTATGTATGTATTTATGTATCTATTTTAATATTTTATATTTAGTATGTAAGCACTGTTTGTAACTTATTATTTTATTTTAACTTGCACCAAGTGCAACCCCATGTCGTGTCCAGGCTATCTCTCTCCATTCTGGGTTGCCTGGAAGAGATCGCAGAACGCGATAAGGCCGCCTGTTGTATGTTTGTTTTTATTTTAAGGTTTCCATATGTGTTATTGTTTTTTTATCTTGGTGTACAATAAAGTATATAATAAATAAATAATAAATAAGCTACCCTTTTATCCCGGTATAATGATTCCTCGGGATAATAAAACAGAATTCACGCGTGCGTTACCCCGGGCAGAAGCTAAATAATATGCTCTTACCCCTTGATCAGCAGTTCAGCATTCTTGATGACCAGCGCTTCAACCTCCACAGGCTTCTTCCCAGTATGCAGCTCCTTAGACGTGGAGTTAGCCCACACGGTGAACACCACTGATTGGTCGTTGTCCTCCAAAGCTCGCGCGTCGAAACGCATCGTGATTGGTGGAGAGCCGTCCGCTTGCTTCTTGAAGGGGTTCTCCAGCATGCATGTTACTGTCGTCTTGTTTAGACTTGTGCAGATTACGTGTTTGTCCTGGAACATTATAATTATAGGATTTTAATTAGTTATCTGCTGATTTGTTCCTACATTCTAAATCATTTCTTCCACTCGAATCTGAGCTACACAGTTACATTTTGACATTTATTGACATCAACGTCCTCAACTAGAGAATTTGTTTCAGTTTTCATTTACACTCAAGTTGAGAGCAGTGGAGAAAGTTTTCTTCAAAAGAACTTAAAAAATTGGTGTTATGATCCAGAGTTAAATTCTTGAAAAACCATGCAAGTGCGAGTTGGACTTGCGCACGAAGGGTTCCGTAAGTACCATTAACACAAAAAACGCCGAAAATCTCACGTTTGTTGTATGGGAGCCCACTTCAATATTAATTTTATTCTGTTTTAAGTTTTTGTTGTTATAGCGGCAACAGAAATACATCATCTGTGAAAATGTCAACTGTCTAGTTATCACGGTTCATGAGATACATCCTGGTGTCAGACAGACAGACAGATGAACGGTGGAGTCTTAGTAATAGGGTCCCGTTTATACCCTTTGGGTACGGAACTCAAAAATTGTATTAAGTCGTCACAAACCATGTGTGCCAAACAGTTACAAAGTTACTAACACATTCTTATTGTAGGACTTGTCCTGCCATCTATCTTAACTAGCGGTTACTTTTTACCTCCGATATACTTGTTAAATATTCGGAGTTAATAACGTGTTAAACCCTAATTTACAGGTATTTTTAAGTTAAAGTAAAGCTAGAGATTGAAAAACACTTAAATTCTAATTCAGAAATAGGTAGTGAATAGTAACCTCGAGTTAACATAGATGGCAGCACCAGTCCTGGAACGCGCGTTCTCTAGCGTTGTAGCCACGACTGATATATTTTATGGGCTCGACCTTCTTACAAAGACTAGAATGTCTAACAGCTATCATAATAAACTGTAAAGGTATTATGAAACCTCAAACCCAACGCTAATGAAAAACTGGATGGTTAGATAATTATTCTTCGATTACCACTACTAAGAACATATTATCAGACAGATTGATTTGTACAATTTTTTTTTGTTTGGGTAATCATCCAATGACTTCCTCCCGCTCTGGGTGAAGCGGTAGGGCGTATCAGATTTTTACTGACTAAAACCCACCAGTGTTCCTTCAGTTGCTTGTGCCAGGGCCGAATTCAAATTTATCCGCGAGCCGGGGGGTAACTATAAGGCTCTTAGAGCAAGGTTATTTCGAGTGTGCGTAAAGGACAGATGTATATGACTTGTATAAATCTGTCCCTTTTTCTCAGTAGCACCATGATACTTTTGAAACATCATGGTTCGGGGGCTGGCTTAACTGTTATATTTATTGGATACTTCACGCACATACACATACAGAGGCGGACTCAATGCCTTTGGCATTTACTAAAATGCAGAGACAAATAGTAGTTACATGAATGATATAAATGTATGCGGTGGTGTCTCATACCATACAAAGAAACTTATACTGCTGATTATACTGTTTATTTTTTGTACATCGATCGCGTTCAGTTCCATTCCGTTCCGAACGCGGTCGATTTACAAAAAATAATCGGTATAATCAGATGAAAAACGCTAGTTACGTCGGCACGGTTTCACTGTATGGGATAAGGCATATGTATGCTAGTATTATATTATCTGTGACTTACGCTAATATTAACTGCAATATAATGCAGATTAGGTGGATGGTTGACAAACAACTGCGCTTCGTAGGCAGACTCTCCATAGTTGTCCACTGCTATAGACAGCTTAATTTCTTCCTCCTGACCTAGAGTTAGCGCGTAAGACGTGTTGTCCTTAGCTGAAATGATAGAATTCAAAATTGGATTAGTTATTTGGCCACCTAACACCTGGTCTATGTCCCAGCAGTGGGAACGTTAAAAGACTGATGATGGTCATCAAAACACTCAAAAAGGGATGACAGTCTGGTCTTTACTTTGATTGGACACGCAGAGTTTATTTTTAATTCGTTAAGATCATTAAAATAAAAGTTATGAAAAAGAACCTTACTGTATATATTCATAGAGATTAATGATAAAGATACAAATATATTACTCAAACCTAACTAAATGCAATACTTACTCAGAGGCAGCAACAGCTTAGGATCCACAACCAGGTCACTGATACAGACGGCATCAGCTCCGCAGTCATTGAGGAAGTTGGCGGTGAACATGGAACTGGCAGTAGCGTTCAGTACCGGGTACTGGTCTACGTCAGGAAGGGTGCCGGTAGGAGAGTACTGAGGATCTGCGTGGACGAGGAGGTAGTTCAACTGGAACTGTGGATAAAGATATTATTGTTAAAGACCAAGAGATGAAGGAATACAATAGAAAAATTAAATTCAAATACGACATTTTTACAAAAACAAATAAGTGACTTGAAAATAGAACAATATGATTCAAGAGAGAGAAAAGAGATGTTTACAAAACTGTTATTGCAAAATAGTTTTCGCAGCTGTGTGACTACAGCAAGTGTAAATTGATACGACTTAATAGAAAGATTAACTTTTAGGTTATTAGCAATATTTGCAATTTCTTTAGCAATTAGAGTATACTGAGTCATTGAGTCATAATTTAACGTAGCAAAAATACGACTAAACCTATGGTTATTTTTCGAAATTATTTATTTTGCTGCGTTCTACTCATATTTACAACAGATTCAGTATAAAACCAAACGTAACTTTCAATATAACAGCTGAAATTCTAACAACAAAATAAAGCAAATTCAGAATTACCTTAATCGGAGTCTGAATATCCCTCGTATTATTCTTCAAATATACGATATGTTCTCTACAATCTTCCACATCTCTTCCAAGCATAATAGTCTTATTGACAATATTGCTTTTATCCGAATCAAAGAAGACTCTAGAATATTTCCTTCCACCGGGGAAGGTTTCAGCTTCGATGACGTAGTTGAGTTTATGGATGGTGGACTGAGTGGTCTTGACTAAAGACTCGATGGTGCAGCAGGCTTGGAAGTGGAAGCAAGTGTAGTTGGAGCTGAGGTCGCGCTCGCAGCCGTGGGTAGTGGGGTCGACGTTGATGATGGTGTTTGAAGGTCGGATCGAGGTCTTGATGTCGATGATCGGTCGTGTTCGTATTAAGGCAACGCTGCTCTGAAATTAGAAAAAAAAGAAGGATAAATTAACCACATCGAAGACCATAAGTGAGAAATCCGTGCGAGTTACGATGGAGAAAGATTTATATTAGATTGTCTAATTATACGAAGTAAATGTTTTCTGGGCACGTTATAATACAAACTACAAATTTCTTGGACTTACATTTTCGTATGCGCCAACTAACAAATCAGGATATCCATTGGCATCCAAATCAACTCCTCCGGACAAAGCATAGCCGAAAGTCTTCATCAGAACCGGCAATCCTTCCGCAGAAATCACTTGATCTGGTTTAGAGTTCAAACCCTTTTCTCTATCTCCCATATAAATATATACCACGCCATTGCCTTCGTAGGGACTTCCTACAGCTATATCTTGGCATCCATCTTTATTCAAGTCACCAGCATTTGCAATGGCTATTCCAAACTGGGATTCTTGCTTGCCGGTTAATTTGACGTTATATTCTTGATGAAGACTTGAATTGATATTCAGATACAAGTAGACTGCTCCACCCACATCTCGGGAGAAATAGAAGGGAGCACCGACCAATAAGTCTGGCAACCTGAAATAAATAAATCATTCAGGATAATGAACAGTTTTTTTTATATATTTTACTCTGAGGTGTAAACACATTTTCATCACATGACTCATAATTATTCAATCTGTTTTGAGTACTAGAACTGCTTGTTACTTAATCAGAGCTACTTATAAATTCTGTGGAATGTTGTACTTCACTGGATTGATTATTATTTATCAGTGAAATCAACATAATATCATAATGGGATCATTTGATATAAGTAACAGATTTTCGTTCAATATTTTGTTCAGTCGATCTCATTCACTCTCTCTCTTTAATCTTTATTAGCAGCATCCAATTGATCACGATTTCGACCTCTGACTCCAACATCAGTATTTGACTTTAATCTAAAACTTTTAGGTTTAATGAAATTAACATACCCATCGCCATTAACATCAGCACTGGCTACTTCATATCCGAAGTTAGAGCCAAACTGTTCTCCTTTGAGCAGTAGGGTGAAGTTCAGGATATTCAGATCAGTTCTGCCCCAGTCTTCAGTGGCGAGTTTGCTGAAGATGACTACTTGACCCGTACCTTGAGCTCGTGGTGCTCCAGCTACGTATGAAGCTTTGTCGCCACCGAAGAAGTTTCCGCTAGATACTGACATGCCTGGAATTGGAGATTATATTTAGAAGCTTTTTACGGAAACTGAGTTTTAAAATTTTAGGAATTACTATAATTTCTGCCCGCCGCGAGGGAAATGTTTTATTATCCCGAGGGAAAATTATACTTGATAAATAATAGATATAACCTATATCTGTGCCAAATTTATTCCTGATCCGTTCTGCCGTTCTGGAGTGATGGATTGACAAACATCCATCCATTCAAAAAATTTAATTATAATATTAGCAGGGTATTTTTTAATTAACATATCGCTCCTGTAATAAAATCGTATATAATAAATTTGATATTGTTTGTATGGAGGTTCCAGATCCCAACGAGTTCTGCAGAAAGTTTTAATATACGAATAATTGGAAGCTTATAGGTACTGTCTATTGTTCCGCACTATATTCTCATTAATCGAACAGATTTGACTCAACTGTTCCAAATTTTAAGTCTACTAAGCATTACTCAGCAAATCTTATTTAAACCCACCTAAATAACTATACTTCTCAACAGGACTAGCGCCGTCCTGCACAGGAGCCATATACACGACGTTGTCTCTCTCCAGTATGTCGTCTCTGGTATCCTGGGCGAAGATGGTGCCTCTCCAGGTGTAAGGACCTGGACTGCCCATGAGCAACGTGTCATCATCTAGAAGCGAACTGCTGGTTCCTACTTGGCAGAATCCGTATTCCTCGTGTTCTCTGAAATATTAACAAAAGTTTTTGTCATTTCTAAGCAAAAGACATGATGTAGTTACTTTATTGACAAAACGAAATGCTAGTCATTGGCAGATTGACCATAAATTTCTGACTGTCAACAAAATATCTAGACCGAGATAATTATAATATAAGACGATATATCATGCCCTGAAATTACAGGACATAAATCACTTAGTGATGATAGTTTCGGTATCGTTAGTAATTACAGTCGTAGTCTTAGGCCCATAATCATTAACTGTTCTCATTTCAGAGAAAACTTACCTACTTTTGGCGCAAGCAAAGAGTAAAAGATAGTAGCTCATACAGTGGCAAAATATGGAAAGCTTTTAAATGTGACCTAGCTCGGTGATAAGGATAACCACATCTTGTTGAAGGATCATACATTAGAGGAGAATCTTCAAAAAAAAAACTAATTAAAAAAATCAAAAAAACCCGACTGCTTTGAAAGCGGACCAAAAAGACATAAACAAAGAGAAAATCATGCTGTGCAGTCGGAGGATACATCTGGTTTTGGTCAGTCAGCTCGCGAATATGTGATGCATAATATAATTTTTTTAATGTTTTTTTTTTATTTATAACTTCTCAGTGTTTTTTTTTTTCGAATTAGGTTCAATAAAACATATAAGTGTTGTATATTTTTTGAAATCACCTCTTAAAACCCTTTAGTTTGATAACCTACACGATAGGTTTGGAAGAAGAAAAAAAATTGGGCTCACACAATATGGCGCCCAAAATCCGCATTTTTCTATTTTCAAATTTTAATGTAGCACATGACACTCGCATGGTTAAGACGAATCGATTGACGTAAGAACCATCAAAATTGGCCTACGCGTTTGGCCTCTAGAACGCCACATAGGAACAAACATACACATAGACTGATAAACACATGCAGTTGGGTAATAAGATTCATCATATTGTCTAAATCTTGATTAAAGACGTACATCTTGATGGTTAATGATGGATGAACTTTATCATCTGGACTTATTGATCGTATAAAAATTACCTTACTACAGATCTTCCTCTGCAGGGCTCCATAACATCCACTAATTCTAATTCGTTGTTCAGTGTGTAACATAGTCCTTGACCGAATTGGAGCTCTCCCTGTTTGCGGATATATCTGGAAAATATGTTTTATATCTTTAGATACTGAGTTACACAAATCATATATCACACGAAAATCTGGGATCTAGGTCGCATGAAAATATTTTACACTGCATTCGCTAAAATAAACGTGTTTATTAGCATTTGTTGCGCGTGTAAAATTATAAATATAAGTGACACACATTCCAGTAATCATCGCCTACATGTTTTTGTCATCTTGTAAAAACATGCAAATAGCACTGCAAGTCAAGTCAAATTAAAAAATACCGAAAGCTTTGTTCAAGTTGCCGGAGTTTCCAAATGATACGAACCTATGTGCACAAACGGCTGCTTTCTTCCCCGGACCCTGACTCCTCACAGACACTCCCAGCCATTGCCCCTCCTTGATCTCATCCGAGTAAGGTTCAGTCAGTTGATCAGAATCCAAATCTGCATATTAACAAATTATAAGTACATGCAACTCTGTCATAAGCCGACATCTGTTAGGAAGCATCGATTTTGAAATAATAGCAAAAGTAAATTATTCAAATGAAATTAATCACATATGTATTGTTATTTCATATGGATTATGTTTAACTAAGGTGTTTAGCACAAAGTTTCTTAAGTTTACAAGCTCAATTAGACACAAAAACAGAATTAGGGTATAATTTCTTAGTTTTTACGCAATTCTAAAACACCATGTTATATAAACTCAACCCAAAGTAAATTAAAAGTGAATCAAAACTGCAAAAGAATATATTTATTAGAGATGCGTTAAACAAAGGCAACTTGTTCGAAAGTGATGGCTTGTTGCGTTTGCTTTCAAAACAGAAGTTCAAACTCAATCCCAATATGAAATTGAATCGGTGATAATCTCGGCAAATGCAAAGCATTGCAACCAGGCGTGTGTAATGCTAGAACAAAGTTCTCAACTGACAGCAAAGGAATCTTGCAAATGCATCAGAAAATGATACTCTCTGTATCACGTTGCACAAACATCGTGCATTTGATAGAACATAGCATTTCTTATAAACATGCATCCCCTACTTGATAACAAAACCTGAATTATAAGGTCATCAAACTAAAGTGATAAAAATTCTTTATTATTTGATACTTTTTATATCGGTACAAACAAAACCACTTTGGATCATGCTTTAATTAAAATGATAATAAGATGGTGCTTCACTACATATGTTATTTTTAACGTGAACCGACAGTGACTTATTGGGTAATTAGCCGAATTGATATTATCCACCGTTTAGTGGTTTTAATGTTTTTATCGATATTAAAAGTGTCAGTATAAGTGATCAAGGTGTTTGCTAAGGTGACGATATACTCCTGCAACCTGTAATGAATCAAGGTGATAACAACGTGAAGATACGGCTCAAACTTGTGGTCTCGGGTTAATGGACGTTATCGAAGACTACGTATGTTAATTTATTAATTAATATGTAAGTTATTTGGCCCAGCGTTACTTTGTAGTCTTTTGTTAAACTTATTATTACTCAAAACCAGACATAGATTGGTTTTGACCGTATTGTTAAATTAGAATTTTGTCAGTGCAATCTTCCGCACATTTAAACCGAATGTGTCGTTAATAACTAATGTTTTAGATATATAGCCAGTCACCTTTAGTTTCTTGTTACGAGTTAAACGGTCATGTGAATTTTCACCTATTAAGATGTTCGTGAGATTAAACCGTAGATTAAGTTTTCAAGGCCTAACATATTACGAAGCTCTATCTTAACACTATTTCAAGCTCTAGATCTAAGTTCGTCGGACTCTACTAAATACGTCTTCGTTTGAGTTTCCTCCAAGTTCTGTATATTGAACTGAATACACTCTAGATAACGATCGGTACTTATCATACGTATATATAGTAAATATGTATATAGGTTGTACTATCTAAAGTGCTGTGTAGCTCAAGCATGTGATTTCTGTGCTGTTGCAAGCAGTTAGTGCTTTATATTAACGTAAGGAGGATGCATTTTCTGTTGATGAATACCCTTGTATATATTCTTCTTGTAAACCTAAATTTCAGAAGATATTTAATAGGATTCCAGCGGATTTCGTTTAAACTGAGAGCTGATAATATTACGTAAACAAAACACACATTGAGAATATCCCTCTGAAGACAGTGAAGACCACTGAAAGACTTTCAATAACAAAAAATGCAACCAGTATACGTAAAGACGTGAATGTGATGTATTGCAAATAAAAATTCAAACCACTACGTTAGATATCATGCGTTGCGATCATAATGACGGTCCAGCTGGAACTTGAGCAAGATTTGACGATTAGTAAATCAAAAAGTACAATACAGCGATTAGTCGATTAGTCGAAGAGCAAAATGATTAAGAATAAAAGGAGGTTGAGACCACAGCTCACTTACTCGTGTCTATCTTGCCGTACTTCGCTGTTTGGGGCACCACCGACAAAAGACAACATTTTAGTTAAAACTTATATCGATACTTTAATCGATTACATTGTTGTTTCGGTATTGAATGACGTTCCAGCGATTCCTTCGTCTGCGTCTGTATCTAAGCTGTGAGCACACGCTTTGTAGGTACTACTTAGCAAGTGTTTTGCCCTAACTACAAATCATCTAGTTCATCTATGTGTGTATTTGACAAGTTCATCTAAAGTGATTTTAAAAACAAAACACAGTGTGAGATCTAAGACTATTGTTTTAAAACTCTTAAACTATAACTTAATTAATACTTTGTAATTAACAATTTGTGGTTAGACCTTAATCCTGCGTTAATCATGTTGTATGTACAACTGTATTCTTTGAAAGTTGACTGAAAAAGGAATAGGTGTGATAGAGATCGGATGTCAAATGCAATGAATCCATGTCCAGATACGTGACAGGAGGTTCAATGCATAGGTCAAAGGCTTTTGATTGTTTCTCAGCGCAGTATCCTTCCTACAAATGGTTCTGTTTACGGTTTACTCACTCCTTTTCCCATCAGTGATGATTTGTATGCAGTCGGTGGGAGCTGAGGTCATGCTACACTTCCATAGCGCACCCGACTTTTTCGTGTTCGGCTGTAGATTCTGGCCCAGTGGAGCACCAACCAGCAACCTGTGATAGGGAAAATAAGGGTTAATGAAAAAAATTATTAAACAAATATTATTTATTTAAGTATACATGTATAACTTTACAGGTCACACCAAAGGCGTGATACAATGCAATTAACACAAGAAAACAACAAAAAAATATACTACAATGATATATGATACAAGAATTAGGCAAAATAAAATATATCTATAAACAAATGAAAACTAATTTAACAATAAAACACAAGATATAACAAAAAACATAGAAGAAAAAATACAAAAAGAAAATAACAACAACAAAAAATGTAGGTATTATTAAGTATGCATAATCGATTACAGAGTCATTATTTCAAAAGAAAGCGTGAAAAGCGTAGATCGTTACGGATTACAAATTTGTAGTCGTGTAGCCTAGCAGCCTTGATCCATGTTCAGTAGGGGATAATTATTACTAACATCATAATTAATGAAGTAATAAACCTATCGCAAACTAATGAGGTCATCATAACCTTTAATCTACCAAAATAAATAACATGATAAAGTTTTTTTTTTTGTAAATCTCTTGTATCTGCAATCAGTCTACTTTAAGCAGATGTGGTAAGTGACAGTTGTCATTAAGCTTTACTGGCGGACAATCGCCTCTGCGTAGCGTGAAAGTGGCCTGTACCGACTTAGATGAGCTAACTGTTATTCCCCACTTTTGGAGCCAGTCAGATATTTTGTCTAGACCTTTTTGCAGCGTTTGTGAAGCAATCGTGGAGTGGTTGCTAGCCAGAATTGCAGTATCATCAGCAAAGGTAGCTTTAGTCATGCTGTACTCTGCTGGCAAGTCTGATGTGTACAACGTATACAGAATTGGCCCCAGCACTGATCCTTGGGGGACGCTAGCCTTTATTTCGAATAACTTCGACGTTGCCTCAGCTTCTTTGACTTGAAATAGGCGATCTGTTAGGAAGCCCTTCATTAGCTCATAGATGTTGTGAGGAATACAAGCCTTTATCTTATAAAGTAAGCCCTTGTGCCAAACGCGGTCGAAAGCCTTCTGAATATCCAGGAAGACTGAGCAACAGAACTCCCTCTATGATAAAGTTAGTGCAATAACTTTGTTTAATTCATGAATTCTACTAATTGCAGCTGAATCTAAATACGAATATTATAAACAAGCATTAAAGAGCAATAAATAGGTCATCTTAGATAATAACTGTCAGTATCATAACACATAATTTATGTCCCGATTACGAAGTAACCGATAAAATAAAACCCAAAACTGATAAATAACTGCCTTTGGTGCGTCTCTATTCGGGAGGATGTAATAAAAACGATAATTCAGATGATGAGTGAACACTAGCATTAAATTATCTTCCCATTCATGAATCAAAAGGAATGAAGTTGAATAAAACCGTCACTGTCCATTGAGTATAACGAGGTATGATTGCGGTGCGTTAGTGAGCTTTCATTACGTCATTATGTCAGTAATGACACGGTGATGACGGGATGACGGTATCACGGGGCGTACGGACAAACAGTGTTCCTACGTAATTATGCGAGATCACAGATTACCATGTTTACAAGATCCTCGATAAGGAAGTAACGGGCTAACTCAGTGTGACGCAATTAATGTCCCTAACGGTTATTTATGACAAAGTTGAGTAACGTGAGAAAATGTTCAGTATCAAAAAAAGTTAATTCATAAAATCAATACCCTGACGTAAACAAGAAGAAAGTCTTGCTGTTGCTGTGCGGCCTGAGGATCCATATTCGCGAGCTGGCTGACCAAAACCAGACGCTTCTTAATCAGTCGTGTTTTTAGATTTTTTGAATTAACTTTTTTTTCTGAATTTGGTACATTTATGCATATTAGTGTATATTTTTGAAACTACCTCTTAAAACCCATTATTTTAATACCCTACACGATGGGTGTCGGAGAAAAAAAAATTGGGCTCCTACATAATATGGCGGCCAAAATTGACCATTTTTCTACTGCCCAATTTTAATGTAGCTAGTGACACTCAGACGATGACTCAGAATCATCAAAATTTACCAACGCGTTTGGTCTCTAGAACGCCACATAGGAACAAACATACATACATATACTATAAACACATTACACACATTCGGCAGTCGGGTAAAAACAGAATCGCACATTAAATTAATAGTGTTCTGGAACTATTTTAAGAACTTGTCAGTTCCCATGCTCAAATCATTCATGTATTTTGGTAAGCGGTTTAATTCGGGACGGGGGTAATTGAGCATGAACACTCAAATACCATTTCGGAGGCAAAACAATCGACTTTAGTGTTTAAATCAATATTTATTGTACTAATGAACGTTCAACCTTTATTTACTAAAAACCGAGTAAGTGGGAGGGCTATTTACTACTAATGAGGGCTGACATACGGAAAATGTACCTGTTTAATAACCGAGTGAGATCTTGTTAACATCAAACGTATAATACTCGTAACTATTATTAAATATTAAACTGCATAATATTAAAACTTCTAACAACAGTATAGTGGTAATCAATATAAAATTAAAATGCATATACTGTCAGAAACCGGCTTTAAGGTTCCCCTAGTCGACGGCACGAACTATTTTGTGCGCGAGGTTAAAATGCATGCTATCTCATCCGACAACACGTGCGAAAGAGATTGATGCTGTGATGAGCAGTAAGAAGCTAGTTTGCGTACAAATTAGCACTTTTGCAATTTGTATCGAAATGGATGATGATTTAGGACGAAAACGAGCGCGCGAAATTTTATAAACAGACCTTTGGGAGTCTAGATATCATGAAACAAGTGCGAGTCGGACTCGCGCACGAAGGGTTCCGTACTTGGTAAATTGCGGTTTACGATTTATGACGTATTAAAAAAAAACTACTGACTAGATCTCGTTCAAACCAATTTTCGCTGGCAGTTTACATATTAATGTACATCATATATTTTTTTTAAGTTTTATCATTCTCTTATTTTAGAAGTTACAGGGGGGGGGGGGGGACACATTTTACCACTTTGGAAGAGTCTCTCGCGCAAACTATTCAGTTAAGGAAAAAATTATTTTAGAATCTCAATATCATTTTTGAAGACCTATCCATAAATACCCCACACGTAGGGGTTTGATGAAAAAAAAAATTTTTAGTTTTAGTTTCAAGTATGGGAACCCCCAAAATTTATTGTTTTATTTTTATTTTGCCAAGTTTCAACAGCATAGTTCTTATAGTTTCGGAATAAAGTGGCTGTGACATACGGACGGACAGACAGACAGACAGACATGACGAATCTATAAGGGTTCCGTTTTTTGCCATTTGGCTACGGAACCCTAAAAACGACTAAATGTATATTTGCCAAATAAAATTATTTGCATTGTTGAATTACTAATCTAGCCCTGTACGGAGGCCGTTTTGCATTTTTCCTGGTATTTATTTCTGCCCAAAGATGCGTTCAAATTAGTGTTGAAATATAGAATTTTCGGCACTCATAACTTTCACATTTTTTTTTTGCTTTTTTGTTTCCGTACAAGGCTAGTTAATGATGAGACAAAATAATATCATTTTTTATTTTGAACGTACATCGTCAAACAGTGGAGTAATCGCTAGACTACGTGTGTATGGAAGAATTATCGACTAGTGTAACCTTAAACGCATAAAATAAAGCTGTAAATAAACATGAGATGCACAAGACTAAATTAGCGTAAATAATTACAGGTTCGTTCGATCCTTCTCTCCCGAAGCCCGTCATGGCTTAATTAGAGCCGGTACATTTGCATGGTAATGCTTGTGGAACATTCATTGTTTTCCCGATAAGGCCAGTTAACATTGCAACGGTTCTGCACTCTATGCAACCACAGTCACCACTAGACGTTCGATTTCATCACACCCGCTAAAGTGGCCATAACTTATTCGAATAAGCATAGCTCAATATTGTTAGATATTGATATCTTTATTGCTTTATGTTTCTATAATTAATCTTCAGTTGTCAACGTGCTTTTTACCCGACTGCCGAAGAGGGTAATGTGATTATCTAATTATTATTATTATCTAATTATTTATTATTTATTTATCTAATTATTTATTATCTGATTATCTAATTATTATTATTATCTAATTATTTATTATTTATTTATCTAATTATTTATTATCTGATTATCTAATTATTATTATTATCTAATTATTATCTAATTATTATCTATTGTCTATGTATGTATGTTTGTTCCTATATGGCGTTCTAGAGACCAAACTCGTTGGCCGATTTTGATGATTCTTACGGCAATCGATTCGTCTTAAACCTGCGAGTGTCACTGGCTACATTAAAATTGCAAAATAGAAAAATGGCGGCTTTTGGGCGCCATATTGTGGGGGCTCAATTTTTTTTTCTTGGATGTCCTTCGTGTGGGGCATCAAAATAAAGGGTTTTAAGAGTTGATTACAAAAATATATATAATTCTTATATGTTGAAATGTACCTACAACTAAAAGAAAATAACTAAAACGTTTGGTCAGCCAGCTCGCGCATATGTATCCTCCGACTGCACAGCATGATTTTCTTCTGGTTTACGTCTTTTTAGTTCGCTTTTGAAGCAGTCGGGATTTTTTGATTTAACTTTTGTTAGATGAACAATTCAATCAATCAATCAGTAAGCCCTCTATCCTGAACTTCGGTCTGTTTTGAAGTGTTTGTTTTCCTCATTTAGAGGATATCTCTAAGTTCAGTGTGCCTTTTGGCAAAGTTCTCCTCTAACATTTTCAATTGTGTTCTATCTCGGCAACCGTTCTCCAGTAAGGGCCCTCTGTATGTTTCAACTCATCGTCCCATCTCTTAAGTTGTCTTCCACGCTTCCTTTTTCCTTCTCTGGGATACCATTCTGTCACAATTTTACTCCGCTTTTCTTGAGTACTCCTTAACATGTGGCCTGTCCATCTCCATTTTAGTTAGTCTATCTTCGTAAGTACATCCATACCTCTTGTCTGGGCTATATATAACTTATATAGGTGTTTCGTTTCCTATCATGTTTCTTGATGCCTATCATGCTTCTCCCCATCGCTCTTTGACAGTATTGCAGCTTATCTCGGTGGTGTTTTGAAAGAGACCATGTTTCACAGCCATATGTGAACAATTGGTGCTGAGTTGGTAACCCTTTCGGTATGCGCACGCCCCCTTACTCTTAAACCTTGTTTGTACTTTTTTTACTATTCTTCTGTTACTTTGTGATTGTTGTTGTTGTGTTGTGTCTATGTCGAATAAATGTTTTCTATTCTATTCTTAATTACGAAATTATAAATAAATAATGTAGGCTGAAAGGCAGGCGATCCATTGCCATCGATCATCTCGCATCGAATCGATTCGGAGCGCGCGCCATGTTTGATCACTCGATAGCAAATAGCCGATTCGTATTCAATTTAACATTATTCACGGGCAGCGGCCGCTGTGATTATACATACGTAGCTTCGTCTACTACATACCCTTATGCATTTAAATGTACATAAATCATTACTAACCTCGTCGCGTGTCGTCTCTTACTTGACCGTATTAAGGTTACACTAGTCGAAAATTCTTCCATACAAACGTAGACTAGCGATTAGTCTACTGTTTAACGATGAAGGTTTATAATAAAAAATTATATCAATTTGTCTTATCATTATCTAGCCATGTATGGAAAAAAAATGAAAGTTATGAGCGTCGAAAGTTCCATATTTCAACACTAATTTTAACGCATCTTTGGCCGGCAATAAATACCATAAGAAGATGGAAAATTGCAAAACGGCCTCCATACAGGGATATATAAGTTATTCAACAATGCAAATAATATTATTTTGAAAATATGCATTTAGTAGTTTTTTCATGATATCCATATTCCCAAAGGTCTGTTTATACAATTTAGTCCTAAATCTTCATCCATTCCGATACAAATTTGCAAAAGTGCTAAATCGTACGCGAACGTGTTATCGGATGAGATAGCATGCATTTTAACGTCGCGCACAAAATAGTTCGAGCCGTCGACTAGGGGAACCTTAACAAGCTACTTACGTGGCTATTAATGTAACTTTAATGACGGATTTCAATCGACAAAAAAAACGATAATTTAATAATCACTAAGCATTTAACTTGAATTCTGAAACCAGATTATAAGCTTGCTGTTCTCAGAAGAGTAGTAAAGGAGGTAATCCTAACTCTCAGCTTTCTGAATATTATAACAATCTGTGCATTATTCCACCCACGCGCTGTAAGGGTCGACGTACTCAAAAGTCAGGAATAAAGGAAAGCTGTTTACATTTAACAGCTCATTGTTTTGCTTGATGTTGCGACATTTGCTTATCTAAATATTTCGTTAGGAGCGAGAAAGCTCCGCGTTCTAAATTTGAGTTGGACAAATAGAGCTTATGCAGCGCCCTGCGTGCCCGCCTGAGACGTGCACGGCGCTAAAAGCTCCAGAACACTTCCGCGTGGCTATCAAAGAGAAGACGATTGCTTTTTGTTATTGCAAAAGGCGATCGGTCAGACCCTCATGATCAATTTACAGCACAAAGGGCTCATTTATGGTGAAACGTTCCGCGCCCACATCGTGGCGATCGATCGTGCCCTCATTGGGGTTACCCGCAGAGTGCGCCTACGCTGGTACGCTGCGTGTTTATTACTCCATACAATAGTTAAATTAAATATATTGTCATATAGTTATTTAGATATAACTAAAGTGCAGATAGATAAGTTGAGCGACTCCAAAACTTTTGCATTAGATTCATATTTGGTTTACGCAAATATGACCATGTTTCTGAATTTCGTAGTAAGCTCAAGTGGCTGCCAATCCGCCTTCGCCGGAATGCCCACATTTTATCGTTACTCTACAGTGTTTTGTTTATTCCTACAACCCCCTTTTATCTCAAAGAACGCTTTAAGTTCCTTCATGACACACATTCTAGACACTTGAGATCATCGGAGAATTTGAGACTTTTGATGCCTGCTCATTCTACTAAGTTCTACAGTAAATCGTTTACGGTCCAGGCTGTTCGATTGTGGAATGAGTTGTCGATGTCAGTAAGACAAGCCCAGTCACTAGCATCTTTTAAAAATCTTGTCAAGAACCATTTCCTTTCTCTTTAATGCTTTTCTGTTTCTTCCTACTTTTTTTTTCTATCATTGTTCAACCCTTCTTTGATTTTTTTAACATGTAATATTATGTATGTATTTTTATTTGTAAGTTTGTGTATAGTATTTTATATAGCTATATAATTTTTATGTATTTTTTTTTTATATAACAATACACCCTACCCCCTGTTTTTATCTTAAGTTCTTTAGTCCATCCAAAGGTTGTCTGGTAGATATCGCTGTCAGCGATAAGACCGCCTTTGTACCCATAGTATTAATTTGCTGTAAATGTGTTATTTCTTTTTTTTGGTGTACAATAAAGTATATTCTATTCTATTGTAAGACAATATGTTTGCGAACTTAACCCGTGGCTTCCATTAACTGTTGAAATGTAAACAACGTCAACGTCTATCCAAGACCGCTCCTAGTTAGTGTCTCGTGTTTCGTATCCTTGGCCGCACCCAACACTGTGAAGGGCGATAAATTCCCATCTACCACCTATCTATCCTTGACATCGACCGATAATACCACCATATTGCACAACCATTTAGATAGCCATTACAATAAGAATGCATTCCGTGGGTGGTCATCAATCTTTCTTTGAGAGCTTTACGGTTTCTTGACTTGTAAAGTATGTTTAAATGTCAAGTTGATGATATTTGGGGGACCAGATACTAAAATTTATGATGACGACGTATTTGTAGGTGCGTTCGCGTCACGAAATATTTTATTAGGTTATTTCTGGTCGTAAAGAAAATTAATAGCGACCAATCTGCTGCAAGCTTGAGTTGGTTTTTTATCGGTTGCATTTCGGGGAGTGTGCGATGGAATTGCATGATCTAATTCCGCCCAGCTCGTTCTATCATCGAACTACCAGACGTACAGCGATGCGTCATCGGTACATGGTGGAGGATATCCCACCCATACGCACAAAACGTTTTGGGGACACTTTCATTATGTGTACTCCACTCCTTAGCTAGGAGTGGAATTCCCTGCCGGAGTCTGTGTTTCCCAATAGCTATAAACTTGGGGTCTTTAAGTCAAGAGTGAATAGGTTTTGTTCTAGGCAAACGTGTTTCACCGTCGACCACATCATCGATAACCATCAGATGAGATAGTGGTCAAGCTCAAGCCTATAGAGGATAAAAAAAGCCTCAAACAATCAAAATGAGTTTTAAAATGCAACCACTCTATTCTAATTAACTTAAAATCATGAGACATGATGGTCAATTGACCGCACGTCCAAATTAAATCTAAACAGTTGACTGCCAACATCTTCATTAGTCCAGGAACTCGATAAAACTTTGATCTATAGTGAGTAGTATTCGATTAAATCAATTGTTGAGATCATAAGAGCACCGGCCGGGCCACAAATGTGATAGCATGGAACCACAGTAAAAATATACGAACAGTATGGAAACTACCTACAAAACGCTGGTAACGGAACACTCACATAAACATACTGTATGTATTCAAAGTAAAGAAAGAAAGAAAAGAAAGAAAAATATTTATTTGTGACCCGCACAGGAGACACGAGAAAATAAGCATACACTTAAACAATAATAAAATAAAAAACCCTGTGCGAGACCAAAAAGGCTCCTATCTCAGCATGTGCAGTGATATCCAAAAAAAGGTAATAACGCTGCGCTGATATTCTGATAGGGCCTACTGTTGATGCCACGGACACACTTACGGAAACAGGACTTATATAATAAAATTAAATAGAAGAATATATAAATAACAAACAAAATAGAATAAAACACTGAAGACGACACAGTAGACGACCTTCAACCTTCTTTGGGCAGACACCTTTAATCTTTAAATTCAGATCAACCATCTAAGGATTCAGACCACCCCCACATTTCCGTACTTCTAGGTGCAGCTCCTGCACTCGCAGTGGTGGCTGCCTGATCCACCGAGGTGACCACTCGTCGCGTCGCGGTGCTCAGTACTGACCAAAAGTACTCTGTGGTACTGACAGCACTGCGACCGCTGCGCGCTGTGTAAGGGTCTCGTCCGTGCGTATGTTTGTATGAGTGTGCCGTTTCGAGCGTTTGTAGGTAGTTTCCATACTGTTTGTATATTTTTACTGTGGTGGAACTGAATGGAATGCCTACACGCTCATTACGTGTGTATGTGATGCCCTACGTGTTCACATGCGAAAATGGGAGAATGTGCACATTGTATACTTTGTGACATTTCAATGGATTCGAAATTCATTTAAATAGTAATTTAGTCTCTGCAAAATGTCAATTAGCAACCGATATCTATTTTATTGAGGTAAGAGACAACTTATCACAATGTCTCAAAACGAAAGTCTACGACCAGTGTGTGTTCCAGTGATGACATATGGCTCTAAGACGTGGTGGCTCACAATGGGCCTCATCAGAAAGCTTACAGTCACCCAAAGGGCAATGGAGAGGGCCATGCTTGGAGTCTCCTTGCATGATCAAATCAGAAATATAGAGTTCCGCAGAGAACCAGGGTTACCGACATAACCCGATGAATTGCCAAACTTAAGTGGCAGTAGGCAGGGCACATTGTTCGCAGGACGGTTGGCCGATGGGGCAGATAAGTTCTGGAGTGGAGAGATAATTTACTAAAAAGTTAGTATATCTATTCATGGTCTAGATTTAGTTTTGAAAATATCCTGAAACTAGTCAAAGTATTATAATAAAATATGTCACCCCGAAATGGATATTAGAAATTGATATTGTCGTGTTTTAAACGAATCATTAAAAGTGCCTCGGTAAACCACCTAGTATATGCGGTATGAAACGGGATATATTATCTTCACATTAAACAAGGAAAAAATCTTGCTATGCAGTCGGAGGATACATATTCGCGGGCTGGCTGACCAAAATCTGGTGTATCCTCCGCCTGCACAGCATGATTTTTTCCTTGTTTACGACTATTTAGTTCGCTTTTGAAGCAGTCGGGTTTTTTGATTATTTGATTTAACTTTTTTTATTTATAACTTTTTAGTTATTTTTTTTTCAAATTAGATACATTTAAACATATAAGTGTTATATATTTTGAAATCATCTCTTAAAACCCTTTATTTTGATACCCCACACGATGGGTTTGGAAGAGAAAAAAAATTTTGGCTCCCACAATATGGCGCCCAAAATCCGCCATTTTTCTATTGTCCAATTTTAATGTAGCCTATGACACTCGCAGGGTTAAGACAAATCGATTGACGTATGACTCATCAAAATCGGCCCACGCGTTCGGTCTCTGGAACGCCATATAGGAACAAACACACATACATACATAGACTGATAAACACATTACCCTCCTTCGGCAGTCGGGTAAAAAATACATGCCTTCAACTTAGAACATGGAAATAAAAAATTTTATGTGGAACCGGAATAAATAATTGTCTTTTTATTCATTTAAGTGAGCGACTGAATATTATCTTCGCGTTGAATGATAAAAATTCAGCCACATAGTTTGTTTAAAATCGCTCATGCATTCTTTCTCCGTTGAATTTTAATCAACATAGCTCGGTAATACCTCTTTAAAGATACTGAGTAATTATATGAAAAAGCCTATCATTCTAGCATTTTTGAATTCGACGCAAAAAAGTATAAATTGAGTTTGGAATTCCAGCTTGTTTTTCATGCATAATAACTCTTGAAGCAAGTTATTCAACTGCGTTCGGGGCATGTAAATGTATGGATATTTTCGGCTCCTTTAGGTTTTTTGTTGGAGTAGTGCGTGAGCACGAGACACGCGTGGTGACAGGCTGGGCCGGAGTGGCCGCCGCCGGTGGTCCACCGCAAACACGGCCTGCCTCCATTGTCCAAACTTTATTGTCATAAGTGACTACATGAGGTCGTTCCCATATCTCTTGTAAGATCGACCCTTCACAAACAGTAACTTAGTGGCTATTAGAAGCTGTGAAATAATAGAAAGGTGCCACTTTACTTTTTTCAAAAATCATTTTTTTATGGCAGTCCATCATACTTCCAAACATATTGCATTCAGAAACATTGATTTATGCATTTTAAATAGCCAGTAAATATTATTTAAGGCGGTACCCCGAGCAAAACGCCACGCAAGCCGTTTTTCGTGCTGTTTTTAGGAGCTATCTACTCGTTATTTAAAAAGAAATATCAATTAATAAAAATACATTAAATTTCTACATAATATTGATTCTAAAATGGTAGATTTAGTTTTTTTTAAATGTTGTATATATTTCACTAATCTCCTTCCAAAAAAACATAAAAATGAGAAATAATTATCGATATTATGCATCTCCTCGTAAAGTATTCATTAATTATTTTTTGTACTAACACTAGACAATTTAATAACGAACATTTTTGTAGATTAATTTTTTTCAAAAGACCAAAATTCGATTTTATAAAGATTTTATTCTAAAATCTGGGCGTATTCACTACTGTAATTCATGCGCCACCAGTGCCGCTAGACCAATAGGAATGCTCATATCTCATGCCGATTTTTTGGTCAGGGTACCGTCTTAATGACCACAAATTCTGTCCAAATACATTGCCTTAAAAGGCGTTGGTTTTAATTTACGCATGACTACTTAAGTGGAAATTTAACAGAGCTCATAAAAACGTAGAACATTTGAAGTACCAAGTAAAACGGCTTTGGTTCGGACGTCGGAATTGTTCGCAAAAGGAGCGCGCACGCGCCGCGCCGTGTGTGGCGCAAATTGTATGGAAATAAGCGGACAAGTGCAATGAGATTTGTTCACTGACCAACAGACAAACAAATTGTTACAAAGAGTACAAAGCTATTATCATCCCCTGTATTTACTTTGATGTTGAACTGAGTCTCCTGAGAATTTACAAATAGGTTATGCCTACATTAACAATTAGGGGGACGACCCATGGGGATGATAATATTAAAATCTCAAGTGATCATTAAAATTTCTTACACATATTTAACAAAAAAGAAAACCAGGGCCATAAAACGCAATTGCAATGATGAAAAAAGGTAATATAGAAAAAAAAAAAGAACTGAAAAGGTGAAAATGAGACTTACGTAAATCACAACATGCAATCGGAAGCTAAATATTTTATGTTATTGACATAATATAATATATATTTTTTTGGTCTAGATGATGAATATAGATGGATGGATAGGGAGGGAGGGGACGGCCAAAGAAAAGATGGATGGACTGTGTGTGGAATGATGTGAAAGAAAAGGGAGTCAGTGATGGCGTTAAGGGGAACAGGGCGGTATGGAAGAAGAAAATATGTTGTGCCGACCCCAAGTAACATGGGACAAGGGCAGGAAGATGATGATGATATATTTTTTGGTCAGTAAGTTGCCGAAAATCGTAATTCATTGGTAGCCTCAGACTGTATGTTATTATAAACCATATGGAAGTTAGAACACTACAAGTACGCCTGAATAATATAATCCGGTCTTTGCTGCCGCACAGTCGAGAAGAAAGGGCCACGAACCAACGAATTACACACAGGACGCCAGACATTCTGGATTCAACAGTAACCGATGCCAAATTGCCAGGAGATGATCCTGATTTATCCTTCTTTTTATTCACCAATCAACTCATAATCAACAAAGGAATCATTCAACTTTAAAATCACTCGTTTTCATCGCTTGTCTGTAAGGTTGTTCGCCAGCTTTCCCGATTGTTCGGCGTTCGGACATGATTGTGCTGTGAAACCTCTTAATTAACTAAAGACGTAATTACTTGCCTATATTAAGACTTTAGCTGGATATTTTATGGCTCTCTGAATGTTGGGTATTGTTTCTCAACGTTATGTTGTGATGAAAGAAAGTTGGCACTATTGTTATAGAAATTAAGCACAGGAAAGCTGTACAGTTGTTAGTGGATGTAAGTAATTAGAGATTTTCAAAGTTCCATATACAGTGGTGTAGTTAGGAGCTGGGAGTGGGAATGTGTTTTTTTATTTTTAGCTTTGAGAAATGCTCATGCATAGGCATACTAAGGGGAGATAGTGCAGTTATGTGGGACTCTAACCCACTAAAACTCCACGGTGTCCTCCTGTGTCGCTTATGGCGGGAACACGGGCATGCGTTAGCACTCACCGAGAACCCGCCGACGCACGTATGCCACTATTTACGTATATAGGATTTTATTTACTTGACTGCCGAAGGAGGGTAATGTGTTTATCAGTCTATGTATGTATGTATGTTTGTTCCTATGTAGTGTTCTATAGACCAAACGCGTTGGCCGATTTTGATGGTTTTTACGTCAATCGATTCGTCTTAGCCTTGCGAGTGTCACTGGCTACATTAAAGTTGGAAAATAGAAAAATTGCGGATTTGGGGCGCCATATTGTGGGGGCCCAATTTTTTTTACTTCCATACCCATCGTGTGGGGTATCAAAATAAAGGGTTTTAAGAGGTGATATCAAAAATATATAAAACGTATATGTTTAAATGTACTTAATTCGAAAAAAAATAACAAAAAGTTATAAATAATAAAAATTAATTAAAAAAAACAAAAAACCCGACTGCTTAAAAAGCAAACTAAAAAGACGTAAACAAGGAGAAAATCATGCTGTACAGTCGGAGGATACATCTGGTTTTGGTCAGCCAGCCCGCGAATATGTATTCTCCGACCGCACAGAATGATTTTCTCCTTGTTTACGTCTTTTTTTAGTTTGCCTTTTAAGCAGTCGGTTTCTTGATTATTTTAAATAACTTTTTTATTTTATTTCAGGAGTGTTCTTTCTTGATGCACCTAAACCATTTCCCTTGAATAAATGAATTTAAGAAGACATTTAATCAGTACGTAGATTTTCCGTACCTCTTTAAATTTACATACAAAGTAGTAACTACAATATAATAGCAAACGCAAATTAAAATAAACCTTTTACCATAATCCCTTAGGCCTCAATTTGTTCGATCGTGCCCAAAGTGACACCTCGCGGCGCAGAATCCATTATACATCATCTTCGTTGACATTTAGAATTTATTACCGTTGTCTTGGTGATGGAGAAGGTCTACCTTAGTACTGAGGTACTTAACAACTATGACGAAACTCAAGAAAGTATGAAAGTGTCTAGATTGCAGTGTCACGACGCCGCCGCAACAGTACGGTAAGTACTGACTGACTTGTTTGTATTTGTCACTAACTTTGATCGTACTTGGTAGCTTTGAATACCCTTTCACACGGTCATAAAACGTAATTGCTAAGTAGAAGTTATTTTCACTGCATATTAAAACAGAAATACACAAATCAACCACCACTTACTTAAAAAATTACGAAAAACAAAAGATGGATAAGCTATTTTCATAAATATTTTATGGCTATTCAAAAAAAGAATAGTTATTTATGCTACAAGTGCGGAAGGTAGGTGATTTCCGACGAGTGGCATTTTTATTCACGAGCGAGCGAAGCGAGTAAGTGGATAAATCGACACAAGTCGGAAATCATCTTACGTACGTGTATCATACAACATTTTACTATGCATTGTGCGAGGAAATAAATAAATTAATAAAATGAAATTAATAAAATGGCGGGCTTATTCAAGCGCGTTCAGCATATCCACAGATTAACTAATAGTTCCTCGGGCATATCTACTGCGCATATGCGAATAGCTATCGTAACGCAATAAGGCACGAGCAAAATATACGTTCTGCGAAACATATTTAATGAATATTTAATCAAATCAAATCAAATCAAATCAAATGTTTATTTGTAGAGCATAGGTAACATACAAGGTGTACATAATAAAATATAAGTTCGCCATGTCTAGCCGATAGCGGCATACAAATATTAATTATATATAATGTCCTTACAACTAAATTAAAGAATAAGTATCACAATATTAAATGATTTACATGCACATAATTACATTATTACTAAGTCGAAAATGTTAAAATATTACTAATATTATTAATATTGTTAAAGCACATATTTATCTACAATTTATTTGAATATTTATTTAAATTATCATCGGTTAGGTATTCTTGTACTGAGTAATATGCCTTCTGTGTCAGGAATTTCAGCAGCGTTTTTTTAAATTCATTTAACTCATTTTTTTCTCTGATGCACCTGGGTATTTTATTGTATATCTTGGGTGCCATACCTACAATGCTTTTTTGATAAAGGGCAGTCTTGTGTGAGTAGGAGCAAATGTCCATATTACGGCGTTTAGATTTTACAGCTTTGAATGTTTCCGAATTAGTTTTTACGAACAAAGCTATCTCATAAATATATAAGCAAGGCATGGTAAGTAAATTAAATTTTCTAAAATATGGTAGGCAGCTGTCAGTTGATTTTAATTTAAAAATTGATCTAAGGCATTTTTTTTGCGCTTTGAAAGCGACGAGTCTATCAGTGGAATTTCCCCAGTACATAATGCCGAACCGTAGTGTAGAAACTACATATGCATTGTACGCTACTAGAACGGCAGACTCATTTACCATTTTTGATAAATTGTATAGGGCATATGCATATTGATTTAACTTTTTGGCAACGGTTTCAATATGGGATTTCCATGATAGGTGATTGTCTAAATGTAATCCTAGAAAAGTAGCAGTATTAGTTTCAGCGATCCTTTTATTATCGTAAGTAATATTAAGTTGCACTTGATTTTTTCGCTGATAAAATAACATTATTTTGGTTTTTTCTAAGTTTACTTTCAATTTATTTATTTCTAACCAGTTTATTATGGATTGAAGGGAACTATTAATATCATTTTCGAAAGTATGTATGTTTTCACATGGGACTATGACAGTGCTATCATCTGCAAAAAGAACGGTTTGATGTTTAATACATTTTGGTAAATCATTTATGTATACAATGAATAGCAAGGGCCCGAGGACACTTCCTTGGGGAACTCCGCATGTAACATATCTAGTCGACGACGTATAAGTATATTCTACTTTTGTTTTGGGGCAAACCTTTTTTAAGACAGTGACTTGCTTCCTGTCAGATAAGTAGGATTTAATTAATTTTAATACATTGCCCCTTACGCCATAACCTTCTAACTTACGTAGTAATAATTCATGATCTACATGATCAAATGCCTTTGACATATCCATTAGTATGGCTGCGATCGGTGTTTTTTTGTCAACATTGATTATGATTTTTGAGAGTAATTCAAAGACTGCCATATTTATTGTTTTATTTTTACGAAAACCATATTGCTCTTTAGTTAGTATATTTTGTGATTCAAAGAAAGAATATAAAGACTTGTTTATGACTTTTTCGAATACTTTAGACAGTACTGGGATTAGAGCTATGGGACGGTAATTTTGAATAGCTGTTTTATCACCTTTTTTATGCAACGGTTTTATTATTGTCAATTTTAACTTACTTGGAAAGTGGCCGTTTTCTATACACAAGTTAATTATATGATTCAGTACGGGTGCTATAATATTTGATACTAGTTTTAATATTTTTGTACAAATACCGTCGTAACCCGTACTATTCGTGTTTTTTAATGAATTTATAATTTCATATAATTCTCGAGGATCCGTAGGTGCCATAAACAACGATTTAGGGTAATAGGTTTGGCTTGGGAAGCTATTGCTATTTTTATTACAAGACGTTTGCTTTACTGAATCTATATAGTAGTCATTAAAAGCCGTAGTGATTTCTGAGGGATCATGAGCTATTTTACCATTAATATTTATTTTATTCAAAGGTTCTGAAGGAAAGTTTGTTTTGCAATTATTGATAACGTTCCACGTAGCTTTACTTTTATTTTCAGCATTATTTATTTGATAATTATTTTGTGCTTTTTGAGTTAAGTATATAATTTTTTTTTTGTCGTTTTGTATATTGTTTTAGTAATAACTTATTATCATGTGTCGGAGATCGCCTATAATGCCAAAGTATATCTCTTTTTCGCTTACTGCAGGTTCGGATACCTTTAGACAGCCACTTGGGGGTTTTTTTAATAGAAATCTTTTTTCTTAAAAAAGGAAAACATAGATCATAGAATAATTGGAACGTATCGTGAAATAAATTGAAAGCTGTCTCAGGCTCTGTACTTTTGTAGATTTCGTCAAAACTAAGATTACGCATGCAGTCTAGAAACTTAGCTTTGTTTTCGGCACAGTAATCACGATTTCTTACATACCAGTATTTAATGGAACACGTCTTTTTTACCGGGCATCTGAAGAGCTGAGCCGTATGATCAGACAAATCAAAGTCAAGAACTTCACCACGGCTACCTTTGACATTGTGCATAATATTATCAATACATGTGCCACTAGATATACGAGTAGGCTGCTTTATACTCGGTCTAATATTATAATTTAGAAGCAAATATTCGAACTCTGTAGCCAATCTCGTGTTTTGAAGAATATCGATGTTAAAATCACCGCATATTACAATTTTTTTATCACCATGTCGAAATAGTGTTAATATACGATCTAGTTTTTCAAAGAAAACTGCTGTTACATCTTTACTATGTTTTGGAGGTCTATAAATACAAATAACCACCAGCCGATGATCTGTTAGTTCAACGGCACAACATTCTATGACATCTGAGACACAGAATTTTTTGACATCTATGATTTTATATTCATGGATAGGATTAATTAATATACACGTACCCCCGTTTCTTGTGCTTCGTGACGAAAATGTTGCTATTTTATAGTTAGGTAAATTTAGTTGTGTGGTGTCGTCTGCTTTCATATTGTGCTCTGTGATACAGATGAGATCAACCACCTTTCCTTGTTGTAGGAGTTCATTAAGGTGAATGCTCAATTGGCCTGATTTTCCTATCAGCCCATTAATGTTCTGGTGCAAGATAAATATGTGCTTATACACGAAAAAAATCTTTATGTTTGTTATCAACTTTTACACGATACGTTGACTGAGAATCATTACTATTATTCGTAGGAGTACATTGTGGATTAGAACCAAGACAATATTCTTTATTTGTGGATTGATCCTTTGTGTATCGATCCCTATGTATATTACATGGTGTTAATTCTACATTATAGTCAATATCTTTCATCAACAATATTACATTTTCAAAAATTGATTTTATACCTCTGTTATTCACTCTACCCGAGTGCTTATAAAACATATTGAAATCTGCTGTTAAATCTGAGTTCGAATCTATAAAATAAGCATGCTGATGGTTAATTAAATCTAGGTATATCAAATTATTGAATGATTCTATTCGCCAGTTATATAAAGGATAACCAAGTTTGTAGGTGGGATAACAAATAATTACATTTGTATGTGTTATGTTCTGTAGTATCTTTCGAACGTAAAAAACAATTTCAAAATAGTCTTTTGTTATTCTAAAGTCTTCCGCACCTATTAAGATAATGCAAAAGTCTCTTAAAGTAAAATCACATAACTTAGTTTCCAAGCCATAAAGCAGTTGTTTGGTGTCTCCATTGGTTTTCAGGTAATGACAAATTTCGTAGTCATGATTTATAACGCTTCGAGCTACTGCTAAGACTTTGTTTTTGCTGTCCGTGCTCAACAAACATATTTTACTCTTGGTTGAAGACGGCGGCGGCACCCGCTGAGTGGTTATAATTTCACTAGTTTGCTGACCATCCTTTTGGAGATCTGTCGAATTTACATTTTCCGTGCTTTTATGGGGGTATTGGGGTTAAGTGATCTGTAATCCCTCCAGACTGCAGATCGAGCCAGCTGTGTTGAACGATTCGTCTCTGGCATCGCTTGGCGATTGCGCTATAACGACAGTGTCAGGTTGATGCAGCGTTGTAGGTTGAAGAATCAGCTTGGTTGGAGTAGAGGAACAGCTCGATCTTACAACATTCTTTTTACACGGAGACCTCGGTGTAAGACTCTTTCTATCTAACCAGTTCACTTTTTTATATGTATTTATGATTTTCTGGTACTCTCCAATATCCATCTTAAGTCGAAAATTTTCAGTGTTCAAATTTTCAATCTCCACATGAGCGCTTTCTAATTCTGTGGTGAGCCGTTTGATAGTTTCTTTATAGCTCTCAGTTTCGTCGCTGTCATTAAGTGAGGTGTTAGGCATGCTCATCATAGTAGTATCAAGTAGTGTGGAATTATTTTTCAGATTAATATTAAATATATCGTCCGCTGAGTTAGCCCTTACTGGTTTTCTGACAGTAATGTTATTTATTTCGAGGTTTTGCATTTTAATTTCCTTGTTATTTGTAACAACAAAAAAAGTTTAATTCCAAATTTTCTAAGTTATATTGTAGTAATAGCTCAGAACTTATTGAATTTATGATTAACTTTACTTCTAAATTCCAAAAAGTGATTTACCGTCGCCGGGCTCGAACGCGAGGACTACACGAGGATAGCCGGGTGGCTTACGCCGTTCGACCACCAGAGCTTCGGAAGATTGATGCGAAATAGTCGATCAGTAGCTGCTACTTTGACGTATTTATACGTTTGTTACTTGAGGTGTTCAAGGTCAGAACACTTCGACACAAAGACAAAGAGATTAAAACGATCACTTTTTAAAAACTTTTAAATGTTTATGTTTATATCTTCGGAAACACTTGGCACACTGGTTTCGTTTTTTCACAGTTTGTTTTATGCATAATTACGCGTGTTTTAGTGTAACTTTTGGAGTGTTTATTAAACTTTAGACCACCTTTCGAAAATCAAATGTATAGGAGCACAGAAAACACGTCCACTCAACACGGAGTCAGGCGGGGGGGCCTTTAAAATTAATTTATTGATCAAAATCTAAATCTAGAGTAATTAAAAACACCTAAAATGAAGTATTAGTTTTATTTTACCTTTTATATGTATGATAATCTGTACATAACTAATTTTTAAAACTTTTCTCAAATAATAAAAATCTCTATGCGTCGGGCTGACGTTGGAGTTAAAAATTAAAAAAGTACACGAAAGTAAAAAGAACTAGTGAAAAAAAGTGACACTTTCCGCACAGTTTGGCTGCTTGGAAAACCGCTCTTTTCGAGGACATGCATTGTAAAACAAATTTCAACCATTATGAAAAGTTATTTAGAAAAATAAAACATTCTTAGTAATGCTGGTTGGCTGTGAGTCTGAGTTTTCTTTTTACCCGACTACGGCGAAGCAAAAACGAGGGTTATGTTTTTGACCGGTATGTGTGTATGTATGTATGTAAGTATGTATGTATGTAAGTTCATCGGTCTCTCTAACTTCTAAACTACTTATCATAATTTGACAAATGAGGTGTCGTTGGAAGCGTCTTGTTTGTCCGCTGGTTATGGCTATGCGACGTCACATTAAATTGAATATGGCTTCCTCTAGGGGGCACAAAGTCAAGAACAAAAAAAAAAGTGTGGTAGCCCCACCCCATCATGGGTGGTATCATTGAACAGGGATTTTAAAATGAAGGTAGGGTTTGGTACATCATATTTTTGTCAAGCGTATCGTATGTGAGGTATATCCCGTCAAAACTATTGTTTTCGACTACGGCGTCGCTTAAGGCGTCTACTGCTCACTTATGCCAATTAAAAAATAATATCGATTCATTAAAATCAATTAACCAGAGGATGTGAGGGGACATAAAAATAACATATTTCTTGCAAAGAAGTGGCGGTCTGGTCGCCACTCGCCTGGCGTCGGTATCGCTGGCGAGATCGCTCATTAGTGCTGCTCGCCGATACCCGTCGTGGTTCGTGACTGAGCCATGTTCTTCGTTACTGGCTGCTCTACTCTAAGTGTCACTGCCATGTTTTATAATCGTTCATATATCATTCACGCCTCAATAGGAGGCCTTTGACCCGCTTTCTCGCAGTTGCTAAAGTTATTAATGTTCTAAACAAAGTCGCTTTATGGTTTTTCTTTGGAGTTTGTTGTTCTTTTCATAAGTAAATTTCAAAATTTAAACAACGCCGACACATTTTTATTTCATGCTACATAATTTATTTAGTACATAGTAGATACGCTTCGATCGGAAATCTATTGAACACGTAATTATGACACGATATCTTGCGAAAACACCCTGATTCAAACAGTAAAACGCCCATAACTTTTGAACGGCTGAACCGATTTTATTCAAACATAGCTAAGAACACTCTTGATTAAGTCACCTTTTAAACAAAAAAAAAACTAAATCAATCGGTTCATCCGTTTGGCCGCTATGATTCCACAGACAGATACACAGAAACACACGTGAAACTTATAACACCCCTCTTTTTCCGGAGGGGGTTAAAAATGTAGTTTTCAAAATTTCTTCGATGTACAGATTTGTAAAGAACAACATTTGCAAACGAGTTAATAAATTCTATCTCTCCTCTCTCAAGAACTTCCATTCACAAAAACAGGAGCTATCAATTAATCAATATATAATCAACAAGACATAAACTAAAATCTATTAACACACATAGTTAATGAAGACATCAGAAGCATGCTCACGCGCACGTACCAGTAAGTTACCGTATCTGAACAGATCTAAAGTCTGCGTCATGTAAGAAGTCCCACGGAATATTATTGAAACTTAAATGTGGTTTGCTTATTTCTATAGTTATAGAGCTTATTTTAGAATGTTGAAGGCGACTGAAGCGCCACTCCCAGGGGAATTATTATGTGAAATGGACTCTACACCGGTCGACGTCCACAGACTATCGCATAATGAACAATATTGGGTACAAGTATGTAGGTAATCTGTGGCAACGGTGCCGACCAACGATTTATCACCCCTGTACCACAAATTTACTACGAACTTGTGGAACCAGCTTTATAGATTCTCTGTTCTTTTGTTATAAGTTTTAACTGCATCTTTTATGCCATGTTCTTCATGTTTATGATACAAGCCTTATAGTATTTTCTGAGTCTTACAGAGTCGGACTCGCGCACGAAGGGTTCCGTACTTTGTAAATTGCGGTTTACGATTTATAACGTATTTAAAAAAAAGCTTCTTACTAGATCTCGTTCAAACCAATTTTCGGTGGAAATTTACATGTTAATGTACATCATATAGTTTTTTTAGTTTCATCATTCTCTTATTTAAGAACTTACTGTGGGAGGGACACACATTTTACCACTTTGGAAGTGTCTCTCGCGCAAACTATTCAGTATAGAATTTTTTTTTATTAGAAACCTCTATATCATTTTTGAAGACCTATCCATAGATACCCCTCGCGTATAGGTTTGATAAAAAAAAATTGTTTCAGTTCTAAGTATGGGGAACCCCCAAAATTTATTGTATTTTTCTATTTTTGTGTGAAAATTTTAATGCGGTTCACAGAATACATCTTCTACTTACCAAGTTTCAACAGCATAGTTCTTATAGTTTCGGAAAAAAGTGGCTGTGACATACAGTCGGACAGACAGACAGACAGACATGACGAATCCATAAGGGTTCCGTTTTTTGCCATTTGGCTACGGAACCCTAAAAAGCCACTCCATCCACATATTCTCATTGTCACAGAAAGTATCTTACCTGTAGCCTATAGAACTAAATACCTCTTGTTTGAGTAGCAAAGTGCTTGAACCAAAAAAAACGTAGATTTTTACAAAGTAGGAACATATATGTACATTTTCATGTTGGCTTACTTTAGACCACCCCTTTGAATTAGTGAAATTGATGAGATAAATTTTCACATGTAATAAACATTTACAGCAATTTGTCTTCCTAAAAGAAGTAATTAAAAAAATGGCTACAACTTAAGCTGCAACATTATTCTAAGTTATTCAGACGTTTAACATAACACAGCGCCTTAATGTGCCTTACTAATGGTGGACATAACCATTTGCCTTTCACTAACCAGAGATAAATAATAACAAAGTTGTTCAAAGGGAATATGGGGAAACAAAACAAAATAAACATGCCTTAGCCTGCCAGACACCTCAAGTTGTGCGCCGTTTGCAAGTTTTGTGGAAGTTGTAAAACCTTCTTTTGTTTTTCTGACATGTGTGTTGCTGAAAATGACGTCTAAATCAGTCTGGTTTCGGTGATGGCGTCAAGATGACGTTCTCGGAAGCTATGAAGGGAATTTCAGGGAACTTTTTGATGTTTTTAACAGATGCAGTATTTAGTGACAGCTTTATTTAGTTAGGACAATGTTATGTTGAGGACGAACCCTTGTTTTTCTTAAACTTTCTGATTTTTCCTATTACCTACTTTGCATCATTAATTCATTACCTGACTGCCGAAGGAGGGTAATGTGTTTATTAGTCTATGTATGTATGTTTGTTCCTATATGGCGTTCCAGAGACCAAACGCCTTGGCCGATTTTGATGATTCGTACGTCAATCGATCGTCTTAACACTGCGAGTGTCACTGGCTACATTAAAATTGGAAAAAAAATGGCGGATTTTGGACGCCATATTGTAGGGGCCCAAATATTTTCTTCTTCCAAAACCTTCGTGTGGGGTATCAAAATAAAGGGTTTCAAGAGGTCATTTCTAAAATATATAATACTTACCTATATGTTTAAATGTACCTAATTCTAAAAAAGATCACTAAATAGTTATAAATAAAAAAAAACAATAACCCGACTGCTTAAAAAGCGAACGAAAAAGACGCAAACAAGAAGAAAATCATGCTGTGCAGTCGGAGGATACATCTGGTTTTGGTCAGCCAGCTCGCAATCATGTATGCACTTTTTTTTGCTTATTTTTCACTCTTCCCTAACCGAACAATCAGCTCAGGAACGTAACTCAATTAGTTTCCAGGTGCAAGCAACACACCCTCCTAATATAATATCTTTTACCAACAAAAATTAATTAGACGATCTATTATTAGATCATTTTGTGCGTCATTGGCGCCCGTTGAAAGCTGGAATATTGGAAGATTTATTTATCAGTTTATATATTTTTGAAGTGAACTTATAACTAGCTATAGTGAGGAGCTCATGGCTAAATAATAACAGCCGCACGGGTCGATCATCCAGGTTAAGCAACGCTTGACGAGGTCGGATCGTGGATGGGTGACCATTTTCAACATACCGAGTTTCCTCCGTGCCTCGGAAAGCACGTTAAGCCGTTGGTCCCGGCTGTCATTTAAAGATCTTTGACAGTCGTTACGAGTGGTCAGAAGCTTGAGATCTGACACCAGTCTAGCCAAGGGGTACCGTGTTACCCGTTACTGGGTTGTTGAGGTCAGATAGGCAGTCGCTCCATGTAAAACACTGGTACTCAGCTGAATCCGGTAAGACTGGAAGCCGACCCCAACATAGTTGGGAAAAGGCTAGGCAGATGGATGAACTAATAACTAGCATTTTCACACGGCTTCGCTCCCGTAGAATAAAAAAAGTCTGTGACATTCCGAAAGTGAAAAATAATCGTAGAATTTCGTAATCGGACCAGCCATTCCAGAGATTGCCTTTTACAAACATATAAACAAAAAATCTAATTTACCTCCTTATAATATTGTAAGCGTTGGAATGAGAGATGTTGTTAAGGCCGCATTCCTAGTACCCTAGCGGCACACTGGTGGCGCATGAATTACTTATGAAAAAAACTTTATAAATTTCGTCTTTTGCAAAAAAAAAACTTGTAAAATGTTCGTTATTTAATCGTCTATCCGTCAGTGTTAGTACAAACATTAATTAATGAACACTTTACGAGGAGATGCATGCTATCTATCAATCATTATTCGTCATTTTTATGGTTTTGTTGGAAGGAGATTAGTGAAACATATAATTTAAATACTCATGTTATTTACGTATATTTATTTATTGAAAATATATTTACCCCTTGAATGCTGTTAGCAAACACAATAGAAAAAAAAATTGCTTCTATGTACCTCACATCACACTGTCATAACACCAACATATTAAGACTGCTCAGCGACCGTATGTCACTGCAGGGATCCAGCAGAATATCAGCGTCAGGTATATTTGCCTGACACATGCTGAGCTGGACTCCCATTTGGTGCAACCTTGAGACGCACACCGCACTGTGTTTTAATTGAAGTAGGTATGTTACTTGTGTCACTTTTATTTGTATTAAGTTGTTTTTTCTTCTTCTTTTTTTTTTGTATTTTGGCACCTTTTTTTTCCAAATACCCACATGTATGTGATTTTGTGTGTTGTGCTGTGTCTTTTGTGTGCACTGAATAAATGGTTTATCTATCTATCTATCTATCTACCTCTTTAAAAAAAAGTATACGACCATTTTAGAATCAATAATATCTAGAAATTGAATGTATTTTTTAAATCTTATATTTATTTTTAAATAACGAGTAGGCTACGCGGCGTTTTGCTCGGGGGCTGTACTGACCAGTCGGTCGGTGACCGTCTCTTCTGTACTTACAATTTACAACGTTTACTTGTACTTTCGCACGCAACCATTTGCAATATATTTACTGGTTTTTTTGTTTGTATAACTTTTAGCTCTATTTAAATAAATTGATGGTAGACTGCAGATAAATGTACACGTATTCATACGGTAATTTCTAACATATTGATATGTATAAATATAATAGGAGCTCGTGGCTAAATAATAACAGCTGCACGGGTCGATCTTCAAGGTTAAGCAACGTTTGCCGAGGTTGGTCCGTGGATGGGTGACCATTTCAACATTGCGAGTTTCCTCCGTGTCTCGAAAAGCACGATAAGCCGTTGGTCCCAGCTGTCATTTGAAGATCTTTGACAGTCGTTACGGGTAGTCAGAAGCATGAGATCTGACACCAGTGACAAGGGGTATCGTGTTACCCAGTTACTGGGTTTTGGAGGTCCTAGTAAAACACTGCTAGCAAAATGCTAAATCCGGTAAGACTGGAAACCGACCCCAATATAGTTGGGCAAAGGCTAGGCAGATTGATTGATGGTGGACTGCAGATAAATGTAGATAGACGTACCCCATACGTTAATATCTAACATATTGATATGTATAAATATGCAATCAATAGTCAGTAAAGCGCAGAGGCAGAACAAACAAAGCCATAAAGTTTTAGATTTCTAAACGCAGTAAAACGTCGAAGAGATAGTTTCATACAAATTCAAATAGGTGCCAACATAAAGTTTACGGCAGAATGCATAAACAGTTACTCTTCACGACCACGAGTTGCCAGTGTTATTAATCTTTAGTTCCCCTGACACCTAGAGCTGGTGGTGGTGCCCGAACATACAAACAATACTGGATTATCTGCGGAACTGCTTCACGACAGAATTATGTAAAACTATAAATCATGATAGGGCACAAAGCTGCACGCAGAGGCAGCATCGCGCTGATTATCGCAAACCTGTTTAACACGGAGTAGTAAGGAGATGGAGTGCACACTCAATTTATGTAAAAACTAGCTGTCCCACGCGGCTTCGCTCCCGTCAACTAGCTATATTGGGGTAGGCTTCCAGTCTAACCTACCGACTCTACCCTAATTACCTACATACATGAATGTTGCGTAACTTTAACCGCTTACGCATCGGAAGCTCTCAAAAAGGAATTATTTTTTCCCGTTTTTGCAACATTTTTAATTTATGCTCCGCTCCTATTGGTCGTAGCGTGATGTTATATAGCCTGTAACCTTACTCGATAGTGGACTATCCAAAACAAAAATAATTTTTCAATTCCAACCAGCAGTTCCTGAGATTAGCGCGTTCAAACAAACAAACTCTTCAGCTTTATAAGATTAATAAGTATAGATTTGGAAAATTCAATAAGAAAAGAAAGAAAAAGAAAAAGTGTTTATTCGCCACAAAAACGACATTTTTTTTTTCCTTAAATTAAACCCATGGGTAGTATTAGTAAGTACTTAAATTATGTTAGTAAAGGAAGTTAAAATAAAATACCAATTTTGATTACAGTACAAGGATGATGAGTAGGTAAGTACATGTCGTGACTGTGACAAGAAGGCTTCCACTCAGCATAATGCTGTGCAGTGGGAGACCCACAGCACAGCGCTGATTTTCAGTGGTCGCCTAGGACGTGACGTACGGAAACCAAAGCTTGTTGCGTCTAATATAATACAAAAATATATAACAAATAAGTATAGAAGAAGAACGTTTTCTGTAGTTTCAAAAGGCTTCAATTCTAGAGAACAGGCAGGTTGACCCATGTTGCACGCGTTGCACAAATTATCCTGATTTCTGTGGCATATATGCAAAACGGAAGTCGACTACAATATTATCACTTTAGTCAAAATGTATGAAAGCTAAACTAACGAAAGCTTGCAGTCCATGATGACGAATTTTAATTCTAGTTGACACTTTTTCACGACACACAAAATGTGTTTTCTATTTTTATTTTAGATGGGTTTGCTCTTGACTTTACTCTAGGTCTAGGACAGCATAGACATACTAAATAATATGGACTGGAAATACCTTCGAAAAAAACGTGCCTACCTAAACCTCAAAATGTCTCATAAAATGGCCGCCGATTCTAAGGTTGTGTCAATCAAGCAACACACACACACTCACAAATCTTAATAAAACAATATGTAAACAACCATTTGACAGCAGGACTACCACGAACACAACCACAAAATTCGTCACATAAAATGGCGAATATGGCACGTACCTACAACCGTCACTACGTCATAACAAAATGTTGCCATAACTAGCAACAACTGAAATATGGTTGTCTCTTTCATCAAATACGATTACTACATTAGAAAGAATGAAACAAAACGATGTTTCACATTCTGTATCGTATTTCACTAATATTTGTATAAGCTAATGTATGTATAGAACATCGCGGCGCCTCCATATATTTCCTATCTCAATGGGTGACAGAGACAAAGTCGCCGATGAAGCGAGTTTACCCAGAAGAAGCCTGTTCACTCTAACTTTGAAGAGATTTAGTAGGTTTAGGAGATTATGTATCGCCTTTCGACGCCTTGTTGGCAACAATTTCACCGTTGGATAGCCTTTCCATTTCCTCGCACATCATCCCTCTATTGCCTTCCTACTCCGTGTCTTTCTCAGACGGAGGTTAAGTAATAGCCGATGGTGTGCATTAGTTACTGGACGTGGGCGGCCAGCGCTCCAGCTCGGTAAATATAAGCTGGACTAATCGAACTGGAATTACTGTGCGTTCTGTTTGTTTATTTTAAACTAGCATAAGCCAGCGTCTTCTCCACAGCGTCATACCGGGATGAAAAGTAGCCTATGTGCTATTCTCTGTCCAGATTCGTTCAGCCGTTCTGGCGTGATTGCAACATATATCCATCGTATGGATTGATCAAAATTTTCGCATTTATAATATTAATATAATATACTTAGGTACAGCGTTCTGATTGGTTGAGATCGCTGAGAAAATACCAATCAGAACGGTGTATTTACATAAACTGAGTTTAGTATACCTAATTGTGATTAGTTTCATTGGTGAAATCGGCCCTTATTAAGATAAGAAGTAAGATGATTTGCTAAAGCCTTTGGGCCAAAGGATTCTATATTTATACTTTTGTCAATCTCTACAAACTGCAAGAAGACTCAGGATTTAAGTGTGAGTGATGTAATAAGAGGCTCAAGTGACATTTTATCAGTGACTGCGATTGTCGAAACTCAAAAATGTAAGGCATTGTCAAGCGCTACCAAAATGTAAGGCATTGTCAAGCGCGTTCGGTTCATTACTTCGAACGCGTTCGGTTCCGTTCCACGGCTATAGATGGCGTTAGCAGCAACTTTCAAGTAAAAGGGTTTACTCGGTTCGTGATTTTTTCTATACATATAGTGAAGGTTTGTTTTATAGTATTTTTTTGCACATTTTTATAGTTTCTTTGCACCAAAATGTGTTACAATGCGAATTTAAACAATCGAGTGGACTGCCTCAGAAATTTAAAACCGCGCCATCTATTGGCATCCATTTTAAATGATCCGTTTAAATAACCTTGAAATGTGAATTAAGAGCCCAATATTCCTTAATTTTGTGGAGTTGATTAAACAAGAACATACAATTTTATGATCAATTCCAGAAAATGTTAATTTTACACACAATTGAATAACAAACCGATGCATATCCCGCCATCTAGTTACTGTTATTTGAACCAAATTTTCTTTGTTAGCGCTGGGATTACACTTCATTATCTAATTTCTTTAAAGTAATTTTCATTACAAGCATACATTTTCACTCTATCTGAAAAGCATTGTGTAAAACTTAATAGCAAACTGTACTTGTTGAATGTTAAATAAATTTATCTTATTTCATGAAGAAATATTATAAGCAATAAAGTTTATTTAATAAGCGTTGTATGTTTTAGTCCCTCGTAAAATATTTATTAACCTGCAACGATCAACGTGCGCCGGAGTCGATTGTTTTGCTCACGAGTGGTGTACACAAAACTGGTCGCCATTGTAAAGTACACTGTACCGACAACATTTACACCTACACAGAGATAAACTGGACAGAAGACCCGGAAGACATACACATTAATTCAGTTGTACTGAGGACATTCTATTTGTTTCCAACGAGGAACATTAAAACAAATTAATGTGTAGTAAAATAACATTAAGAAAACTCTGTGGGCAGAGTCGCAGTACACAACTGTGTGGGATATCGTAAAATAGAACACCGCTCATATTAAACGGCATTTTAGAACTGTTAGGAGCCATTTAATATCAACAGCACAGTTGTATTTGTAGTAAACGCGGTAATTTCTCTCTGTGACTCTAAATTATTGTCCGTTATGGCAATAAACGGCAGCAGGGTCCGATCTAGGGGGGGGCATAAATGAGGGGCGGCAAAACGGTACTGACGGCCATTTTCATTTCATCAGAAAACCTAACTTATCTGTGTTCTCGCGGTCAAATTTTCAAATGTTATTGGTTACTAAGGAGCTCGTGGCTAAATAATAACAGCCACACGGGTCGATCTTTAAGGTTAAGCAACGCTTGACCAGGTCGGACCGTGGATGGGTGACCATTTCAACATACCGAGTTTCCTCCGTGCCTCGGAAAGCACGTTAAGCCGTTGGTCCCGGCTGTCATTTGAAGATCTTTGACAGTCGTTACGAATAGTCAGACGCTTGAGATCTGACACCAGTCTAGCCAAGGGGTACCGCTGTTACCCAGTTACTGGGTTGTGGAGGTCAGATAGGCAGTCGCTCCATGTAAAACACTGGTACTCAGCTAAATCCGGTCAGACTGGAAGCCGACCCCAACATAGTTGGGAAAAGGCTAGGCAAATGATTGGTTACTGATGTAAACCACCTTCATCTCAGATGTGTGTGTGACAATGTGTTGCCACATAGACCGGTCCCGTGCGTCCCTGCAACCTTCACCAGGGCATCGATCCACCTAGAGAGAGGCCTTGCAACGTAACGTCTTCCAGTTTGCGGTCGCTACTCCAGAACTTTTCCTTTATTTACTTTTATCATTTGGAGATTTCTTAGGTCACTTCTTTTTCACTTTCGCTCGAAGTTGTTTAAAAAACGGCTTCATCCGATCCGACAGATAACAGATCACTTTTTTTTTTCAATAAATTTCGTAAACAATTATCTCCTTATAAGATGTTATTTTAAAGAGCGCCATATATTGGTATGCCCGGGGCGGCAAAATAGCTAGATCCGGCCCTGAGTGGCAGCGTGTTTATATTCTATCAAACTTCTCTGTTCTGAATTTAAAATTGTTCTAATTTATCCGTCAGATATGAATACGAAATGGACTTAGATATCTTTGAATTTATTGATCATATTGACGCAGTATAGCTCTTATCTTTAAGGTTCCCCTAGTCGACGGCACGAACTATTTTGTGCGCGAGGTTAAAATGCATTCTATCTCATCCGACAACACGTGCGAAAGAGATAGATGCTGGAATGAGCAGTAAGAAGCTAGTTCGCGTACGAATTAGGACTTTTGCAATTTTTTGCGAAATGGATGATGATTTAGGACGAAAACGAGCGCGCGAATTTTATAAATAGACCTTTGGGAGTCTAGATATCATGAAAAAACGACTAAATATATATTTTCAAAATAAAATTATTTGCATTGTTGAATTACTAATCTATCCCCGTAAGGAGGCCGTTTTGCAATTTTCCTTCTTCTTATGGTATTTATTTCCGCCCAAAGATGTTTTAATATTAGTGTTGAAATATGAAACTTTCGACGCTCATAACTTGTATTATTTTTTACTTTTTTGTTTCCATACAGGCTTAGATAATGATGAGACAAATTGATATAATTTTTTATTTAAAACGTACATCGTCAATCAGTTGAGTAATTGCCAGACTACGTTTGTATGGAAGAAAGATCGACTAGTGCAACCTTAAGTACAGTTTAATACGTACAAATATTCCAACACCGATTTGATACTGAATAGCCGTGATACAGGTCATTTGCGGTTACCATTTCTAACATAAAGCTGATCTAAACATAGAAATAGCCAGCAGTTACCACAATAGATGCAATCAGGGCTACGCGCAATTCTCTCCGTGCAAACCGTTTGTGCGAGCATTGGCCGGTAAGTAGACGGGCGATCTTAGCGTTTGCTAAACGCGTATCGATTAGCACTCACAAGGAAAATTTAAGGCGGTACCCTGACCAAAAAATAAGCATGAGATATGAGCATTCCAATTGGCCTAGCGGCACTGGTGGCGCATGAATTACAGTAGTGAATACGCCCAGATTTTAGAATAAAATCTTTATAAAATCGAATTTCAGTCTTTTGAAAAAAAAATACGACAAAAATGTTCGTTATCAAATTGTCTGTCCATTAGTGTAAGTACAAAAAATAATTAATGAACACTTTACGAGGAGATGCATGCTATCAATTATTATTTCTCATTTTTATGTTTTTTTGGAAGTAGATTAGTGAAATACATACAACATTTAAAAAAAAACTAAATCTACCATTTTAGAATCAATATTATGTAGAAATTTAATCTATTTTTATTCATTGATATTTCTTTTTGAATAACGAGTAGATAGCTCCTAAAAACTGCACGAAAAACGGCTAGCGCGGCGTTTTGCTCGGGGTAGCGCCTTAACGTAATGAAATGTACCGGTGGACGGGGGGCACTGTGGGCAGTGGGCCTCGGTCACGGTATGCCCGGGACAATATTTACCCAGGCCGAGGCTTTCTCACGGAGCGGCACGGTGCGGGACACAGCGATCAGTAAGAGTCAATACTCCAAAATATTGTTTATGTAACAATTTCGAGAGTGTGATAATGAATGGTAGACGGTATTTATCGTTTTTGAGTTTGTTTTCTTTTGAGGTTGGAAGCCGGAGAGGTTATGTCAATGCTAAGAGATAGTTTTGATAAGATGGCAAAACATACTTTATTGTAAACAGTCAAAGGCAAGATTCGTTTCTGCATAATCTATACTTATAATATTATAAAGCTGAAGAGTTTGTTTGAACGCGCTAATCTCAGGACCTACTGGTTGGAGTTGAAAAAATCTTTTCGTGTTGGATAGTCCATTTATCGAGGAAGGTTATAGGCTATATAACATTACGCTACGACCAACAGGAGCGGATCATAAATGAAAAATGTTGCAAAAACGGGAAACAAATTTCCTTTTTGTGAGCTTCCGTTGCGTGCGCTGCGTAAACTGTTTAAGTTACGCAACAATCATGTATGTAGGGTAGGTAGGGTAGATGGGTAGGTTACCTAGCCAGTTGACGGGAGCGAAGCCGTGTGGGACAGCTAGTCGATACTATATAATATTATAAAGCTGAAGAGTTTGTTTGTTTGTTTGAACGCGCTAATCTCAGAAACTACTGGTTGGAAATGAAAAAATATTTTTGAGTTGGATAGTCCATTTATTGAGGAAGGTTATAGGCTATATAACATCACGCTACGACCAACAGGAGCGGAGCATAAATTAAAAATGTTGCAAAAACGGGATAAAATATTCCTTTTTGAGAGCTTCCGTTGTATGGGTATATAAGGTAGGATAGGGAGCGAAGCCGCGTGGGACAGCTAGTACAAAATATATGTACTTAAAATATCTCATACACTATTTATTAAAATGCCCATGCCAGAAGCAATATTAAAACAAATTAACTTGTCCGCAGCCTAACATAAATTCGCACTACACCATACTAATTTTACTTCGTGTTCTCGAATGCAGTGACAAAAATACCTCCCTGTTCCAACGTCATCCCTCCGAGATATAAATAGAGAGGAGTGCGCGAGAGCACTCGCGATTCAGGCCGACCGGCGCAAGCGCACGCAACGTGCAAGAAACCAAACCATCTGCTTACTTAACAGATTTATAATGATGTTTATTTGTAGCCAGTATTAAAACATCATCTTTTAGGCAATGTTTTGATCTATTTCCGTCAAGGAATTCGCTTTAATCCTTCAGCTAAAACGTTGTGTTGGTAACATCTGCGGTGTTGTCATTAAATAAACTGCGCTGCGCATAAACCAGAGAATATTCCTCTTTATTATTCTTAATGCAATACCGTCATTTATTATTTGCGCTCTTTATGATTCATAAATCATAAGAGAAGCGCAAAACCTTATTAGTCAGCCAGTACCAAATTAAACGCGAAAAAAGTCGGTCAAGAGCACAGGCCACAGCCTAGTCAATATAAAAAGTATAGAAATAGTCGGCCTTGTGCTGGCAACATTGTCACAAGCAGGAAGAGGCAATTGAACGAATGAGTCGGCGGGCGCGGATCTGAATCGTTCAATGATCTGATCATGTGTGAACTAGGCCAGTAGGTAAGTCAATGACCCCACTAGATCACGGAGAACGTCTTAAGGATATCCATCGCGGTTTTGTAAACACGATGGGAACTGTATCTTTTAGATCTGTCTTTGGAATAGTAGTTGTCACCTCAATTACGACAAGTTCAATAATTTCGCCGGTTGGACTTGAACTTAACAAGTAAAATTTCAATATTTAGGAAACCCCCAACACATTTTTATTTCATGCTATATAATTTATCTAGTACATAGTAGATACGCTTCGATCGGCAATCTATATATCACGTAATTATGACACGATATCTTGCGAAAACACACCGATTGAAACAGTAAAACACCCACATACCACCGACATAGGCCTCCCCCAGGCATCGCGAATGCAGCAGATTCCCGCAACCTTAACCAGGTCATCGGTCCACCAAGTGGGAGGCGTTTAGGGGTCCTGGTCCAACTATAATGTCCAACTAGTTGGATTACTGGTCTTCGGTAGGGGCAGTTGTCCAACTAAAAATAATGATTGGACAATTGCCCCTACCGATGACCCGTAGTCTAACTAGTTGGACATTATAGTTGGACCACGACCACTAAGCGGTGGGAGGCCTATATAGGTACTATAGGTCATCATCTGCCTAGCCATTTCCCAATTGTTGTTGGGGTCGGCTTCCAGTCTTACCGGATTCAGCTGAGTACCAGTGTTTTACATGGAGTGATTGCCTATCTGACCTCCACAACCCAGTAACTGGGTAACACCATACCCCTTGGCAAGACTGGCGTCAGATCTCAAGCTTCTGACTACCCGTAACGACTGTCGAAGATCTTCAAATGACAGCCCGGACCAATGGTTTAACGTGCTTTCCGAGGTACGGAGGAAACTCGGTATGTTTAAATGGTCACCCATCTACGGACTGACCTCGGCAAGCGTTGCTTAACCTTGAAGATCAACCCGTGCGGCTGTTATTATTTAGCCACGAGCTCCTCTATAGGTACTATAGGTACGTAGTTGTATTAAAATATCGTTTTATTCTCGATGTTACCTATACCGTTACATCTTCTGAAAGCTCTTCTTATCTTACCTTTTTATTACCTTTCATAAAAACGACCGGCCCGTAAGATCATTCAGTGTCATTTATCATCTCAGTATGATGACATTTCAGCCAATTAGCGGATGTTTTGTGCACGGTATCGAGATAATACGGCAGGGTGCCTTATATGGTGCATCCTTATTGGGTGAAATTTAAACTGATTGGTGGGGAACATGACTGCACAATGCACTAAGCACCAAGGGACTTAAGGCGCTATATACGCCCCAATGTTAACGCAGTACTGGCCGTGCGCCCGCTCGATGCCAAAATATCAATATTGAACCTCCTTTTGTACAGTTTTGTACGCAAAATATTATTTGATTTACATATGCTATGTTAGTTATGAAGAAATGCCAGCCATCAATTTTTCTGTGTAAAAATCTTTTAAACATCCAAGTCGTTTTGGAGGAGTTTCCAAAAGTTGCGAAAAAATATCGTGTTGCTAATTATTTTTTTAAAGCAAAACTATTAGTTACACGAAAAAACCTTGTGTTCAAAATTATGTCATGCATCATTAATAAATATTTTTTTTTCAAACCTTTTAACCTAGCCGTTACTAAGGAGTATGCTTTAGAAATTTACGTTTTTACGGCACTAAAGGGTATGCAGGCCCTTAAGTAAAGAGTAAGCGCAGAATTACCTCTTACGTCCTCGCCACTAATTGGGCCCTAACTTGGATATCTCGGTATTTCGACGAAAGTTCATAATTAATTATGCCTAAAATGTAAGGATTCTTGGATTGTTTCTTTGGCGCCCATATGTGCGTTATGGGATGGGTGACTTATTTATAAACATAAGTGACAAAGAGAACTTTTTCTTTAATGTGGTCGTCACCATAAAACTGCAGGTATTGAAAAAAAACCTGTTAAGTGCGATTCCGACTCGCGCACGAAGGGTTCCGTACCACTGTCGCAAAAAACGGCAAAAGAATCACGTTTGTTGTAGATATGGGAGCCCCAATTAAATATTTATTTTATTGTTTTTAGTATTTCTTGTTATAGCGGCAACAGAAATACATCATCTGTGAAAATTTCATCTGTCTAGCTATCACGGTTCATGAGATACAGCCTGGTGACAGACAGACAGACGGACAGTGGAGTCTACGTAATAGGGTCCCGTTATTACCCTTAGGGTAAGGAAACCTCTCTGTCACCAGGCTGTATCTCAAAAACCGTGATAGCTAGATAGTTGAAATTTTCACAGATGATGTATTTCTCTGGCCGCTATAACAACAAATATTAAAAACAGAATAAAATAAATATTTAAGTAGGGCTCTCATACAACAAACGTTATTTTTTCCGTATTTTGCGATAATGGTACGGAACCCTTCGTGCGCGAGTCCGACTCGCACTGGGCCGGTTTTTTGGCACGCGAAGTACATACATTCGCGTCATCTAGTTAGATTTATGTCTGTGTCTCTGTGATTCAGAAGCATAGAAAACATTGTTCACAAAATTACGGAATTTCTACATAATTCTAAAGAATAAGCTCAAAGAGCCTCATCCATCACCCCCGGTAAGTTCAAGGCAAATTTCGGTTAACAAATCTCAGGCAGGGCTTGTTCGTCACGATGCTGCTTACCATAACAATAGCAGGTACCTGCAGTACATTTTACAAGAAGGCAACATCGCCGACCCTCCTCTATAATTTATGGAAATGACCACAAACAAAAACACACGACAAAGGTGTCTACTCGAAATTAAATAGATGGGTTGTGTATCGTGTTCTTCATTGTTAAGCCATTGTTCCCTTGCTTCATTCTCGTAAATATCATCCCCTGACCGATCCGTTTTACGGCTAAAGCTATTAAATGTTACGATGTCAAAATGTGACCGGATACACACAGAGTGTTGGCTTTTGTGTGTTGGCATTCCGAAAAAGGAAAACAACATAAAAATAAGAAAATTCGTTATCGCGTGTGTCGGTAATGAACTAGTCGACGACGGCACGAACTATTTTGTGCGCTGGGTTAAAATGCAAGCTATCTTATCCGACAACATGTGCGAAAGAAATAGATGCTGTGATTAGCAGTAAGAAGCTAGTTCATGTACGAATTAGCACTTTTGCAAGTTTTTAGCGAAATGCATGATGATTTAGGACGAAAACGAGCGCGTGATTTTTTATAAACAGGCTTTTGGGAGTCTAGATATCATGAAAAAACGACTAAATGTATATTTTCAAAATAAAATTATTTGCATTGTTGAATTACTAATCTATCCCTGTATGGAGGTGGTTTTGCAATTTTCATTCTTCTTATGGTATTTATTTCCGCCCAAAGATGCGTTAAAATTAGTGTTGAAATAATAATAATAAATCTTTATTCAAACTTCAAATTGGTAAACTATACTAATAGGTCTTAAATATAAAGTAGGTATAACAATGTTAGGTGCCTGTACTAGGTAATCCTGTATCACAGGCGGCAGGGGCTCAAACAATGTAATTTTAAGGACAAGGATTTTTTTACAATATTTTCTTAATATTAGAATAGTGACAGATATATTGATTTATATTTAATCTTAATTACTAAAACAGATGAAAAATTAAAATCTAAAAATAATCATAAACAGATGATTCCTAACTTAGCTTAGTTTACGTAAAATTGTTTGCACTTAATTATTTACACACACGGACAATGAACTTTGAGCGTCAGCAGATATTTGAGCTGGGTTAACCACTATTGCAAAATGTTTCCAAACCATTTTGCCACAGTACGCATGGCGGCAAATTTCCTGAGACAGCAACAAATCCTGGCAAAGTAGGCCAGTGCAGTGGCCCGTTCTTGTTGAGTCGGCATCACGTGTAAAACACGGCAATCTGACCTTGAGGGTGACGCTCTAGGCGCCCTCGTAATCGACAGAATTGATGTATCTGAATTCCGCTATCTTCCTTGCAGGGCACTCAGGATCTCCTGTTTTATGATTGCTGGGCTTCTTAAAGCGTGAGCAAGTTGCACATTTTGGTACATCAGCTTTCTTCGCGCACTCTGTCATCGAGTGCCCTGTTTCACCACAATGCCCACACGTCGAGTTGACCTCTCTGCACGTTTTTGCTGCATGACCATACTGTTGGCACTTGTAGCATCGAGTTACCAGTGTAAAATCCCTGACAGGACAGGACGTCCAATTAATAAAAAGTCTCGATTGAGCGATTAGGGCCTTACGTATATCAGCTGGTACTTCAATGACGTAGTTGCAGGTCGACAAATCTCTCTTCCCAGATTTGTGACTTAATTTGACCAAAGCCAGGAAGGATTCTAAAGATATGTCTTCAAACTTGTCGGCTACATTTTGTTCAAAAATGCACCTGAAGACCTCTTTTTCAGCCATGGAAGTCGGCACTCCTAAGACCACGATCCGGGGTTTGCGCTTGCTGGGTTCGTCGGCGGTAAGTCCTGAAGTAGAGAGCTGGACTGCTTGCTTTACTTTATCAGCGTCATGTTTGGTCTCAGTGCTGATAATTACGCCTCCATTTTTTGTTTTCCGGACACCTCGAACATGCAGTTTCATTTGCTCCGGGCGTATGATCCTTTTCACGAGGTCTTTGGTTTCGTCACTCGATTTCAATTTATCTTGAGGATAAATTGCAACCGAGCTTAAATTATTGGGGCGCACAAAGTTATTTCCTCCCTTTTTTACCATTTCGGAAAAAGAAACATTTCCCGCATTACCTGAGTCCTGTATCGTCTTCTTGAGGTTTATGATGTGTTCTGACAGGCCTCGCTTTTCAGTAAGGGATTCAACCATACTGTGCGTTAGAAGAGATCTAGTCTTTAGCGACTGGTATAGTACTGCCATTTGTGAGGTACCGGATCCTATTTTACGGCAAAGGTTTGAAATTTTCATTTTCTGCTCCGAATTGAGTTTTCCATCCGCAGCAATAGAGCAGACTTCATTCAGATGCAACTCAATAGAAGTCATCCATTTTTGAATTTCGGGCGTGGTGATGATCTCAGGTGGCGCCGCCACAGGTGAGGCAGATGAGAGCTCTGGTCCCCTTGAATTCGAGGGTCTGTTTTCCATTTTATGCGTACACTAAATCACTTTTACTAGTTCATTATAGTTTGTAAATACACACACATACTAAGCTAAATTATAAGTGCAAAGTTACTAATACTCTTAAGTAGGTCACTATTATTAATAATTTATTTATAGCAACTAAATATTGCTTGTGGGCACGTCTGTACGCGACAAGCGCCAAATAAACTTAAATATGGAACTTTCGACTCTCATAACTTTCAAATATATATTTTATTTTCATTTTTGTTTCCATGCAGGACTAGATAATGATGAGACAAATTGATATCATTTTTTTTATTTTGAACGTACATCGTCAAACAGTGGAGTAATCTCTAGACTACGTTTGTATGGAAGAATTTTCGACTAGTGTAACCTTAAGACGGTACCCTGATCAAAAAATCGGCATGAGATATGAGCATTCCTATTGGTCTAGCGGCACTGGTGGCGCATGAATTACAGTAGTGAATACGCCCAGATTTTAGAATAAAATCTTTAAAAAATCGAATTTTGGTCTTTTGAAAAAAAAAAATCTACAAAAATGTTTGTTATTAAATTGTCTATCCATTAGTGTTAGTACAAAAAATAATTAATGAACACTTTACGAGGAGATGCATAATATCAATAATTATTTCTCATTTTTATGTTTTTTTGGAAGGAGATTAGTGAAATATATAGAACATTTAAAAAAAAACTAAATCTACCATTTTAGAATCAATATTATGTAAAAATTTAATGTATTTTTATTAATTGATATTTCCTTTTAAATAACGAGTAGATAGCTCCTAAAAACAGCACAAAAAACGGCTTGCGCGGCGTTTTGCTCGGGGTACCGCCTTAAGGTATCGTTCGTGAAAATGTTCGGCGAAAGAGTTGTATAATCGGTAAGCTAATAATCATATCGTTGTATTTTTATCTTGATGTATCTGCATGGCGTATGTCGGCATGCTACTCGCTAAGTGCCCGGCTTTGCTTTGTCGCGATAACGCCGCGCGTTCGCTAATTGGACAGGAATTATTAGCTTGCGCGTGCGCCACAACTGAATCAGAACTCACCTTTAATTTTAACCGGCAATTACCACTTTGTTTACGGTATAACCACAGATAATATAATACTAGCATACAGATGCCTCATCCCATACAAAGAAACCGTGCCGACGTAACTAGCGTTTTTCATCTGCTTAAACTTCTTATTTTTGTAAGGACATCAATCGCGTTCGATCCCGTTTCACGGCAATAGATGGTGTTAGCAGCGACTTGCAAGTAAAAGGGTTTACTAGGTTCGTGAATATTTTTTTCATTAAATACAGTGAAGGTTCGTTTTATAGTATTTTTTTGCACGTTTTTACAGTTTTTTTTGCAACTAAAAGCGTTACAATGCAAATTTTAACAATCGAGTGGAATGCCTCAGTAATTTAAAAATGCGCCATCTACTGGGAACAATTTTAAATGATCCGTTCAAATAATCTTTGAAATGTGAATTAAGAGCCCAATATTCCATAATTTTGTACTTAGGAGAGTTGATTAAACAAGAACATACAATTTTTATGTTCAATTCCAGAAAATGTTAATTTTACACACATTTTATTGTTTTTTGTGTACATGTCGCGCCATCTAGTGAGATTTATTTGAACCAAATATTCTCTCTTAGCAATGAGACCCCGTGGTATAACTAACCACAACATTCCGTTAATTAACAAACTATTGTTTTGTGCTACAAACTGCGGTTTCAATGTTCTGTTGTTTATGTTCAATCCCTATTTCCTAACCAGATGTCTTTATCTCCCTGCGTTGGTTACGAAACGCGTTCGCCCACGTCCGAATTTCGAATCGACTTCGCTATCGAAAAATAGAAAGTCATAAATTACCGAAGGGCCGCTTTCCCACTTATATCTAGGTTAATGCTGTAGGGAACTACGGAACTGAACGATACTGGAAGGAACTGAAGAAGACTGGTGCTATTTCTGTTTCGTTCACTGAAACATAAAGCTTTTGTTCCGGTTCGTTTTCAGCTAAAGAATGTCTTGGCTATAAAATGAAGTTCCATTCATGAATGAATTTTTCTTCTTTTAAAGTTTGTGTTGTGTTTTCTTTTTTTAAAGTAGAACCAAATACTAAAGAGAATGAGTAATAGAGATCTTTATTAAATTCCAGCAGACTTATTACGTATCTTTTGCAAGAGCAAAACGATAGCGATTTTTGCGCAATATTTGCTCTTCAATACAAAAGTTTTAGAGTTGTTGGCGGTTTTTTTTTTAAATAAGTGCATTTGACAAACAGCGATCGATTAGCAAACGATTGTGTAGGACTTACCATACCTACACTGCAGGTAATTCCGACTTTTATGACATAAAGCGTTTGATCGCTATCATTTTGCTCTTGCAAAAGATACGTAAAAATCCTGCTCATGCAAAGGAATCTAACTCCAAATTGCCAATTGCATATTCCATATCTTCGCATGGCTTCATCATAGTCGTTTCCAGTATAACAGAATCAAAGAGTATCAATAAATAGTGAATAGATTGAGTGGCTGTCGGGCATGTAAACAAAGCAGATGCCAGCGCCCAGCGTGGCCTAACATGGCCCACATGAGCGTCCGATCATCTCCACTGACGTAACCATGTAACGTGTTGCAACCTCATTGCCGGCCAGTTTGCATGCTTGTTTATATCTTGGTTAACACATTCCTAGTAAAAACTCTTATTATTAGAAATCGGTAATAGCTGCATGAACCCGATTCTGCATAAGCCAGAACATTAAGAGGGGACTCTAGTGAAACTTTCTCCATACAAACACATTCTGCTGTTTTCTTCGTGGATAATGCCTCTAGAGCAATGATTTTTTGCCATAAAATCTAAGTCTAATTAATACGTGCCTGAATCATTTCCTTTTTTCCAAAACATAATCACAAAAAGAAATATGACAATCCAAAAATCCGAAAAAAAGCCCGTTTTTACCGCCATGTTCAGAAGACTTTCAGACAAAATTTATAAGTTTTTAACAAAAAAGGAAATGATAGGAGCTATAGATATACTTTTCCTCTAAATTTTGATATAAGAATTTTTTAGATCAGACCAGTTTTCATGAAGAAAACAGCAGAATACGAAACGTCTTTTAGTCAAAGTTTTTGTAGGTAAAATCAGCCTGAGCTGCAGTTGTCCCTTTCGCACTTTACGGGGTGAGGTTGGAGGTGACGCGACGGCAATAGTTTCTTCAAATACCTATTTTTCAAATTCCTGTTGACTAGAGTCCGCTCTTAAGGCATCCAGGCATTTTCTTACATGCATTCAAATTCTTGGAGCTTGTGCAACAATTTCAGTTGGAACATCTTGAATGTACAGATATTGTGAAGGAATGAACACTACCCTTTTAGTAACTAAGTTGTATTTATCTAATGGAAAAGTCGTTTTTGTAAATCGAAAATATTTCCAAAAAAATATAGCCAGGGTGTTATAGGAGAACCAGCATTTTTTTATTTTTGTCTGTTTATTTGTGCATGCATCACGTAAAATGTACGAAACCAATGTAGATAATGTGGGGGCTGACGCGACAAAATGTATAGTCGACAACTGGATACATTGTGTGCGGGAGCGCAGTCCCTAACGAACAGCGGTAGTAATAACATGTATATAGATTTAGAGGCTACAACTTAAATGTGTCGGTTTTGAGTGCGGACAATAAACTACTGTGTAACTTCTATTCCGTGACTTTCAATTACTTTCCCTACCCAAGGCACACACAAGACGAGGGACTCAACAATAACTTTAATACATAAACATTGTAACTTGTAGTATTGTTTTTATTTGGTAGTCGGTAGATTTTTTTTTTAAGTTTTATTTATGTTTTCGTTTCGAAGTGGTGTTCTGGAGTGCTACTAGATGGCGTGCAGCAAATATGTCCTTATTTTTTTTTATGTAGTCGATATTCGTCTCCCTAGAGTAAATAGTATCCTGTGCAGCGAACGCTCGATCTAGGTAGGTAGAAAGGTAAGTAAGGTAGGTCTAGGTAACTAGGGTAGGTACTTACAGGTAGATAGGTAAGTAGGGTAGGATAGGCAGTTAACGGGAGAAAAGCCCTGTTATGCTTATGCAATATAATTCACCGGTCAGAACAAACGATGTAATAAACCGTCGATAAAAATATTAATCACCTTCCTTTTTCCGGATTAATGTTCTCATAGACATTAATGCAGCATCCATACAGGTTCTATCAAACCCGGTCAGAACATCAGACAAGCAGTTGACAACTTGTCCGACACCAAAGAACGTGTTTGTAACGGAAATGTTATTTATATCTGATGAACTTCAAATGAGGGTACAGCCTTTGCGACCTTCTTGAGGCTCTAGACAAGTGGCATTCGATGACAGCGAAGGCGCGAATCACGCGATTTTTCGATATTCCTAGTATATAACTACTATTGAGTGTTTTGGCGGGAACGTGATGGCGTCTATGTTGCTTCTCTGTTTTATTTTCCTAAAATTGTGTTTAACTGAATATTAATAGTGTAAAAATGGTGGTGTTTTGTTCTAATAATATTAGTGAACGTGCACGAGTGTGGGAAAGTGAAACACAGTGGTAGAACATGAGTTTGTTCATGTTGTCGGCAAAACTCCGTGGAGGCTTCCAATAAAGTTACCGCCATTTTACCGGGGCCTAACTATTATATATTAGTCTATAACTAGGACATGGGACTAAAAACTAAAGAAACCAGAACTTCTAAACTTGACACTGGCTACAAAAAAAAGAAAAAAAAAAACTACTATTGAGTTTTCTCCAAAAACTCAATCACCTAAGAGTCGCTGAGGACATGCTAGAACGAGACAATTCCGACCCAACATTCATGAAACGCATTGTTTCTGGTGATGAGACGTGGGTTTACGAGTTTGACATGCAAACTAGTAAACCAGCTTTGGACTGGTGCCTTCCAACTGAACTGAAACCGAAAAAACCAAGCCAAAGTCGATCAAAAATCAAAGTCATGTTGACTGTTTTCTTTGACTATCGCGGTGTTGTGCACTCGGAATTCTTGCCGGAAGGTCAAGCGGTAAATAAAGAATAATATTTGAGTTAAGTTATGCGACTTTTAGAGAGCAAATTAGAAGAAAAAGGCCTGATTTGTGGAAAGGAAATCCTTGGATTTTGCACCACGATAATGAGCCTTCGCACAAGGCCATCATTGTCAACGAACCACCTTATTCACCAGATATGGCTCCAACCGACTTCTTTCTTTTTCGTAAACTCAAATTACCACTTCGTATCACCCGTTTTCATTCGGAGAATTCGCGGCGAGAACTGCTGAACTCGATTTCGGAAAAAAAGCGTTTAAAAAATGTTTTGATGATTCGATCATTCGTTGGCGTAGTAAGTGTATCGTTTTTGCAGGAGCATACTCTGAAGGTGATAAAATAAATTTCGATAAATATCTAATATTTTGTGTATTATTGATGTTTTCCTATTTTACTATATCACATCGATAAGCCGATTTTTACTAAGCGAAACTGCAAATACGTTCACATGGACGCAATGATGAATTCGACCAATTTGCCATTTTTACTTAAACTAAAATACGTGCCATCAGGAAGGTCCCTTATTCCGGCATTAAACATCTTCTGCTAAGTACCTAACTTCATTTATAACAATTAATTTTGACATAACGATTACTAATGAAAGCTAAGCGAGCCTGATTTCTTAATTAGATACTTTAAGCCGTAACTCGTCGCTACCGATTGCCGCGCCCAATTATTTTTAGTTTAATGACATCGGAATTAGAACTACTAATTCCGAGGAAAAATCCATATATATATTTATTCATCAAAACAAGTTATGTTCCACGTTATTTATAGTTAAAGTTACAGAGCACACTCAAAATTAGTCACAAGAATTTGGTCATGAAACTTAAGCAGCAAATAGATATGACTCACATATTATTTTGTATGTACAACGGTTACCAAAACAGGAAAGTATAGGTTTCCGTTAATTGTTTCAGCATTCAAAATTCAATATTCAAATGAGATGTCACAAAATAACACAGAGCTTTTAACAGATGAGTCCATATATTAGAACATATCAATGATAATGCACATAGAATATTTGCATACAATCGCGACACTTATGAAGTTGTGGCCAGAATTAAACATGGACATGTCAATAAAAGACTGTCTAGCGAAAATAATTCTAAAGATTAGAATCACAAATTTGTTGGTGGTGTTTAAAGGGTGAAGTGAAAAGGAATTGCTAATATCTATACCTATACAAGAACAACACTTAAAACACTGGACTTCAGAAAAATGGCATTCAGGAGAGACGGTAAAAGATGATGATAAAGATTGAATTGATTGACGATAAACTGGTGGTACGTCTAAAGATATCCAAAAAACTAACAAAAAACAACAAAACGAACAAGAAAGAGGATAGACCGATTTGTCTCCTCATAAACACCCACCCGCAAGAACTTCAATTTATCCGTGATCAGGGTGCTTGCAACAGCACCGAAATATCGGAAACTCGCAACAAACAGTAAACATGGTAAATATCCCGTTTCTAATGTTAGATAGATAGATAGATAAACCATTTATTTAGTGCACACAAAAGACACAGCACAACACACAAAATCACATACATGTGGGTATTTGGAAAAAAAAGGTGCCAAAATACAAAAAAAAAAAGAAGAAGAAAAAACAACATAATACAAATAAAAGTGACACAAGTAACATACCTACTTCAATTAAAACACAGTGCGGTGTGCGTCTCAAGGTTGCACCAAATGGGAGTCCAGCTCAGCATGTATCAGGCAAATATACCTGACGCTGATATTTTGCTGGATCCCTGCAGTGACATACGGTCGCTGAGCAGTCGTAATATGTTGGTGTTATTACAGTGTGATGTGAGGTACATAGAAGCAATTGTTTTTCTATTGTGTTTGCTAACAGCATTCAAGGGGTAAATATATTTTCAATAAATAAATAATTGTTAATGTTAGTGATATCCAACAAAACAAAAGCGCATAGCTTTATGAATGGACGGCTTTCAAGTCAATAAGTTCCAAATGCACGGCAGTATGGAAACAATGTTTGTGTCGAACTTCATTCACATAGACCGGCTCCTTTTGATTTCGACCTTTGATCGAAATGCCACGCTGCTATTTAAGAGTATTTAGGGGACTTACCATGAATTCTAATGCCGTCTCCGTCGGAAACGCTATTCAAAATATTAGGCATATAATTAAGGAAATATTGATTTAAAATTATTTCTGGGAACCAAACCACATTCAAGTAACAATATAAAATAATATATAGGTAAATCTCAATTAAAATGTTATATGTGGCGGAAAACACTATTATTTTGGTTGTGTTTTTGTTATTGTAAATCGAATGATTCATAAATAAAAGCTGTAAAATTATTCAGGCTGACGCATTTAATGACCTGAAATCGTCATTTACTGATTCTTGTTAATGTAGTCATTCACTGACTAAATAAAACGAAAGCATAGGTTTTTAACGATTGCAATATCGGTTTAAATAAATAAAAAAAGTCTGATATCTGTTTGTGAGGTGGAGCACTAAATTTGCTGCATGCAGATAGTGTCACGCGCATATTCCTTGTTTCAATAAATCTTGCGTTGACGCATCTGTTCCTGCTCAGATTCCATCTACAGCTTCAACTTCAACACTGTCGCAATTTCCATATGCAAAGAAATCTCAATCATCACGCAGAGTGCGAGATTCACAAGAGCGATGATCTCATAGAGATTAAGTGCCAATTCGGCTTCGAAGTATAACGGAACTAAATTAGCCTTAAAACGCAACAGTGTACTTACAACATTTTTTATTGGACTTGTTTGCTCGAATGAAGAGTTGAGAAGAATTAATATAAAGAAATATGACAGCTTAACAATAAAACGTTTTCATCAATGTTACAATAGTAATCGCTTAACAAAAGATAAATGACGATATAAATATGAAATCTCATCGAAATTAAAGAAGCAAACGACATTATCACGTCGACACGTCGCGTCGGGCCTCCAAATGAAATGGATTCGACATTTGAATTGTAAAACTGTTAGATCGTCGGTAGTGGGACGCGCGACCTCCGACCTGCGCCCGCGCCGCGCTGCGCCATCCAGCCGGATTACGATGTACTACATGCATCTGGTTTACAGATGTTTATCGCGGACTACTACTCTTTATGGTATTAATACCGCCGCCTATAACGCTTTGTTTTGATGTCATATAAATAGCTTATTATGGCTACCATTAGTGCAGTCATAACTTTAGTTATGAAGAAAAACTATGTCAGTTCCGTGTTAAAAATTTTACTCGACCGTTCATCGCTGTCCGCTCCAATTTCCCGTCCGAGTCCGTTGTAAGTTTTATGCCTTGTTTAGGTCGGAATGAATATTGAGGTCGGGATGTTTAAAAAAATCTTTCAATTGTGGGGCAATTATTCACTTAAGCAGCGGGTGTTGAGGATCTGTTGACTCACAGTTAAATTAAAAGGAGCATAACAAATAAAGTTAAGTGCTTGTGTCGGGTTTCGTTTCTTGAATAATGAATCACGATGTGAGAAAAGAAGCAATTACTCTCATTATTGCCGCATATGAGTCATAGCGGAGGGAAGCAGTATATCACATGCACTGCCGAGGGTGGCAAGCCACTGCGTTAACCGTATAATGCCATACTTTATGGCTGAGAATTTCAGAGAATTCAAACATACTGCGATTTAAGGTTACACTAGTCGAAATTCTTCCATACAAACGTAGTCTAGAGATTAGTCCACTGTTTGACGATGTACGTTCAAAATAAAAAAATATATCAATTTGTCTCATCATTATTTAGTCCTGTACAAACAAAAATGTAAAAGAATAATATATTTGAAAGTTATGAGCGTCGAAAGTTTCATATTTCAACACTGATTTTAATGCATCTTTGGGCGGAAATAAATACCATAAAAAGAAGGAAAATTGCAAAACGGCTTCCACACAGGGATATAATAGTAATTCAACAATGCAAATAATTTTATTTTGTAAATATACATTTAGTAGTTTTTTCATGATATCTAGACTCCCAAAGGTCTGCTTATAAAAAATCGCGCGCTCGTTTTCGTTCTAAATCATCATCGATTTCGCTACAAACTTGCAAAAGTACTAATTCGGACACGAACTAGCTTCTTACTGCTCATCACAGCATCTATTTCTTTCGCACGTGTTGTCGGATAAGATAGCATGCATTTTAACCCCGCGCACAAAATAGTTCGTGCCGTCGACTAGTTCAACCTTACGCGCACAAATGACTTCTAAAATTATAACTCTAACTTAGGCAAAGTCCTCAGATGTTTCTGGTCACATAGGAATTCTAATAAAATGTATCAAGAATGTAAATTTACCTAATAAGCGTGAAAGCTCATAGATGTGATCGATTGATTAACACCTGGAAGATAAGGTTTCAGATCAATGCCTATTTAGTAGATAAGCTTTGCATTACCAAATGCATACTTTTACCAGTTTATCTGATATAAAACCGGGTGCATAAGATTGATTACTTATTAATTTCTTAGCGAAACTTGTTCATGTTGGTTTAATTCATTAAAGGCGCTTAGGTACGCAGATTAACCGTTGGATAATTAATAATAATTATGGTCTCAAGACTTTAATTATTATTAGAGAATATTATTTATTATTTGCTTTCCCAATAGATCAGATAATAAATAATGTTCTGTTCAGCGGTCAACGTGCATATTTATTTATAATGTTTCGTTTAATTTTCACGAACAGAGAAATATTTTTAGAAAAATAATAAATGACTTGACAAACTTGTATCGACATTGTGCATGTTTCCTAGTATCATATGATGTGTTTTTATAAGTATTTTTCTGGCCTATACCAGAATTAAGAACAAAATTAAGTAGAGAATATACATTCTTGAATGCTAAGAGGAGCTCGTGGCTAAATAATAACAGGCGCACGGGTCGATCTTCAAGGTTAAGCAACGCTTGACGAGGTCGGTCCGTGGATGGGTGACCATTTCAACATACCGAGTTTCCTCCGTGCCTCGGAAAGCACGCTAAGCTGTTGGTTCAGCTGTGATTTGAGGATCTTTGACAGTCTTGACGATTAGTCAGAAGCCTGAGATCTGACACCAGTCTTGCCAAGGGGTATCGTGTTACCCAGTTAATGGGTTGTGGAGGTCAGATAGGCAGTCGCTTCATGTAAAACACTGGTACTCAGCTGAATCCGGTAAGACTGAAAGCCGACCCCAACATAATTGGGAAAAACGGTTAGGCAGATGATGAATGCTAAAGTTGATCATTTTAGGTACTTTTATTCTTAGCATTTTTTATTGTTTTAAAATAAAGTTAAATCTTAACCTTTAAATGTTTTAAGGACTTAGGCAGCAGCAGTTAGCATTCATTTTATACGCTTTAGAAACGAATCTGTACTTTATTCATTTGGTTCTACTATAATAATTCAACAAAAAAACCGCTCACATCTCACATACGTAAGCGTGTGAAACTGAGAACTTATTAGGTCACGATAATCTCGGCATAAACTACCAAACAAAATAAACTACAATACATTGCTTGGTCCTAGAACAAGAAAAATAAACGCTCTTAATTTCTCAAGAGAACGACGCAATGTATCTCACACAGCTGCAAAGATTCTTTCATCTACAACTTGGTGGCGGCGCTGTTGTTTCGTGTACCACATACGAAGTCCAGATTAGAGAATACAAATCCACATACACATGGAACGGATATGAATAACGTACGACGTACAAACAGACGGTTCTAATCACAACAGCACACAATGGTATTGTTTATTTCATGCCGAGAACACGGAAACTGTATCTGATACTCAAGTGGGTGGTCGATCACCATCGTGATAGAATGCATAGTTTTGGTATTAAATATATCAATGAACACATTGTTAACTGTAACTTAGAGACATAAAACTCTTTTGTACCATCGTCTAAAATTCTTAGAAAGCCCCATTGAGTCTTCTTTGTCGGCGACTATGGATTAAGAAGATGTTATCGATACTTTTTTTATATAATTTATTTATTTATGCAGCATTAGATTCAAGAACTCAATAAGAGTGATTCAATTGATTGTTTCCTCATTCTCCCCAACTTATCGTTCAAAATTCGGAAAATAAAGAAAAATTTCAAAGATATTAAAATTGGGTTGAATGCAGAACTAATCATCTGAAATCAGCAAGAAATATTACCAACATCATCAAAATAAAAGTTTAGCAAAAAATATTTATTTACGAATTTAATTCTACAGTACCTTCTAGGTACAGTGACCAAAATAAACAATAGGTAGTACATAACAAACGCCTGGCAATTCAAAATCCCCAATCATAGAATATACATCAGCTTTCAATACCACACTTGACCGGAAACACTCGAAGTCTGGAAGCCGATACACAACCAGCCCCACTTCAGATTACTCCGACACCTCAAATAGATTCCATCAGACCAAGTTATTTGATCTTACCACTTGAAACGAACAACGTAGAGGATCTTAAGATGTCTGATGGAGCAAGGATGAAGGATAAGCCAGATGACCCTGCTACTAAACTTCTATAAATATTTATAATTATAGAACGATAAACTTAAAGTATCTCTTTACAAAGATTAGTCGGGTGTGTTGATAGTAACTTAAATATTATAACTGTAAACAGACTGGTGCTTACATTCCGTTTTCATTCATACAGAAGATAAAATTTCGGATTTATATGAGGTGGGTATTGTAAGAAAACCTTCAGCTGAACTGTTCTCAACAATTACTTTGATATAAGTACAGTAATATTAAGAGTTGTCGAACACCTACGCTGGTGTTTCTGGTTTTCTTAGAGTTTAAGCCATCATTGGACTGCTTGTAAAACATCTTCAGTAGAGCCAGTTAAGGAAATGTGTTTTAACTCAGAGCAGTTTTAAAAGTATATTGCTGAACTGCAGTCTGAATTCAAACTTCGAACATCGAAGAGGCGATACTCAGAAAGGCCGTTATTCATTGCACTGAACCGCATGAGTCTGGTAATACTGGCCAGTAAGAAATTAAGCCGCCAATCCAGAAAGCAATGGATGACGTGTTCGGCAAGACGTTCGCACAACATGGTGCCTTGCACTTGATGGCGGTGGCTCGTGTAAAATAACAAGAAGTCGTAAACTGAACCGCGACGTTTATGATCCCGTTCTCACAGTGATCCGGTATCGCGACAGTTTTGCACGGAATTTCAATAAGATACAACCATATTCAATTTAAAGTTATGTCGAACTGGGAATCAAAGGGTTCAGAAACGATTGATAAGACAAGACATTCAAAAACTGTAAAGTCAGTTAGACAAGATTGGTTCACTGAAAACCCCAATATGAAATTGATGTACCCGCTTTTTAGGAAAAGGATGTTGATAAGATTAGCTTAAAATCATAAAAGCATTTTTAATATATTAAGATTCCTGACTAAATATAGCTCAAAAGCCCTACATGAAACATATACACGCACGGTCTAAAAATAACTGGATTTCATACCGGTCCCAGGTAACATAAATATGCAGAGTATCTCTAGTCAGCAGAACTAATAGCAGATAGCAATAACACGATTCAAGGCTCTGCGGGCATCTCTACATACATAAATTATGTTATGCATGTACCTTATATCTCATTACGTAGCGATAGACTCCTTAGAAATGTGGCGCCAACAACTAATGATGCACCAAGTTGATGTAAGCTTCACATTACCGCGATGGGTGACGAATCAAGAATGCAATTCGAGATGAAACGCGGATGTACGGCTTCAAATGTGCGGCAAATTGCATTAGAATTTGCCTTTTATCAAACCAGAACCACAAGAATTGATTAAACGTAGTCAAAGGGTTTTAAATGACGATGTATCAATCTTGTTTGCATTTGTAAGTGAACTTTAGATTTCTAAAGACATTCATTATAAATCAGTGATTAAATTATCCGTGACTGGTTTGCCTTTTCAATTTACCTCAGTAGATATTGCTGCATCACAGTTTGATTAGAGATGATCGCTTATTTCCGTGCATCAGCAGTATTTTGGTCAAATTACTGTTTTGGGAACGCCTTCACAATCTGTTGCGTTCCCGGCAACAATAACTTATTGTGTGCGTCCGAAGAGTGAATTAAGTCTTGCATGACTTGAGGTTTTACAAAATGATGAAGATTACTTTCAAATTCTTCGATTCAAAATGTTTGTGTTGCGTTGCTCTTGATCTTGATACTTGAGTAGTTGTGCAAGTTGTTCGTACGCAACTGCGCCTACACACATTCCGAAGTAAGATCGAGTGTTTGATTTTATTTACCTTTGACACCTTTCTTGATCGATAATCGGGATTGGGGTTTCGGACTTACCTGGAAAATAAGAAATATTTATTAGTACAAAAATCTTTACAAACAAGTTCAATGGCTCTATACATGTAAATCGCAAAACCGTTTTTATGATTGTAAGTTTGTCCATACCTACATTTTCCATTTAAGGAAAACCGTTTACAGCTGAACTAGAACCATTCCCACAAACACCTAAAAATTACAAGTTGCGATCTATCTAATAAGCAGTTATTCAGCTCTAATTAGTTCGACCTTATAATGCAAGTACTGCCAATATAGTTAACACAATTGTAGAAATTCTTCGATAAACGAATAATAGGTTCGCGATAATTAGCGTCTAGAGTACCTACAGTCTCCTTATGTTCTTGAACAATGCTATTGACCTCGTTGTAATTAGGTTTACTGCTATTTAATGAAATGTCGTCTCTCGCAATTGTGTCAGAAGGGCTAAGGTTATCGAGATAGTTGGCTACTTGGCTATCACTCTTCAACTACAGCATTGTCTGAGTCATTGTATTTGTCTTTACAGAGATCGTAGCCTTCATTTCAGCAGACTCAGAGCAATTCGGTAGTTTAGGTGTGACTCTAAGAAAAGGTCAGCTCTTCACTGCTGCAAACGAAAAAGCTGAACCCTCAAATAAAGTCATGGCAAATTCTAGAGACAGACAAAACACATTAATCTTACTGGCAACATTTTCAATAACACATACAAATGACAGCACTGAAATCAATTTCATCTTTGCGTAGGAGAAGAAAAATGTGTTCTGTCTTAAGTAAGGCGTTTGATTGAATAAAGCATGTCTTAAGAAGAGTAATATCTGTGCGTCTAATAAGCCCTTCTATTTTAATCTAAAGTGTTTTACCGCTTATCACAGACCCATTAATTATACTGAATGGAGTCGGACGCCCACCAGTACGTATGTACTTGCACCAACACAAATATAATTATAGTAATTGATTTAAATATCATAATAGCAGGGTTGTCGCGAGATCCAATCTAAAGATTTCGTTAGTGTGTAAACAGCGTAATTGAAGCGCTTTCTATACAAGTTGATAAACAAGCTTTATTATCCAATCTTCCTGCATCCATCGACGGCACCGATCCTATCTTGCTTATTTTTTTTTTCTTACGATACTTGTAAACAATGGTTAATATTGAATCGATAAAGAACACATGCTTATAAATAAAAGGTATTTATAAGCATGATAGTACTCGCAACTAGAATTTAACGCCTTGTTATGGCAGGTCCTTAAGGTTACAATTCTCCTTCCCTACAAACGTAGTCTAGCGATTACTCCACTGTTTGACGATGTACGTTCAAAATAAAAAATGATATCAATTTGTCTCATCATTATCTGGCCCTGTATGGAAACAAAATAGTAAAAATATATACATTTGAAAGTTATGAGCGTCGAAAGTTTCATATTTCAACACAAATTTTAACGCATCTTTGGGCGGAAATAAATACCATAAGAACAAGTAAAATTGCAAAACGGCCACTATATAGGGATAGATTAGTAGTTCAACAATGCAAATAATTTAATTTTGAAAATATACATTTAGTCGTTTTTTCATGATATCTAGGCTCCCAAAGTATGTTTAAAAAATTTCGCTTGCTCGTTTTCGTCCTAAATCATCATCCATTTAGCTACAAACTTGTAAAAGTGCTTTTTCGTACGCCAACTAGCTTCTTACTGCTCATCAAAGCATCTATATATTTCGCACGTGTTGTCGGATAAGATAGCATGAATTTTAACCAACCAACACAAAATAGTTTGTGCCGTCGACTAGAACAACCTTAATTCTTAATAGGATGAGAGTAGTCAATGAGAAACCGATTTTAAAGTCGTAACATTTATCTGCATTTTATGTTTTTTTCTCTATATCGACATACCCGTGTTACGTACTCACAGATACCCTAAAACCACAGCGGTGTCCTGACAATAAATTCTTGTATTTACGAGACATAAAAACACGTTTGGTTCGTAGTTTCTTATGGACGATAATCAAAATATCATATTACGGTAGCTTTGCTCTACGTTATTAAATTGTCCTTCAATAACGGAGGCTCATCTGTGCATCCGTTGGCTCCTTTTTTAACCGACTTCACAAAAAAAGAGATTCTTTCTTCGGGCACCCATCGGTAATACGGTAAGTGAGATGAAAGACAGCATTCATGATCTCCGGGTGTAATGTTACCGGAGTCGAAGAGGGTAAAACGATGTTGTTTATATTGAAGCTAATTTAAATATTTACCTATTAGATTTAAGCAAATGTAAAATGGTTCTTTAGATAAAACATGTGTGGGAACTTTCTTGACAATTATTTGGTATGAGAATTAGCATGGACGGTTAGATACAGAAGACGGTAGGTCGACTTACAAACGGAACGATTGTGATAAGCAGAAAGATGAGAACTATTCAGAACAATGGCTTTGATAATGCATGCGGACTATTTCGAAAGGTCAAAGCAAAAGGTCAAATGGTTATGGCGTAGTGCGTTGTGTAAACTTGTGTTGTGACAAAATACAACCATCTGGAGTTAAACATTAATAATTTTGACTTTAGTCATAACCACAGATATACATATAACTAGATGACGCGATTGTATGTACTTCGCGTGCCAAAAAACGGACTAAAGTTACGATAAATGATCGTGACCTGATCTTTTCATTTAGCATTATCGGCACCGGAAATCCACCGAAATTTAGAAAATACTTTTTATGCCATATAATGTAAATAAATTAAGAACAAGTAAAATTTCAAAATTTTAAAAACCCCCGACACATTTATCTTGCGAAAACACCCCGATTCAAACAGTAAAACGCCCATAACTTTTGAACTGCTGAACCGATTTTATTCAAACATAGCTAAGAACACTCTCGATAAAATTGCCTTTCAAACAAAAATAACTAAATCGAAATCGGTTCATTCGTTTAGGCGCTATGATGCCACAGACAGACACACAGATACACAGCAACACAAATGAAACTTATAACACCCCTCTTTTTCCAGCGGGGGTTAAAAATACATATATATGTGAGAACGATAAGCTTCTACAGCAAAACAAAAAAATAAAAATACAATAAATAGGTAATTAACAAGTAAAATTTCAAAATTTAAAAAACCCCCGGCACATTTATCTTGAGAAAACACCCCAATTCTAACAGTAAAATGCCCATAACTTTTGAACGGCTGAACTGATTTTATTCAAACATAGCTAAGAACACTCTCGACAAAATCACCTTTCAAAAAAAAAAACTAAATCAAAATCGGTATATCCGTTTAGGCGCTATGATGCCACAGACAGACACACAGATACACAGTCGCAACACACGTGAAACTTATAACACCTCTCTTTTGCTGGCGGGGGTTAAAACAGGCGGAGGCAGCTAAGTTATGACCAATCCCAACTGATGGCTATTTAGATTTATGTCATAACCATTATATTTTTAAAACACTGCGAAGAATTTCAATGTTGCTGTTAGATACAAATAGTATACAAAGAAGTGTACTACGAGAATTAGTATTATTTTGACCTGTTTCAAAAACAAACGCAGCTTGTATGTAGTACGGTGTTCATAAATAAATCGCACAGCGTTCTCCCCACCTGAAATAAGATGAGATGGGCTGAGTAACCAGTGATGTCATCGGTCGACGACCTCCCGCTTGTAAAACTTCAGTAAAATTCGCAGTCAAAACAAACGGTACCCCATAAAAAGTACTTTATAAAAATAACCCTCATTCCCCAAGATTTAGAGTTCTATTTCGAATCGATGAACTCAACTCCAGACATCATTATTTTGTGTAGTTCCGACTTGCTCGAAAACAGTCTACGTTTTCCTGTTAGTACTAACTCTGGACTCACTTCGGGATGTTTAATTTACATTGGTTGCTAAAATTGTGTATATTTTCTTGGTTTTATTACTATGTTATTAAGTCTTCACATAGTTATGGACTACTTGATCAACATTTATCTTGATTTAGTTAAGGGCCTACATACCCTTTAGTGCCGTAAAACGGTAACTTTCTAAAGCATACTCCTTAGTAACGGCTAGGTTAAAAGGTTTGAAAAAAAAAATATTATTATTGATTCATGTACATAATTTTGAACACAAGGCTTTTTCGTGTAACTAATAGTATTGCTTAAAAAAAAAATAACAACACAATATTTTTTCCGCAACTTTTGGAAACTCCTCCAAAACGACTTGGATGTTTAAAAATATTTTTACACAGAAAAATTGATGGCTGAAGTTTCTTCATAACTAATATAGCATATGTAAATCAAATAATATTTTGCGAACAAAACTGTTCAAAAGGAGGTTCAATATTGATATTTTGGCATCGAGCGGGCGCACGACCAGTACTGCGTTAACCTTTGGGCGTATATAGCGCCTTAATAACGCTGCATTCTCTTTGTAATAGAAACATCAGTCGAGTAACATCGCCCACTCTCTTTTCTCTAATTTAGCAACTGTCAGAGTTTGAAGTGAGGGCTCTGTCATACCCACGTACAGTAGTACTTAAGTACACGTAACTTATTATACCAATTTACTTAGCAGTCCGCTTAATGCATGACAATTTATTTAAATTAATTAATTCAACGACGGTGCATTTCCCTTTCCACTTATTTTGTTGTATTTCAGCGGAACTGATATGACTCATGAAGGATATTTCCTTTTGAATCGAATTTCAATTTCAACGACACGACCAATATCGACCATAGACTAAATAGTGTCGATTGATTAGAATTTAGTCGAGTTGTTGTCAATAATGACATATTGAATAGATAAGCACCTTAGATAAAGTACCTATAGATGGAGCCATGGCGTGGCCGCACATGAAACAACAATAACACTTTGGCTTTTACAGTCTAGAACATTTCAAATTTTCAACCCACTATCGCACTGACACTTATTATCTATAAATAACCCAATACCTTGACTCAATAAACACTTAATCCCACGAAATCACATAAAAATCAAACACGACCGAGTTAGTTTGTCAAACCTGCCATGATATTAGCGTTTGACAAACAACAAAAGCCGGCCATGGTGACAAAGACAAAAAATAATCTTTTGTCTTTATTATTTACATGGAGCTGCCAATTAGCGATCTCGCTCTATCAATCAAGCTCATTTTATGGCTAAATCTATAGGTACTTTATCTAAGATAAGCACAGATAAGTCACCATTAGACTACAAAATGATTTTGAAACGTCACAATGTAACAATTAAATTAGGAGATACGCCATTTAAATTCGCGTCCCAGGACAATACTGTCAGCTTTGTCGCAGGTTAATGATTCGTGATTCGCAGAAACTGCCAAGCCCAGTCTGGGATTTTAATTACTGTGTCTTTCAAAATAGCTGCGCGTAATGTATAACATTAGGTAAGTAACATTGTGTGCTGCATATGACATCATAATGAGCAGTTCAGAGAAATAATCTGCGCTAGAACCGGGAGCTAAGGAGAACTTCGTTTGATTAAAGCTTGTGGACACCGAGATCGCTAGGAGAACTGCTAAGAGAATTAATGTTATAGTAATGTGTTCCAATATTTCAAAACAAATTTACATAGTATACAATACTTAATTAACAATAACTACTTATATACACTTAAATAAAATAAAATAAACTACGAAAAATTCGTCCACATCGCTGTCAACGTGAAAAGTGCCCAGAACACTGGCAGCATTGCCACGTTGAATGGCAATGCTGATTCTCTGGCCGAGGAAAAGCCCAGCCCTCTGGTCACGTGAAGAGTCGGCTAACCGTTTGCTTACATCTCGAAATACTCGATGAGCAGTCGGACCCTTTATACCTGATGTTTCAACACCAAACGGCTCAAATATATAGCTTCCAATGAGGTAGTTGTATTTGCGCCGTTTGAGGTTTTCTGCACCAGCAGCAGCTGTCCCAGCACAGCCCACCGCGCTAAGGAGATGGGATGGCGTAAGAGTTTTAACACATGTTGCATCTCACACCAAAGGCCTACCCACCTTCCAAGGCATTATGGTCATCCCGTCTGGTCTCTTCCCATCGTCGCGCGCCAAGCCATTGGTTTCTGAAACAGCTGGCACCCCGGCGGTGACAAGAGCCCGACGTATGATGTCATTAATGCTGGCGTGCCTTGCTATCCGATCAGCGCTCCTACTGCAGGATAGGCTATGATGTCCGAGGCGGTCAACTGCTTCACCACATTGACAATTATGTGGAACTCCGCTAGGAGCACCCCAACGCAGACGTGTAGCAATCCGACAGGTATTGTCACTTACCATAGTATCTATGTTGGGTGACGGTAATGCTTGTAGCCAGAGGCCCAACTCTCAGTCACCCACAGCCAGCAGGCGGGCACGCTCTACAGTGGTGGACGTATCTATAAGATGTTGCCTTACCAACCTGCAGAGCGTCTCATCTTACTGTCTCTGGGAAAAAGGGGTCTTGGGCAACGCTGTGTTCGGAAAAGCCACTTTCCAGGCATTCACTGCATCGGTCGAGTTATGGTTAAGTAAGTTTTTGTATAAGCCATCTGGACCACCGCGTTGATTTGCTTTGTTGAAGACATTTCTTAAAGACTAGGTTATTGACAGCCAACTGTGTACTCATTACCGTTTTACGGTGATCCTTCGAAACCCAGCCTTATAGAAGCTTTATAGGTACAACCCACATTCAGAATTGGACATTTACGGTCCAAAATGATGAAACTGTTTGCAATTTAAGACGGAAAGCATCCATAAATTCAATATAAAGGCGTGGCTATGGGTTAAGATTTAGGTGGGCTGTAAAACAAGCCGTGTCCATTCAATGGTATCTATCCGTCTGACTTCGCACTAATCTGATTACAGACGCACAAATAGAATATTTAAACATGTTCTATTGTTATTCCACGATGATCGTAAGATACGTGAGATCAATATCTTACTTTATAGACGTCATATTGTGACGTTTAAGCTTTACGCTTATTACGGCCTTTGAATACTTGGCTTTGAACATAAACTTAGACGGTTTAATCCGTTCTTAAGGCTCGGCCATGCTGAAGCTGGGCACAAATTATCGGACGCGGCTGACGGTTTTTCACCTTCTCAATGTGCTTCAAGTGGATCAAAACAGTTTTATCACTAACACCGCAGCCTGCAGCTAACTCGGACGTGGTTTGCGATGGATCCACTTCCACAATAGCCTTCAATTCTTCATTATCAAATTTGGTCTCCGGCCGTCCACGGGGCTTGTTCTGCAGCTCGAAATTTCCAGAACGAAAACGTTGGAGCCAAAAACGCACTGTGTTTTCTTTTGCGACACCGTCGAAATACATATCATTAATACTACGAGCCGTTTCTGCAGCACTGGTGCCACGATGGAACTCGTACTCGTAAATAACGTGATATTTCAAGATTTCCATCTTTTTAAACTGACTGGTGCATGGCGGAAAGAAAAAACCAAAAGAGGAAAAACAAATGAATTGCCAAACACAAAAGCATGAGTAAATAGATAAAATTGGAATGCCAAACCAAAGAGAAGATATTTGAGATCAAAGTGGCCAGTACGACAAAACGCCAATTTCATAGCTAAAGACCTGATATTTAGCCACGAGCTCCTCTAAAATATGATTAGTATGGTTACTACAAATTACCACATATGGCAATATCACATTTGACAGGTTTTGCCGCCCATGAAAACTTCCTCATTACATCCATGGGGGAAGTATGCCGATATCTCGGTCACGAACACTTCAAACGAGACAACTGGGAATAAATAATAACAGACTGCACGTTCGTAACAATTATCACTATCACCATACAATAAAACATTTGGTGGAGGAGAAATTATTGAATTTAAATTACAGTGCACAGGTTCCGTAGGTACTTATTAATAAAAAGGTTATGTGTGTGGATGTACTCAGGTAATTGCAACTGACCACACAAGCAGACGTAATTTCATTGGGCGTGCTTACACCGCCGCGGGTCTTGTACTAGTCGCGCCCATTCGTAATGTATGCATATATTTATTAATAATATAATAAAAACCGGCCAAGTGCGAGTCAGACTCGCGCACGAAGGGTTCCGTACTTGGTAAATCGCGGTTTACGATTTATGACGTATTGAAAAAAAACTACTTACTAGATCTCGTTCAAACCAATTTTCCGAGGAAGTTTACATGTACATCATATTTTTTTTTTTTTTAATATTCTCTTATTTTAGAAGTTACAGGGGGGAGGACACACATTTTACCACTTGGAAATGTCTATCGCGCAAACTATTCAGTTTAGAAAAAAATATATTAGAAACCTCAATATCATTTTTGAAGACCTATCCATAGATATCCCACACGTATGGATCTAATGAAAAAATTATTTTGAGTTTCAGATCTAAGTATGGGGAACCCCCAAAATTAATTGTTTTTTTTCTGTTTCTGTGAAAATCTTAATGCGGTTCACAGAATACACCAAGTTTCAACAGCATAGTTCTTATAGTTTCGGAAAAAAGTGCCTGTGAAATACGGACGGACAGACAGACAGACATGACGAATCCATAAGGGTTTCGTGTTTTGCCATTTGGCTACGGAACTCTAATAAAAGGGCTCCGTTGATTTATTTTAAAACACGACTTAATAAATATGTCAGCAACTTAATGTTAATATGCATGTGAACAAACCACTTGCGTACTCAATAAATCTTTAATCAGACGGTCAGTCTTAATTTACTCAAGTATAATTATGGCTTCGAGCCTTTACGTTGACATTTCATTGAACTATGCAATTTGATTCGAGGTTGTTGTTTGTCTGCATTCGGATTTCAAACAAAAACATGGGAAAGTAAAATAAGTAGGTAACTGATGTTTCTTTGTTTGCAATTTTTGAAAACCGAACTTGCGCACTCTTTTTGTTATTTTACTTGGTCAAGTTCAAAAATGGAATGAAAAGAGAGTCGTGCTAGCTTCTACGCTTTTTTTTTAAATTTCCTATTTCACAGGCATTTGAAAAGCTGCGTGCAACCGTGCGTGTCGGCCATTGTAATGCGTGGCGACTGGTGATGGCTGCGCGTGCCTGCGCCGACGCAGCCGTACGAACCATTTCGCGGATCACTGCCCCCAATAATTACCTTATGGACCTCACAATTTCATACACCTATGAGGCCCATTCATATAAAATAACCTGTTGATACCGACTCATCAATTGTACCGATACAATTTGGTCATCGATGATTTATAATTTAATCGAGTGCTATTGAACCTTTTAACCTTGAAATCAGAAATTGATGGCGCGCGTCCAACCGGTACTGATGGAGCACGACTGCTGGGCTTTGGAAAACAATTTGTTTATACATGGTTATATTCAATACAGACTGATTTAATAATAACCCCAACAACGTTTTGATTCATGTTATTAAGGGCCTACATACCCTTTAGTGCCGTAAAACGGTAACTTTCTAAAGCATACTCCTTAGTAATGGCTAGGTTAAAAGGTTTGAAAACAATATATATTTATTATTGATTCATGTACATAATTTTGAACACAAGGTTTTTTCGTGTAACTAATAGTTTAACTTTAAAAAAAGTTATTAACAACACGAATTTTTCCGCAACTTTTGGAAACTCTTCGAAAACGACTTGGATGTTTAATAGTATATTATGCAACTAGTGAATAAAAGACTGATTTAAAGCGAGGGCCATAGATGAATCACGAGCAAGTGAAGGATTCCAACGACTAAATCACGACCGTCGGGAGTGGTTCATGATGATTGAATCACGAGCATACCGAGTGATTCAAGTGTTAGAATCCAGCCTAGCGAGCATGGGCGTACCCAAGACATTTGTGACATGACATGATAAATTATGCCATATCTTACAATTTGTCTTAAATGCTAGCACGGGTCAAACATGTGACATATTTTAAAGGCGCAACATGCCTTTCTTGTTGCTGCCCGGCGAGCACGGCCTACTGTGACATGGCTTGAGTCACACATTTCATCGCAGTTTGGGCGATAACGCCATTTTGTCCTAAATAATAGCACCGGCGGCGTGAGAAAATTTCCTGACGTTTGTTTGGGACTCATCGGGTCTTAATTGCTAATACGGGCGCACCCATTTTGTCACAAATGTCACATTTTGACAGATGATTTAGAAAAATGTATCACTTTCGTTCGGAGGTGGTGATAAAATTTTATAGTTGAAAAAAAAATATTTGCCTTCTAATTACGGCACCAAATGGCAATAAATTCATTTTGTGTGTATGGTGAGTTGGTGATCAATGCTTATTAATTAATTGAAATGTTACAGGATTATTAATTAATTTGATATTATTACTTTTTCATAATTGTATTTTTTTTTATTGTTGTTCTTATTTTAATTATGATTATTTTTTTTATAATTATTTTCTTTTATAACTTAATCTTCTTGCTTTCTACATTTTTAAATGTTTCTTAAATAAAATCCCCAAAAAACATTTAAAATATAAAAAAATAGGGGCCCACCGGTATTGGTCCAAGCTATTATATTTTTTAGTAATTATTTAAATTTTCACAATAAATATATCTTTCTAACAAACACTTAATATGTTATCAAACAAACAAAGAAAAATAAAGTGTGCATAAGTCTATGGTCGTGGGTCAAATATTAATTTATTCCCAACAAAATTAAAAAGTTGTTTAGCTGTATGAACGGCATACATACTTTTTTACGTATTATTTTATTTGGTCGTCTATTCAAATTATGTCGCACTATGAAGTCAACAACAAGAAAAGCAAGTCGCGCCTGTAAACTATGTCACATGGTTGTCCCGTGCTAGCATTTAAGACAAATTGTAAGACATGACATATTTTATCATAATTTGAGTCGAAAACCAAGCAATGTAAAAAAAAAAAAACTTGTAATTCATGTTGGGATGCTGCTAACATGGGGGTAGCAAAGGGAGGGGCTAAATTTTGGTTATTTTTGGCCTAGGACATACCGTTTTCGAGATATCATTTTGGAAATATGCAAAATAAAATAAGATATGGAGGCCCATAATTCGGCAACAGTGCGTCGTAGGGCTATGCTTCTCAGAACATAAATGGTTTTTATGGCCAAGGTTAAACCGAAACTACAATAAAATTGGAAAATTTCCGAAAAAGAAAAAAATAAACGTCAAGAAGTTATGCCACAAGTCAAGAAAATATCTCACGCCGCCGTGCTAGCATTTAAGACAAAATGAGTTTATCGCCCAAACTGTGATTAAAAGTGTGACTTAAGAGGAAATACGGGCGGAGAGACTTTTGAAAAATAGGTATTTGAAAAAACTATCGCTGTCGCTCTGCGAACTGCGAGCGCGTGGCGCCCGGCCGCCCTATCCATGTGTGTGTAAGTTGACAGTGTGTGCGTGCCTCCCAAAACGCTCCCGGCCGCGGCTCGCGCATTTCTTGTAATCGCCCCAGTCACTCGTTACTTTTGTAGTTGTGGATTGTGGACAGATATCCAACAATATCTGTTATTCTTAACAGCAAACGCAGAAAATCTTTTTTTGGACGTGACTAATAATACTGTAGAGCAATTTAATAATGTAATTGCTAAATTTATTGGCGGAAAAAGAGTTAACTTAGCTGGAAGTGGCTCCTATCATATCAGTCATGATGTTATGGAGTAGTAACTCCATGGAATAGCGAAGGGCTATTCATGCACGCATTAAAAAAAAAAATACAGGGCTACAGTCCATATATAAAAAAATATAGAACAAAAGCAGCGTTCGAAAAAAATCACAGAGATTATCCGAAAAAGAAAACTGACGTATCCTAAAGACGGAACGAGCAAAATAAAAAGAACTACATAACCTGTTAAAAACTACGGTCGCTTAGAGTTGGAAGAAGATATGCCTTTGGATTTATATAAATTAAAAGAAAAATAATTTCTTGAAAGATTGCTCTCAACTAAGGAAATTCAAAGAAAAATAGTGGGGACCAAAGCGATAATAGCTTATGAGAAATTGAAAGACTAAAGAGGCTTACGGCATCGAATTTTGGGCGAATATGTAAGATGCGACCGAAAACATCATTATGAAATTGCAAGTATGTCACCTGAAAACGGAATTCATCAAAAATAAATGGATTTAGAACTGTTTTCAAGGGTCATCACTGCGGCAGGTTATACAGAAGACCGAAGAGTACAACCTGCCTCTCTGTTTAGCGTTTGTGGAAAACGAGAAAGCCTTCGATTCGATCGACACTTGATCTGTACTGCAGTCTCTCCAATGGTACCAAATTGACTGGTACATCGAAGTGTTGAAATGTTTGTATAAAAACGCCACCATGTAAGTTCGACTTCAGGATCAGACCTCGGAACCCGTCCTTATGCAGCGAGGTGTGAGACATGGAGACGTAATATCTCCAAAACTGTTCACCGCTGCACTGGAGGATGTCTTCAGGGTTCTGGACTGGAAAGGGCTAGGCATAAATGTCAATGGCGAATATATCACTCACCTTCGGTTTGCCGACGATATTGTGGTCATGGCTGAGACTATGGAGGACCTCAGTACAATGCTCGATGACCTCAGTAGAGCTTCCTAAAAAGTGGGTCTTAGGATGAACATGGACAAAACCAAGGTGATGTTTAATTTCCATGTTACACTCACTCCAATCAAGGTAGGATACTCTACACTCGAAGTTGTGGGGGACTATGTCTACCTGGGACAAACGATCCAGTTGGGTAGGGCCAACTTCGAGAAAGAGGTCAAACGTCGAATCCGACTTGGCTGGGCAGTGTTCGGGAAGTTGCGGTATCTTCTCGTCTAACTTACCACAGTGTCTCAAGACGAAAGTCTATGACCAGTGTGTGTTGCCAGACATATGGCTCTGAGACATGGTCGCTTACTACGGGCCTCACCAGAAAGCTTATAGTCACCCAAAGGGCAATGGAGAGGGCTATGCATGAAGTTTCCTTGCTTGGTCGAATCAAAAATGTAGAGATCCGCAAGAGAACCAGGGTTACCGACATAGCCCGAAGAATTGCCAAACTTAATTGGCAGTGGGCAGGGCACATTGCTCGCAGAACGGATGGCCGATGGGGCAGAAAGATTCTGGAGTGGCGACCGCGAACCGTAAGACGTTGCATTGGAAGGCCTCCCACCAGATGGACCGATGACTTGGTGAAGGTGCCGGGAATCCGCTGGATGCGAGACGCACGGGACCGATCAATGTGGTGAGGCTTGGGGGAGGCCTTTGTCCAGCAGTGGCTGATATGATGACGATGATGATGATGAAGTAGATTTATGTATGTTTAAAGGCAAAATGTTACAGAATCACAATTACTTCTACCAAGTACAAGGCCAACTACACATAACTCGTCTAGATTTCTGTTATTTTATTTTATGGAGTCCCAAAAGCTTTTATTTTTCAAAATATTAAGAGGGACGATGCATTATGGCATAAAAATGGAAACATTATTAGAATAGTTCTAACACATTAGTGGCAAGCCCAAGGCATTGTCTTTTACCCGAAATCATTGACGGTCGAATACCAAAGAATAAACCAGTGAGAGAAAGCACGTCGTCATAATCTGCCTAGCCTTTTCCCATCTACGTTAGAGTCGGATGCAGCTGAATACCAGTATTTTGATGGATCGACTGCCTATCTGACCTCCACAACCAGTTACTGGGTAATTATGCAACCCCTTGGTAAAACGGGTCAACAGCCGGGACCAACGGCTTAACGTGCTTGGCGAGACACGGACGGGTCTTGTTATGTAAAGATGGTCACCCATCCATGGACCAACCACGGCAAGCATAGCTTAACCTGATCGATTGACCCGTGCGGCTGACGTTGAAATAAGTTTAATTTCGCTGATGTACCTAGTAGGCGATCTAGAGATTGCGGATACCTATCCGATATATAATTTACTGTTTTGTATTGAAAACTTTTTGAAATAAACATATTTTATTTTGTATCCAATACTTTTTTAATACTTCTATTTGTATTTCTCACTAACAGCACATGTAAACAATATAAATGTGTTCATCGATAACTGTTTACAACACTAGTATATCGATATTATTTTCAACTACTACATCTACATCACCTTTCCGTCTGTGTACGTATTATGCAGACCCCTTGCGTCTCGCCCCGCCCTCAAATTCGTGCGATAAGGACAACTGCAAATTCGACAAATTTTCTTTAGTAAAAAGCCATAATTCGCGGTTTGGCTCTCGTCTGTTTTCTCCTCCAATATTGGACCGATTTAGAAGATATTTCATAAACTGAATAAGAAGGATATTTACTATGTCCCTATGTTTTCCTTTTTTAATTAATAGTTGTCAAATTTGTACACTAGGGCTCTGAAGACAGCGACTCAAAACAGTCAATTTTGAGCATTTTGAGAGGGCTCTAGTGCTTATACGGATAATATATCACCAAAAAGGCAAACATAGGGACATACAAGAAGTTGATATTTATTTTATTGTAAAAAATCATTGCTTTAAGTTCATAAACCAGAGAGAAAACAGACGAGAGCGTTTGTATGGAGAAAAGACCACCCCCGTTTCCTCTTAAGCGATGTCACAGTAGGCCATGCTCGCCGGGCTGAGCGACGCGAGTGATTCATGGCCCTCGATATAAATCCGTTTTATTCAAGAGTTGCATAATATGTTTTATACCATGACTTCGAGAAAAAGAAAATTTAAGCGAAAAGCACAAGGAATATTACGAGTAATAAATAAATAAATGGTTTATTACCTTCAAAATTTATATAAAATGTGAAACCCTGACCCCTGAGCTAGGTAACAGCACCTGTGTTTCAGGGGCCAGTGACCACCTCCGTTACGTTACATAATTATAATTAATTAAATACCATTGCAATTAATATTAGAATTACAATCCAAACAAGTATTCAATCAATATCTTAGACTAAAATCAAAATCATTATTAAAATACTAAATAACAAACTCAAAAATAAAATCGAATAAGGAGTTTGTGTAGGTATCGAGTATTTTTTGCGCAAGGAGGCGCAAGGAGGTTACATAGCATTGAGATGGACGTCTAATACATTGGTGTGTTCCAAATTCAAACACCAAAACAGTGATTAAAAGTGCTTTTTATTCACTGTTTTCAGTGAATAAAATAAGCTTTTTAGAGGGGGAATGGTATCAAAATATTTTTACGCAGAAAAGTTAATAACTGGAATTTCTTCATAACTAACATAGCATATGTAAAATGAATAAAATTTTGCAAACAAAACTGTTCAAAAGGAGGCTCAATATTGATATTTTGGCATCGAGCGTGCGTTAGTACTGCGTTAAAATTGGGGCGTATATGGCGCCTTAACGTAAAAGTCAAATGAAATTGGAAACCTTTGATAGTTTCCAAATATTGGAGTGTTGAAAAATGTAATTAATACAATCTCAAACAGAATCTCTTAATACAAAATGTATTATTTATCATATGTATTAATTACTTTAAACTTTGTTTGTGCGTGAGAGTGTCTGATTTATGTGTGGGTAAGTTAATTAAATTACGAAGCATTGTTCTTGTGTAACAATGGTGTATACAGTAAAGAAGATGTCTGGACGTATACGTGTCCACACACCTGTTGTTTAGTGAATACCTAGTTGATGCTGAACTGAAAAAAATAACACGGGTATGAATGTATTACAAACTTGCTACTACAACGTGACACTACCCGGCGGGACAAGCACGGCCTACTGTGACAGGCTTAAGGTTTTTATCACAGTTTGGGAGCAAAAACCGTGATAAAATGCGTGTCTCCGTCGTGCGAGAGGCCGTGCTCGCCCGGCAGGAGTTTGAAAATTTCATATTGTAAGAGATATAATTCACTACCCAAAAGAAAAGAGCTCTTAGGATTATATTCGTGAAGCCTGTTGGAACAGTTTGTTTTTGCTGAAAATGTATTCTATATTTATATTTTTTACTAAATTTTATTAGCTACCGAAGACACACGAATATCATATTTAAGGTTACACTAGTCGATCATTCTTCCATACAAACGTAGTCTGGCGATTACTCCACTTTTTGACGATGTACGTTCAAAATAAAAAAATATATCTATTTGTCTCATCATTATCTTGGCCTTGTATGGAAACAAAAAAGTAAAAAAAATATACTATATTTGAAAGTTATAATAAATTAATATTTTTTTTTTTCAAAAAGGCACACAATCCCAATTATTTAAAATTACAAGTTATTAAAGTTCCATATTTCAACACTAATTTTAACGCATCTTTGAGCGGAAATAAATACCATAAGAAGAAGGAAAGTTGCAAAAAGGCTTCCATACAGGGATAGATTAGTAATTCAACAATGCAAATAATTTTATTTTGAAAATATACATTTAGTCGTTTATTCATAATATCTAGACTCCCAAAGGCCTGTTTATAAAATTTCGCAAGCTCGTTTCGGTCCTAAATCATCACCCATTTCGATACGAATTTGCAAAAGTGCTAATTCGTACGCGGACTATTTTTTGTGATTGTATAGGAAAATTACATAATGATACTTTACAGCTATACCACTTAATTAAGCTATGTTTTAACGTCAAAACCTGTACATCTCAGGGTTGCCATTACCACAGACGAGTATAGTAACCTCTCATATAAAAGTCTGTGTTTATTTGAACAGATTGGCACATCTTATCATTACGACAAGAACTAATGAGGTAAGCACGATTTGAAAGTTAGCGTTATTTACTTTTATCGTGAGATTTGGAAAATTTCTCACACTAACTGACACTTCAATAAACATGGATTTTGTTTGTGTACCTAGTTGCATAAATGCATGTAAGAAAATGAGGTCGTCATGGAAATTTGATTGCTGGCTGGTAAAACCATCAGCTATGGCGAGAAAGAAAATAAAAATTTCTTTATTCAAAAAAAAAAACAGCTAAAGAGGAAATATGGGCAGAGAGCGCCGACTGAATTTTCTTAGTAAAATGTCATAATTTGAGGTATGGCTCTAGTCTATTTTCTCCTCCAATATTGGACCAATTTAAAAGAAATTCCATAAACTGGAAAATTAAGATATATACTATGCCCCTATGTTTTCCTTTTTTCATTTATATTAAGCAAATTTCTACACTAAGCCTCTGTTGACAGCGCAATTTCGAGCAGTTTTTGAGGGTTCTAGTGCTTCTAAAGGTAATGTATCATTAAAAAGGAAAACATAGGGGCATTTTAAATATCTTTCATTTTCAAAACAAACCCCTCTAGAAAAAGTGGAAGTTGACAGAGAGCCAACCCTCTATAATAACCATAAACATAAACTACAGTAATTTACTTGGTTCTAAAAATAATAATATTTCATTCAAAGGGTAAAATCCTAACCAGCAATAACATGCATCTCATCTCAAGAATGCAGATTATACAGATGTTAGCGACTGGTTTGCGTCTGTAATAACAGCTCTAATACCTACCAGAGGCCATTGCCCCTCTCATCCGACAAACACATGTTCTCTGACGTTATAATCTGTCCTTTTATTATCTGTTATACAACACACACGTAGAGACATACAAATATAGCTATAAATTACATCGAATACAAAATTCATGAAGGAAACACAATTCATTCACAATCTCAGTCCATTCTTCAGTTTAAAGCGCTATATATATGTTATGTTAACGCAGTACTGGCCGTGCGCCCGCTTGATGGCAAAATATCAATATTGAACCTCTTTTTAACCCCCTCCGGAAAAAGAGGAGTGTTATAAGTTTCACGTGTGTTGCTTTGTATCTGTGTATCTGTGTATATGTTGTATCTGTGTATCTGTATATCTGTGTATCTGTGTGTCGGTCTGTGGCATCATAGCGCCTAAACGGATGAACCGATTTCGATTTAGTTTTTTTTGTTTGAAAGGTTATTTTGTCGAGAGTGTTCTTAGCTATGTTTGAATAAAATCGGTTCAGCCATTCAAAAGTTATAGGCGTTTTACTGTTTGAATCGGGGTGTTTTCGGAAGATAAATGAGTCGGGGGTTTTTGAAATTTTGAAATTTTACTTGTTGAACAGTTTTATTTGCTATGTTAGTTTTGAAGAAACGCCAGCCATCAATTTTTTTGTGTAAAAATATTTTTAAACATCCAAGTCGTTTTGGAGGAGTTTCCAAAAGTTGCGAAAAAAATATTTTGTTATTTTTTTTTAAAGTAAAACTATTAGTTACACGAAAAAACCTTGTGTTCAAAATTATGTACATGAATCAATAATAAATATGTTTTTTTTTTTCAAACCTAGCCGTTACTAAGGAGTATGCTTTAGAAAGTTACTGTTTTACGGCACTAAAGGGTATGTAGGCCCTTAATTCGATACACAGCCGAGTATCAAGATTTCTTAAAAAGCTGTGCGATTTAAAAGTTTAATGTTGGTATCTTTGGTCGGTGTGCGACCACAAAGTATTGTAATGTTTATTTATTACGTACAAACAATCCTCTTGAGACAGTTGTTGACGAGCACATCCTGCCCACTGACATTGTCGCATCGTTTAAATAATATCAGAAGCTCTCACAAGCAGTTATATCTTATATTAACATCTTTTAGTTATTAAGTTTGCTTACTCTGATAATAAAAAGTGAAGCAAACATCCTGTGAGCCAACTGACAGATGAAATGCGTGGTGACGTATAACAGTTTAATCTCGTTAGTAAACCGTTTTAATGATCTTCAATCTAACAGCAAGCAAAAGGAAGAAAAAAACCTAAAACGACGTCAAACTATAAAGCTTGCCTGCATAGTATTGATATTTAACTAAAAACAATTATTTTCTTGCCAAGGTTTTTCTTTGTTTGTTATAGAGAGGCTCGCGCTTGACCACTATCTCACCTGATGGTAAGCGACGATGTGGTCGACGGTGAAGCACGCTTGCCTAGAAGTAACCTATTCACTCTTGACTTAAAGACCCCGAGGTTGTAGCTATCGGGAAACACATACTCCGGCAGGGAATTCCACTCCTTAGCTGTACGCATAATGAAAGTATTTCCAAAACGTTTAGTGCGTATGGGTGGGATGTCCACCATGTACCGATGGCGCATCGCCGTACTTCTTGTAGTCCGATGATGGAACGGGCTGGGCGGCATTTGATCATGAAATTCAATCGCACACTTCCCAAAATGCAACCGATAAGCTGGCAACTCGTCGACGATGTTCAAGGCTCTGGAGCTTTGAATCAACCAGTGCCTCATTGCAAGGTGAGCAAATCTGGCCCACCAAGATGAATAGATATGATATCGCCCGGGGCCATGCGCAGTAATAACCTGCCCAGGCAAAAGATCACAGAATTACGCAAAGTACGGAAAAATTACTAGTTATTTGCCTTTGAGAAAAACACATAGAGCAATAAATATAAATTCTATTAATTAAAATTATTAACGAACGGGGATAATCAATTACCTATTTTAGTGAATGTGACGTCTTTTAATGTGCACTTGCTTGCACATTTATTACAAAAACCGGCCAAGTGCGAGTCGGACTCGCGCACGAAGGGTTCCTAACTTGGTAAATTACGGTTTACGATTTATGACGTATAAAAAAAAAACTACTTACTAGATCTCGTTCAAACCAATTTTCGGTGGAAGTTTACATGGTAATGTACATCATATATTTTTATTAGTTTAATCATTCTCTTAATTTAGAAGTTACAGGGGGTTAAAATTTAAACATATTTTACCACTTTGGAAGTATAAATATGGGGAAGCCTCAAAATTTATTGTTTTTTTTTACCTGTTTTTGTCAAAATCTTAATGCTGAAAAAAGTGGCTGTGACATACGGACGGACAGACAGCCAGACATGACGAATCCATAAGCGTTCCGTTTTTTTGCCATTTGGCTACGGAACCCTTAAAACCAACAAATTTACGTTACTGTACAGACACAAATATTATAACTCAAAATAAATTAAGTTACATTTTAATCATGTACGAAACGTATGTCCAAACAGGATACCCTAATAAAGTAACCAATTAATCTACCTCATTAAATTCAATTTAGAAGGTAAAATTGCTTTTAAAACCGACCTTATTCCGGAAAATGACGATAATACTCAGGGAACTGTCACTGTCAAGCAAGTTTTGATTAAATATGGGTTATTTTGAATTGGACATGGAATAATTACCTGCTTTATTTAAATAAAACTGTCCCTTAAGACCCTAAATAAGTGTACTCATACTCAATTTGAATTTAAATCCTTTCCGCTTTATTAAAAAACAAATGCTCATCGTGCCGTATTTTGTTTGTCACAGAGTAGTTAATATGGATTATAAATCAAAAGAGCCATTATGCTGTGGCGTGGCGTCGCGTGTGCCAAGCCTTATAGAGTCACGCCACAGCAGCTTACAAAGACAATGTTATACAGCAGGTAGCCTGGAAAACAAAGGGTGTGCGAATAAGCTACTGGTCCTTGACACACGCGATTTCATTTGCTGAGTGAATACTGTGACATAAAAATGTACATTACTAATTTCACACACCCTGTATTACGCCGGTTACTATACAGGATGTATTCAAAGTTCAAACTCCTCGCTAATTACCCGACTGCCGAAGGAGGGTAATGTGTTTATCAGTCTATGTATGTATGTTTGTTACTATAAGGCGTTCAGAGACCAAACGCGTTGACCGATTTTGATGATTCTTACGAATCGATTCGTCTTAACCCTGCGAGTGTTACTGGCCACGTTAAAATTGGAAAAGAAAAAGATGGCGGCTTTTGGGCGCCGTTTTATGGGGATTTTTTCCTTCTATACCCATTGTGTGGGGTATCAAAATAAAGGGTTTTAAGCGGTTTGATTTCAAAAATACATAATACTTATATGTTTAAATGTATCTAACTCAAATAATATGTTAACTAAAAAGTAAAAGTTATATGTTTCAATTATATGACATTTTTATCTACCCGCATAATTAGTAATTTTAGTCCTGCAACCTACGAATTTTTACACTATGTATGTACATATTCCCATATTCCTCACAATTTTTACAGGATACAAATTTATTTTATTTAGGTAGGTATACATACACACGTCACCATGCAGTATAAAACTGATTTACATCCGTCACCTCAAACATCAGGTCCAGTTGAAAACCAGCGTCAGGCTCTAGTTGTCTGGCATTTTTGCTGAACTGGGCCTTTTTGGCGCAGCCGTGAGGCACACCTTCCTGCTGATTTCTTACGTCAGACTTTTCAGTTTTATTTTATTTGTATTTTTATCTGATGTATTAATATATTGTGTGTCTTTCTGTGCTAAATAAATTTATTTTCTTTCTTTAAAAAAATATTCAAAAAATCAAAAAACCCGACTGCTTAAAAAGCGAACTAAAAAGACGTTAACAAGGGAAAAATATGCTGTGCAGTCGGAAGATACATCTGGTTTTGGCCAGCCAGCTCGCGAATATGTATCCTCCGACTGCACAGCATAATTTTTTTCTTGTTAACGTCTTTTTAAGCTGTCGGGTTTTTTGATTTTTTTAATTAACTTTTTTTTATCGATTATCTTATTGGTAGTGAATATTATTTACAGCCAGGCTATGCAGTTTTATTTAGTATACACTACGCATTTTAATTAGTGAAAAGGTGAAAACATGACACCTGTACCTGTGCCCGTTTTTACAGCTTTGAGGTTAATTGAAAAAGGTATATTACAAGCTTTTATTGCCATAAAATGAGCGTTAATATGTTTATATTCTCGTTTTATTAAGCTAATCTACTTTAAAAGCCATTTATGGATTTACAAAGTCG